>OZ010574.1:62894877-63494877 GCA_963932145.1 Acanthosepion lycidas | reverse complement strand
CCATGTTTAGCCAACCACTTAGACAAGCTCATCTCATGTCCATTTTAGATGTGAACGATGATAGCTCTCCACAACTTCCTATCCTTTGTAGCTCTTTGTCTTTTTACTATCCCTCCCAGTTCCTGTTCTGCTATCGATTTTTTATTTTTGGACAGGTTATTCAGTGTTTCTCTCTGCGCAAATTTTGTTTAATCATATCACACCAAACAAGGAAGTAAATCCCCTAAGACACAAGAGGTTACTGAGTGTAAAAGAATAAAAAAAAAGAGCAACATTATTAAGAAGTGGGAATAATACAAGAAGAGTAATCAATAATGTTAACTATATTGATGCTTGTGATTCTACCAAGGATTGAACTAACCATGCTTAGCTAACAAATTTTTGAAGATATTAGATTCTCACTCCTCAGTTTAATGGAGGTGTTCTAAGCAGTAGCTTGTCTCCCTTCCTGCCAAAGTGGATTCAACCTTTAGGCATTGTTTAAATTTACTGAAATTTCTCTTCATGAAAAATTGTTCCATTGTTTCAGTGAAATGCTATCATTTTATTGAGCAGGATCCCGTTTTAACAAAAAAGACAGTAGATAATGATTGACATTGCATTTAAATTTTTGAAGATCAAATTTGGCTGGGAAGCATGGAACTGGAAGAAAATTGTTAGCTTTAAACTTATGGTTACATCTCAACTGTAAATTGATGGGACCTTGCTGCCAGTCTAGTACTGAACTTAGATTCATTTACCTTGAAAGTATTTATAGAAAAGACGATGCTACATTATGGCTGTGGGAAAATGACTGAAAATGAGATGCCAGGTTAGGACCAATGATATTATTGATTCTTCTTTGGATATTATTAAGAATCTCTAAATATACAATAGGAGCACCAACCCATATACGGCATCTTGTTTAAATATGTCAATTAATTGTCAGGTTCTCTAAGCACACTTTCCTTATTATGTGAAAAAAATATTTTACCAATCTTTTAAAAATCTACTTTTTCTTTGAATGTTCACTACAAATGTGAATTTCATATTATTTCTGCTTCTTATCTAATATATTATTGCAATGTTGTTTACAAAGCAAACCTGAAGACTTTTTCTTAAGTCTGTGCAAAAGGATTCAACCAATATTCCTTATTTATGAAGCATATTTTGAAACCAGGATGTGAAGTTGAATTCTTTTAGTAGCACTTGTTAAAAGACAGCATGATTTCAACAAGTGAAACTACTTCTTTCTGCTGCTGGCTAATAATATCTTTTAGAATTGCAGAATTGAATAAATACAGTTCTATCCAAAAATATTGGATGGTGAGGAAATAAACATTTTTCTGTTTCACTCCAGAAATCCATCAGGAAGCTCTCCTTTTCCAAACATCTCTAAATTTTATTTATGTCCAATATTAATCTCAGCCATGGAAAATTTTAAAAATACCTCCCTTTTTCTTTTTTTTTTTTTTTTTTTTTTTAAAGATTAGTTAACTTTAGGATCATTTATATGATAACATGATATATTTTTTCATTGAGAGTTACATTTATTTGATTAACCCTTTCATTTCCTTGGTGATGTAGTTTACCAAACTATGGACAGTTTGTGAGTTGGTTGGTTCCAGTTTGTGAGTTAGTACGAGTTATTAGAACAGAAAATAATGCCATTGTGGTAAGTGTGTTCATGTTGGGAGATCATCAGTATGGTTAAGGGTAGTTGGTAGGATTTTCTTTACTGGAAACTTTGGAATAAAACAAACTGACTCAAGAGTATGAAATAAATAATATATTTTTTTTTATTTTCTTTAGGGTGATGAGTGAGTCCTTTCATACTTGGTGTCACAAAATTATTTGTTTATAAGGCAGATATTTTTAGTACAATTGAAGAAAGTCTGGAGGCAGTAGTTTTCAAAGTCAAGCCATGATCGGGGTTGAAGTAATATTAGAAATTTGGTCAGTGTCAATCTACTGTGTTTTTCTTGGCTCTAAGCAGGGCAGAAATATGATTAGCAGATGGACACTTCTTCACTCATCATGCATGACTGGTTTCTTCCTGGTAGCATATTTATCAGTGTCACTGTCTCTTCTGCTTCTAGCTAAGAGGTGTCAGTTTATATCCATTTTGAACCAGACTCTGAGACTATGTCGCTAACATTGGTTTTGGCTAACATCAAAAGTCTCTTTGTGTCAATATTTTTTGATTGTTTACATTATTTACATTATTTGAACTGTTATACTCATCTTCATTGCCATATTTACAACATTTCAGCCATTGTATGCTCTGGCCTTGTTCAGGTGATTGGAATTTCAAACCAACACCCTTATCCACTGGGTCATGTGTCCTGACACATGGTCTAGTGGATAAAGGCATGGTTAGATCCAGTGACTAGACCCAAAGAGTTGTGAGGTTCAATACTAGGTTACAGTAGTATTGAACTAAAAACTTGGAGAGTTGAGTTAAAGGGAAATAACTGAGACATCCGGAAGAGGCATGGCACGTGGAAGTAGAACAATCTACCCCAGTGGACCAAATAAAGGGTTTGGTTTGAAATTCCAATCACCTGAAGAAGGCTGGAGCATACAACAGCTGAAACATTGTGAATATGGCAATGAAAATGAGGAAAACAGTCCGAATAATGTAAGTAAATTAAGTAAATAATGTAATAATATCTCATCTCAGAGATATAGACAGATTTTTTGATTGGCCTAAATTTTGTTAAATTTTTTAAATTTATTTTCTGGCATTCCTTTCTTTTTCATTTTTTTTATAATGGGAGTTATGTGTGAATCCTCCCTGATTTTTGGTAATTTTGTTCGCAAATAAGTAGTCTCTGATCCGGCAAACTTCCAGTGTTTTTTGTCCAGGTTCAATCTTTTCTTTTTCTTCCTCTTTTTATTTGAAAGTTGCCTTCTCATTAGTTGTGAGAAGCATAGAAAGAGAAGTTCAGATAGATAGATAGAGAGAGAGAGAGAGAGAGATAAGGGTTTTAAAGGAAAGTTCAAATGCCTTTTTTTAATTTGAATTATTTTCATTTTTGTTTACATATTTTATTTTTATATTTTATTTTTATTGGGACTCACTACAATAAAATAAAGATGTTGGTTTCCCACACTACTTTAAAGAAAAGGTTAGAAAGGAAACATCCAATAATAAAAACAATAGTTGGTGGACTTGAGAAGCCTATTTTAATAGAATGATTAATCATTCTAATTGTCTGAACAATGAATAATGGATGTTTACCGTATGGAAATGGCTAGTTTTACCATTACCATTTATTTCACCGTTACCATACCCAGTTTAGAAAATGCACCTGTCAGATGACCATGGCCACATCATCAGTTATGTTGCCCCGGGATCCTTAGGAGTTTTGGGTTTATCCAACGCTACACTCCTTCACTCAAGTGACCCTGCTGGTGGTGATTAAATGCCAACATGTGATCATGCAATGAGACATGTGAAAATATCAATCACAGAATGCAAATGGCTTTAAAAGAGATTTGTGGAACCTTAAAAAGTCGCATATCAGTTTCCTCTAATCAAATTTGGCCACAGGCACACAACTCCTATCAGAATGGGGAAATCCTAAATTCATGTTTCCCCAATATATAAATGGAATGGACAGACTCATAGACAAAGTTTGACACACAGAATGAGCAGAAATATATAAGTTTCTTCATTCTAAAAAAAAAATATTGGTATACTCATTTTTATGCATGCACCCACCCACCTATACAAACACTCACAAATATGTTTTTTTGTGAAAAAAATTGTATAAAGGAAAAAAAAACACCTTAATATCAAAGCTGTGGATATACCAAGAGAAAGAAAAATTAAAAAATACAATATGAATAAATGTTGCTCTCATGACAAATCTACAAGTGTAGAATACCTAGTTGTGATCATACTCATGGCAATTATAAACCCCATGACAAGGCTACAAGCATCAAAATGTCTACACTCTTGCTAAAACAGAAGCATCATTTTTATATTCATCTTCTTTAATGTGTGAAGCCATTTCAAGAAATGCGTAATCACAGTTTTTATTACACGAAGTAACTTTTGACTCATTGGTTCTGTTGCTTTTGTTTTCATCATTATGTCCTGTGAGTTTTAAATTCTCTAAGTCCTCTGTCCTCATTATTCATTCCAGAAATTTCAATTGTCTCTTCCTGTTCGTAAGTATGAATTTTCTTGTTTTTCTTATTTTTTCTGATGCTTATTGTTTATATATTATATTTTATTTATTTATTTTATTATATTTATGACATTCTCAGTATTGCTTTGTAGAACCATTCTGTTGTTTCAAGTCTCCTAATATGTGAGAAGATTCGAAATTCCTTCATCATGAATAGAAACTCTTTCTGATTGTAAATATACATTATTTTGTTGTTCTGTTTTCCTAAAAACTCATAATTTCTGTCCATGATATTGTAAGTATTCATTAATAGAATCATATCTCTGTCACTTCAAGACTTTTCTTCATCTTTATGATTTTAAGTATAAGGTTTCCTTGTAGTTCCAATTTTGCTTAAAACTTCCTAACTGTTCCCATGTTAGATCCATGCTATTATTACAATTCGCTGGCAAAACTGCATCTCTGTAGCTTAATGTTTTATTATAATCTTTGGGGATTGCTATTACGTAATATTTCAGCATTCCTTTTCCTTTTCTATTATTTTTCGATGTTTTAGTATATGTTTAATAGTATATGTATTTTAATATATGTTTAGTATTTGTTTAATCAAGAATAGAAACCACCAAATAGAGGCTGTGATGGATAAACTGTCCCTCTAAATTATGCAAAATTAAAAATAACACTGACATCTCATTCTAACAAATATATTTACCAAAATTACACAAAAATATCTTGAAATACTAAAGAGTAGATTTATTCAATAAAATCACCATTGGCTTCAATCACTGCTTCAAGACAACTTCAGAATCTTTTGCATCTCATCTGGACAGTCCCCTTTTTTAACTTGGTGAATGCTGCCATAATCCTTGCCTTCAGTTCATCGTTGGTGTTATAAGCAGTTTTGTTAGTCTCTCGCTCAACTGCACACCACACATAATAATCAAAGGAGTTGCCGTCTGCGGATTTAAGTGGCCAGATGTAAGGGGTGATGTCATTGCCGAAATTGTCTAACAGCATTAACTGGGTTCTCCTTTTTGTACAGCATAGTTCAGAGTCACGTTGCCAGACATAGGATCTTCCAGCAGCCAGCATCTTGATCCAGAGTAGCACGGCCTCCTCAAGACACTTGATGTAGGCCTTTGTATTGAGTCTGAGGCCTTGTACGAAGATGAATGGAGGCATAACATCACCATTACTAGTGATCACTCAAAACACCTTCATAACCAACATCAGATCCATCCGGTGTTTTCTGAATCCTCTTTACTGTTCTCAGATTAGCATCCAAACACTCTGAAATGTTTGTATCGGAGATTCTGGTGCGAATGCCAAGCAGTACAACATATCATTTCCAAATTTCTGATGGAGTGAATTGTGTCATGGTACTCTTTTGCCTAACTGACACTATTATACTCTGCAGTTGACAAAATAAAAAAACAATGTGCCTGTGCAAAATTAAAATATGAAACAGTTACAATTTTATCATCACACTCTGTATATTTACATTTTATTTAATTCCTACAGTTTTATAAAGTGAAATAATTATTCGAATATTTGGACGCTTATAGACAACACATAGCTTCTTTTGATCATATTTTCTTCAGTTGATGTTTTAATAGGTAATATGCAGATTATATTGTGTTGATGGAAAACACAGAATGTAAACTACAGGACTTCTAAAACCAGGAAAGCATGAAGAAAAGACTAAGCCTCAACTGTAAGAAGACAGAATGTATGGTTATCAGCAAGAGAAAAGCCCAACTATGAATTTCAAATGTCAAAATCAAACAAGTATAGAAATTTAAATATTTGGTAAGTGTTTCAACAGATGATAGAAAATGTGACATCAAAATCAGAAGGCGCATTGAAATAGAAAAAGATACCTTCCAAAAGCTAAGCAAAGTATTAAGGAACAGGAAAATTTCATCAGAAATAAAGAGTGCTGAACTGCTATGTAATATCAGTCCACCCTATAGTGAATGCTGGATAATTTTCTCAGAAATGAAAAGAAGATGGGAGGTAACAGAAATGTTTTTTTTTTTACAAAAGGATGCTGAGAATATCATGAACTGAATATTTGCATAACAAGAAAGTCTCAAGGTAAAAATCGTGACAAAAATGTTAATACAGGATCTTGATCAATAACTTGAGTGACAGTATTTCACCAAACAATAGAAAATTTCACCTTTTTTATTTGAATCATCATTTCATTGAGTGTTATGTCTCGGATGATAACCATTATTAGTTTTTCATTATGTTTCCCCAGATTGGCACTCTTGAGGGCTCTGTAAGCCAATACAACATTGGGCAACGTAACATGTTGTTCACTGAGCTGCTGAACCATATGGTCATATTCTATTATGAAATCAATGATGGTGATATTTTGTGGTCTAGTATATTTTTCAAGATTTCCATACACCATGAGATCCCCTTGATTAGTATCCCCCTTGAATAGAGAGTCCAATGTTTCATAGAATAAGTTCAATCCTTCCTTTGTGTTTAATTTATTAGGGTCCATTTTCAGCACTGCCTTTCTGGCTTTACCATTTAGACTTAAAAACACAGATGGAACTCTTTTCTTCATATTGATATTTGCTGCCATTTCCCAGAACTCCATTCCTTTTTTCCAAGTATGGTACTTTTCTAGGATAAGCACTGGTCAAGCTAAAAATTTAATATTTGTAGCTATTTGTTTTTTGTTTTTTTAACTATGCTCATCTACCAGATGTTAAAAGAGGATCTTGATCAATAAAGTGAGTGACAGCACTTCACCAAACAACAGAAAATTTCACCAAGAGGAGAAATTTAAATAAACTTAAATATTGCTTGAAAGTAAAATCCACTTTGGCAGGAAGGGATACAAGTTACTGCTACCCCTTAGAACACATCCATTAAGCTGAGGAGTGGGTATTTAATATCTTCAGAAATTTGTTAACCAAGGATATTGTGCTAAATCTTTGGTAGGACCACAAGAGTCAGCATAGTTAACAAAAAAGACACTTAAGTTGAAATTTCTTGAATGCATAATGAGGAAGGAGGGCTTGGAGAAATTGACACTAAGAGGACATGTCAAAGGAAAACAGGACAGAGATTAGGGTGATAGGGGTCACTTACCTGATGAGCTTCTGTGAATGGCTAGCAGAATCGTGGTTGGAAGGAATGGTAAAAAGAGTTACAAAGAAGTTGTGAATCAACACTATCCTGAAGGAACAGGGAATGTAAAATAATTTATTTTTGTCCATGTCCTATACAGTTCAGAAATTTCCACAAAAGGTCAACAATGATTATATATCAGAATTCCAGACAAAAATTAGTCTTTGCAATTATAAACTTGGACATTATTGCCATAGAAACAAAGAAACAAAGACAGAAAATTTGATTATTTGATATTTTGGTGTGAATGATGGAAAAAAGGAAAAAGACAAGGAACATTAACAGTTAATCTTTTTGCAATATGATAGCATTTGAACATTAGCACATGACAGAAAACTGCAGGTGCAAAAGAATATTAAACAATATGAAATTTGGGAAAAAAATCAAAATTTCCTAAAGGCAAAAATCTAAAAGAATTATTTTCTTTTTTAATTTACATTAAAAAAGGAAAACTTAGAAAATTATTTCCCTATAATCAACAAACAAAAACAACTAATGAAAAAATAGATTAACTTTTAACAGCACAAAAATATTCCATCATTTTGTGTTCCATCACTCCCCAGACATTCCAATCAGAATAATCAAATGCCCCAGTGATTATTCTTTGACCATAGAAGAAAAAAAAAAAACTGTCATCTTAGTGAAATGTCAATTTTTGATTTTACAAAAGGTGGCCATTTTTTTTATGAAGACAGCCATTAAAACTATACATAAATTTGAGATAATGTTATGCTGGAAGGCTTTAAAGACAAGTCATTGGCTTAACAGTACAGAAATAGAGAATTTTTAAACAATTATTTGCTGGTAATGTTTGAAATTTCAGGGGATAATTTTTATGAGACATTCCTGCAAATAAAATTTCTATCCATTTTTAATTGCTCAAGAAAAGGTTGTGTGGCCTTGTTTGAAATTGTTAGCGAATCAGTGGGTTGCTCAGTTGGTAGTATTTGTTTATCATATGACCACCCTACTTGCAATGACATTTTATGCACAGATCTAGGCAAAATATCACATCCCCATTTCTTACTGTTGATATTTGATTCCCTGTGATTTCCATCAAAAAGGAAGAGTTTCTAGACTGTGGGAAAAATTATGGATTAAGGAAAACATGAAAAAGCAATTGATGGCAGTCCCAGGACAAGACAGTTTTGAACAGTAAAAGGGATTCTAAGATGAATGTGTGAGGTTCCAAAAGGAATACTTTGATAGGAGCTAAGGTGTGTTTTGAAAATTGGAACCAGTGCTAGGAAAAGTGCCTGAGGAGTATTTTGAAGAGGACTAAAGCACCATTGCTAATATCACAATTTAAAAAAAAATATATATAGCAGTCACTTTAACATTAATAAATCAATCAATTGACCAACAAATTTTGTATTGCTGAATCATACTATAATAATGTTTCATTAATACCAATTGTAACACTTGTTCGACATACTTAAATCAATAGTGATATTTAGTTTTGATCTGACAAGATTCTTTACATAATACACTCAGTTGGATAAGGATGACTTAATTACAATCTCTATCAAAATTTTAGAAAAATATTGATCAGTTATGAAGAAGTCCATTCAGAACTTATCCTATTATTTGAATATCTTGCAAGCCAATTGCCTTGCTTTGATGTAACATGGTGACTACTTTGAGAAGGCAGTACGTCATATGCATAAGCAGGGTCAAAGGTTCTCCAATGCAGTTATTCAGCCAAAAGTGAAACATCCCCACTGAATGATCTTGGGTACTGTGTAAACATTGCATTCACAGCAAGAACAGATATTTCATATCAAATGAAAATTTCTACTGGTTTAAACATCACATACCTCAAGTTTGTCAGTCCAGGTTTGTATGCCTGTGAACTCTAGTTTTCCCCAAAATTACAGTAAAAATACCAGGTGATCCCCTCAAAAGAGCTTGACAGACATTTCTGAAAAGTAAAAGGGATGCTGGGAAGAGTTTTGTGAAATCCCAAGGAAACAGAGGAATAAAAAGTCATTGCATGCATTAGGCTAATTTTACTTAGATCCTTAATGATGGAGGACATTGAAAACCAAAATACGACTTTGCAGAGAGTTTTGAAAAATGAAAGGAATGCTTGGAAATCCCAAGAAAAGAGGGTAATAAGGGCTGCATAATGCTATTACCAACATATTTTATTTGGATTCTTTTCGGACAGATCTCATAATAATATATATCAGGTCATCCCATAAGTTCTGTCAGAATTTTAACTTTTTGTTAAAATGAACAAAATTTAAAGAGTATTTTATGTCTAATGGGGCTGAACATTATTTTTATGTTTAGATGCATTTAAACTGATCAAATTTTATTTCAGAGAACAATAAAATTAAATTTTGTTTGATTAAAACCCTGCTAACATGGAAGTACCCAAGAATCATTTGAGGCACATAATGCTTTATGAGTTCAAGAAAGGAAACTCAGCAGCTGAAGCGGCTAGAAACATTCACTCATTTTATGGAGAGGAATGTGTGAATGAAAGAACTTGCAGAAGATAGTTTGCAAAATTCAGAGGTGGAAATTTCACCCTTGAACTTCTTGAAGCAGCCCTTGAAAAAAATCCTGCTTTATCATTTGAGGAATTGGCAGTGGTTCTCAGTTCAAACCATACAACTGTCCATCATCTTCAACAACTTGGAAAAGTTCCTAAACTTGGAAAATGGGTGCCTCATGAATTGTCTGAAAACAATCTCAAATCCTGAGTTGCCATCTGCTCTTCTCTCCATTCTTGCCAACTTGTTTCACCTTTTTTGGATAGACTTGTGACTGGTGACGAAAAATGGATCTTTTATCGAAATGTTAAGTGTCGTAGACAGTGGCTTGGTAAAGGGAAATGACCCCAGCCACAGCCGAGAAGAGAACTTCATGGGCAAAAGGTTCTTCTTTCAATCTGGTGGGATCGCCAAGGAATAATCCACTTTGAATTATTACCACCTAATGCAACAATTAATGCTCAAATATAATGTCAGCAATTAGAGCATTTGAACCAAGCTTTGAGGAAAAAAGACCTACTCTAGTGAATTGAAAAGAGGTGATTTTTCATCAGGACAATGTGCAACCTCACACAGCAAGAATCACGTGACAAAAGATCGAAGAATTTGGTTAGGAGAAAATTCCTCATCCACCTTATTCTCCCGATCTTACTCCTTCAGACTACCATTTGTTTCGTAGCTTACAGAATCATTTGGAAGAAACAGCTTTTGTAACACAGGAAGAGGTTAAAACTGACATTTGTGAGTTCTTTGATTCAAAGCCAAAAGAATTTTACAGTAATGGAATTAGTAAGCTTGTTAATAGATGGAAGGAAGTCATAGATAATCAGGGAAAATACATTGTTGATTGAATCTGTAATTAAATGCAACATTTGGTCATTTGTTTTCTTTATTCAAAATTCGGACAGAACTTTTGGGATGATCTGATATATTGTTTCATTTAATCATTTCACCCCAAGTAAGGCATGAATGCCACTAGCATGCAGGAGTTACAGAGAATGAAAGTGGAAGAAATGACTGAGAATAGAGAGGATTGAGGAAAGGACAAAAGATGAATGGGGTTCAAGAAGATGGCAATTGATGTTGCATTTAAATTTTTGAAGATATTAGTTATCAGGGAAGCAAGGAGATAGAAGAGAGTTCTACCAATGGGACATGGAAGAAAAGAAACTGTTGGAGTAGAACTGGTGGTTGCATTCAGCTATTTTTAAGAGTAAAAGAGTGGGTTCTAGGTGCCAACGCAGGAGTGCTCTTAAACCCATGTATTCGAAGCATCAGAAAAAAAAGCTTGTCAGAGCAGTTACTATGAAAATATTTGTAGAAAAGACCGAGGGAAGACACATGAAGTTGGTGAGAATGTGACTGAAGTCAAAATGGTTGATCAGGATCAATTACATTGCAGATACTTCTTTGGATTTTGTCAAGAATCTTGTGATGTACAGCATCGGACCAGATATGGCAGAAGTATTCAATGCACAGATAAATTTTAAATCAACAGCAGTAAAATATATTTTGTTTATGAACTTGTCATGGAACTTTCTTTTGATTGGTATTATCTAAGATGACAACAGTATTCAATGCATGGACGAATGGTAGATTTGTAAATGTGCAAATGCAAACCTACTTACCAATGGCACATACTAACTATTCTCAAACAACCAAAGATCATATACCTCAGACTGATTATTGATTTATAGCTACCTATGTACTCAGAGCGTGTATAAAAAGCTCGAACAATTCCAGAAGAAAATTTTCTCAGAAATAAATCAATTATACATACAAGGTGGTATCTGAATGTTCCCACGCTAGAATCTCCTAGCAGATTCCAGAACTGAGTCCAATCAAGTAAGAGTGCTGGTGGGTTGTTCAGCAATGGTTACCATAGATGAGTTCATAAAATTCTTTTTCATATTAATGTTTACCCGATACAATGCCCAAGAGCCGCTCAAGGTAGAGTGTGAGGGAATGACATGTAGAAAATTAGTGCAGCCAACTCAGACCTTTAGAGCCAAAACCCAATTTGCCACATCCACAAGGTTGAATAACCATCATTCCCTACATATTCTATTCATAAAAAGGATGTCACACTCTGTCCAAGAATCAGTACTTTTTGGAACAGACTTCTGCATGGATGTTTCCTCAAACACTACAACTTTGACCTCTTCAAGTCTAGGATCAATTGTTATATATCCACCATATTCTCATAATATTTACTTCCTATTTTCTCCTCTTATGTTTATATCACACATGTCATTCAGTAAGCCTCTACCTTGAGTATCTCTTAGGCCTTGTATTGGGTGATCTAGATAAGGGTGGATGCTGAGATGGTTTCCCCAAGCCAATATTATCAAGAGGTCCTCACCCTGATAAATTGATCATTATTGCATTCAAACCTGGTTTGATTGTTGAAATACTAATACTTATCCATTTAATTTTATATATCTTATAGCATTACTTTGTTTACTTATAATATTACTGTTTTCCATTAGTATTACTTTGCATATAGTATTTGTTTGTTTTGTTTAACGGCATTCCAAACTTTAGTAGTCACTTTATGTCGAAAATAATTTTGGTATAGCTGGCAACATTATTTTTTTTTCAAAAAACGTATAACTGGCAACTTTATTATTTTTTTAAAAAAAAACCCACAGCTGGCAACATCATTCTTTCAAAAACGTATAGCTGGCAACATTATTTTTTTTCAAAAACGTATAGATGGCAACATTACTTTTTACAAAAACGTATATCTGGCAACATTACTTTTTTAAAAAAAAACGTATACCTGGCAACATTATTTTTATTTTTTTTTTTTTTAAAACATCATCCTTTCACAGTGTTTTGACCCTAGTTACAATTCCATTGAATAAGATTTTGTTAAAAGACATATAGCTGGTAATATTTTTCTTTTTTTTTAAATGTATAGCTGGGAATATTATTTTTCCAAAAATGCATAGCTGGTAATATTATTTTTCCAAGAACGTATGGCTGGTAATATAATTTTTCAAAAATGTATAGCTGGTAATATCATTTTTCAAAAACACACTGGTGGCAATATTATTCCTTCGAAAATGTAAGGCTGGTAATACTACTTTTCCCAAACCGTATAGCCGACAACCTTAATTTTTCAAAAACGGACTTTCTGTTGGACGTAGTTTATCGCCATACCCAATATGTGGATGTAGTTTATCGCCATATCCAGGACACGGATGCAGTTTACCGTCATACTCATGAACGCAGATGGAGTTTACCATCATACCCATGGACGCGGATGCAGCTTACTGTCATACCCATGGACATGGATGAAGTTTACCATCATACCCATGGACGCGAATGCAGCTTACTGTCATACCCATGGACATGGATGAAGTTTACCATCATACCCATGGACGCGAATGCAGCTTACTGTCATACCCATGGACATGGATGAAGTTTACCATCATACCCATGGACGCGAATGCAGCTTACTGTCATACCCATGGACATGGATGAAGTTTACCATCATACCCATGGACGCGAATGCAGCTTACTGTCATACCCATGGACATGGATGAAGTTTACCATCATACCCATGGACGCGAATGCAGCTTACTGTCATACCCATGGACATGGATGAAGTTTACCATCATACCCATGGACGCGGATGCAGTTTACTGCCATACCCATGGATGTGGATGCAGTTTATCGTCATAACCATGGACGTGGATGCAGTTTACCGTCATGCCCATGGACGCGGACATACTTTATCGTCATACCCAGGATGTGGGCTAGACTGGGAGTTCACTATTTGCCCATAGCTGGGACCCTAACAGGTGCTACCACCCCGGGTCAGGGTGGACCTGGGAACATCAGCAATTAAGAGGTGGTTCCATGCTTCTCAAAACCTCCTGATCAGAGGCCTTGCTATTGGATGGAGTTTAACATCGTACCCAGGATGGCATATAGTATTATTTTGGTTGCTTATATTATTACTTTGTAAATAACATTACTTTGTTTGCTTATAGTATTACTTTGCTGATAGTATTACTTTCTATATAGTATTATTTTGCTTGATTATAGTATTACTTTGCAGCCCTGTCGGCTGGGGCTTTAGAATACTCCGACTGCACCTCTGTAGAGGGGTGAAACCCCCCCAATGAGGCGTCCTGGGTATGATGTTAAACTGCATCCAACAGCAAGACCTCTGATCAGGAGGTTTTGAGGAGCATGGATTCACCTCTTAATTGCTGGTGTTCCCAGGTCCACCTTGACCCGGGGTGGTAGCACCTGTTAGGGTCCCAGCTATGGGCAAATAGTGAACTCCTAGTTTTCCAAGTTTTACACACGTCCTGGGTATGATGGTAAACTACATCCGTGTCCTGGTTACGGCAATAAAATATATCCAACAGCAAGGTCTCACATAATGTTTTCAGAAAAATAATGTTGCCAGCTCTAAGTTTTTGAAACAATAATGTTGCCAGCTATACGTTTTTTTTTTAAACAATAATGTTGCCAGCTATACGTTTTTTTTTTAAACAATAATGTTGCCAGCTATACGTTTTTTTTTTTTAAACAATGTTGCCAGCTATACATTTTTTATTCCATACAAAATAGGCATTTAAAATTCATATAAACTGGATTTGGCATTAAATAACCCACAGTGGTTGATATGCCATAAAACCCAAACAAACAAACAGTATTAATTTGCTTATAGTATTACTTTGCTTATAGTATTACTTTCTATGTAGTATTACTTTGCCTGATTATAGTATTACTTTGCTTATAGTATTACTTTCTATATAGCATTACTTTGCTTGATTATTACTTTAGTTGCTTATAGTATTACTTTGTTTCTTATGTTTTTCTGGTTCATTTTAATCATTTAAAAGGCACTGAGAAATGAAAAGAGAGAAGGAAATAAAATGATATTCTTTATTAGGTTGTTGATAAATAACCTTTTACTAAAGATTATAGAAATTAGTAAATTCTTTTTCCATTACTTGGAATTGAGTATAAAGACTGATATTTCCATACTTTTAAAATCTATAAATTACTTTCTAGTCTATAACAAAATGGCTTCAAGAAATTTACACAGTTCTCACAAAGATAAATATGTCTGTCAGTCTATTCATTCCTCTGTTCAACTTCTTTTGACTCTCACTCAAAAGCTCAGGACAAAGTTCTAAATTTTGAAATCTTTCCATGGGACACTTCCTATCAGTTATTTCTTTGCTTGTATTTGATATTGAATCTTGGCTTGAATGAACAACTCAGCTGTTTTTGTGGTTTTTGCTTATCATTGCAAAACTTTAACCTTTGAAAAGTCAGTGTTAACAAAGCTCCAATAGCAGTTCCAGTAATGGAAATACCAGCCAGAATATAATTTTGATGTTGATGTTAACCTTCAGATCTTTTCACTTTCACTTTCACTTTCACTTTGCATACAAAGTATCTCAATTTCCTTGGTAAATTTTAAATTAAACCCTTTCACTTAAGACACTTCTAGAAAACTTGAAGTGTGAAAATATTAGTTAATGATTCTGCAGATAAAATACACAATTAAACAAAAACTCAGGTGGCTTAATGCTTAACTGCCAGCTGAGATAAAATAAAAAAGTATTTCATCAATTTACAGGTGAGCTGTCAAGATGTAGTCGTAAATTCTATGCTAGCAGGTTCTTATCTTGCACTTCTCACCGGCTCCCTCCCAACTCAATGTAACCCCTTGTCTTTTAGTGGCTTTACTGCCTTGCATAGGGTCATGCCAATTAAAAAAATACTTCTCGATTTCAGGAACACAATAAATAAACTAAATTTATTGCGAGCATCGTACTTAATTTAGATATGATATCTAAAATATAAATACTCATATGTAATTAAAAGCATCAAAATCTTGATCATCTTGATAACATTCAAAGAAGAATCAGCAATATTATTGGCCCTGGCAGCTCAGTTTCAGTCACTTACCCACCGCCACAAGGTTACTTCTCTGTGTCTTACCTGTAACTTTCATGGTAATTGTTCTGATGAGCTCTTCACTATGGTACCTAGACTTGAATTTAAGCACAGTAGTAGACTGGTTTCAAGTTCTCATCAATTGGCAGTTGAGCTGTCTAGACGTAGCTGTAAATTCTAGGATACAGTTTCTTATCTTGCACTTTTCACTTGTGAAACTCCCGTCTGGCTCCATGCTTTCCAACCAACTTTAATCTGCAAAAATGTAAATGCAATGTCAATCACTATCTACTGTCCTCCTGATTGCTCTTTTCTCTTCCCACTCGTTATTAATGTTTCTATTCCTAATTCTTCCACACCCAGTAACCCCTTGTGTCTTTCATTCAAATAATAATAATCATAAGGAAAAAACTTCATAATTAATATAACCATTCAGCCATGCTTAGAATATTTCTGCCACATATAGTCTGGCAGCACTGTTATTTACCTTGAACTCTTTGATATAATCCCAAAAAGAATCAGCAATATTACTGGTCCTGATCTGGCATCTTGGTTTTAGTCTCTTTCCCACCAATGTATGGTTGCCTCCCTGTATCTTTTCTATAAATACTTTCATGATAATTGTTCTGATGAGTTCTTCCCTATGTACCTAAAACTTTTGAATTTAAGAACAGTACAAGACTGGCATTGGGATCTCAATTTACAGTTGAGCTGTTTAGGTGTAGACATAAATTCTACGGTAACAGTTTCTTGTCTCATACTTCTTCCTCCCAGCTTAATGCTATCCAAACAACTTTAATCTACAAAAATGTAAATGCAATGTCAATCACTATCTACTGTCCTCCTGATTGCTCTTTACTCTTTCTCCTCATTTCTAATGTTTCGGTCTGATTCCTTTTATTGTTGAAACTGTTAAATGTAACCACCACCACTACTCTTCCCGACAGTGATCTCCCTTCCACTTACCTGCTTCTCTGATAACTATAATCTTCAAATGTCAATCCTCTGATGCCTTGATCCCCATTCTTCTTTTCATCCTTTCCTTACCCCCCCCCCCCGCATAATCATTTTTTTTGTTTTTTTTTCCTTACTTTCACTTTCTGTGACCCTGGTGTACTAGTAGCACCCCCACCTTGCTTGGAATGAAATGCTTCAAAAAAACAAATTTCTCCATACCCTGTAACCCTCTGCATGCTAGTGGCTATACTCCCTTGATTGGAGTGATATCAATTAAAAAAAAAAAAAGGAAAATATTTCATCCAATGAAAACTTTTTTCCACCTAATGAAGAACCTTTTTCTGGATTTTACAAGTAAGCAGAAAACTTTGTCTTGTTGAGAGATCTTTTAAAACTGTCATATAGATCTGGTCAGTTTTCTCTTCAAATTTCACCACCAATTTTTTTACATACTACCATATTTTCTTTGGTACTGTTTAAATTTAGAATGATTAAAATTCACCATTTTTTTCTTTTACATGAACTCTTTCGCGAAAATGATTTATCATTTGAAATTTAAAAAGTTTCACACATATTTTGTCGTTGTCTATAAGTGAACTAAAACAGATTGTTATAAATGTTTAATACAAAATGTTTTCACAAGAATAAATCTCATTTTGCTTTGAAATTATTCTTGTACCTTTATTTGAATGTATCTTGCTTTATCTCAGTAATAGATCGACATGAAAAGATCTTCCCTCTCCTCCTTATGGCTCGCTGTCTGTGGAGAACAACTTGTCTGCTGTTATATTTAACATTTGACCCTGAGCTGGATTAAACTAACTATACACTTAGTAAGTTGTGAAGATAATGAGACAACGTGGAAAATCTATAACAGACGCCAAGATCATCTGGTCCCTCTAGCTTCCTAAGGTTAGAATGAAAGCGAAAACTGTAAGTAAACAAAAAGGTGTTCGGATCTCTGAGGATAAGTGGGGGCAATAAATCAAAATACCTTATCAAGACTCAAGAAAGTATCTGTCTGCTTGTTTATTTGTTTTATATAATTGTCCAAATCGTGTAACAGCAAAGTTGTCCAATTCTTAGATTAAGCTCTGAAACGGTGCAACTTAGAAATGATTAAAGATATTTTACTGGAATTCTCCAAGATTTTTATAACACTATTGGACACCACTTTGAGCAATGAGAATGTTTAATTATTCTCTAAGCTTAAGAGAAGTATCGTGATGAAATCGATCATAAATGAAAATGACATGCTCATCATTAATTAATCATAGCTAAGGATCGGAAGCTCATGAAGGATTGAAATAAAGTTCAAATATATATATATATATTATTCCAGGATCACTTTCCAACTGATTCAAGATGACCTTCAATTTCTCTAACCTTCTAACTTTCTGTCCTGGAGTAACAAGGTGCCTCACAGGTTTCTCGTACGATTTCATTTTCAAGTCTTTTTTCATTGGTCTTTGGATTGTCATAGCTGAAACTCCTCTCTCTCATGCCAAACATTTTATGGATTGAGTTGGATCTTTTCTAATTGATCTCTTTAGCTCTAATTTGAAATGATAATCCATTTTCCTGCTGTGACCTCCTGATCAAGTTTTCCTCTATATGGCTCCTTTTTTAAACTTATTCACCATTCTCTTGATGGTTCTTGAATGGATTTTGAAGATGGAAGCCAGAGTATGAATGTTGGTATCGTTACTGAAGGCCTGAATAATATTTTCTTCTCATCATTGCTCACTTGGGAAGACAGTGGGTCTGACACAAAACAATTTTAACCTGCTCTCTTTTTAGCTGAATAACTCAAAGGGTTTTAATTGATTTTTACAAAAAATGGTGTCAAGATAGCAAAATGTCTTATCTGAAAACCTGGAAAAAATTTTCAATTAGTTTAGCAGTTTTTTTAGATATTGAACATTTTGTGTGATGAATAATTTTGCTGTTACATGATTTAGACAATTTTGCTGTTATACATGGTATAAAATATGTGTGTGTGTGTGTGTGTGTGTGTGTGTGAACAAAGACAAAAGGAAAACTTATCTTAGCCTATGTGTTTCATCCTCTGAGGGACTTTTTTCAGGGCAAAGTTGATCAGAGGATGAAATGCATTGGCTAAGATAAGTTTTTCTTTTGTTTTTGTTCATATTGTTCTTTTACTTTTGATATATTCTATTTGAAATTTTACACACACACACACAATCATTTTTACATTTTATATATATATATATATATATACATATATATATATATATATATATATATATATACATATATGGTGTGATGGGTAAATAGTCACCATTTTTATTTTTAATTTCATGCATGTGTGTTTGTTTTAGATTTTGATGATTGCACAGTAGAGTAGGGTCAGTTGGGTACCATCTGTGAGAAAAAGAACACCATGACACAATTCACCCCACCAGAAATTTGAAAACAGCATGCTGTACTGCTTGGCTTTCATGCTGGAAGCCTCAATATAAACATTTCAGAGTGTCTGGGTGTCAATCTTTGGACAGTGAAGAAGATTCAGAAAGCATTGGATGAGTCTAATGATGATGACAAAGGTGTTTGAAGTGATCATTAGTGATGGTGATGTTATGCCTCCATTCATCTTCCCACAGATCCTCACTCAACATAGAGACCTACATCAAGTGAGTGGGCCAAGAGGGTGACTGCTGGAAGATCCTATGTCAGGCAACAAGACTCTGTACTATGCCACACAAGCAGAATAAACCAGTCATGGCTGTTAGATAATTTTTGCAACCACATTACCACTTACATCTGGCCACCTAACTCCACCTATTTGATTATAATGTGTCGGATGCAAAAAAACTCTTGTAACACCAAACATGAAGTGAAGCAATAAAATTGACCCTGCTAATCGAACGATTCTCCATGACTCGATCGGTTAAGGCACATCAGACTATTTCATGGTTCCGTATAGGATGCAGGTTCGAATCCTGTCAAAGGACGAATATTTTCTATGAAAATTTCTCAGACATTCAGGCCGGTAAATGTTATTTAATACTGTTTATTATAAACAGAGCATTTACTTAAATACTTGTATCTATAAAAAGAACGTTAAACATAAAAATGTCTTTAATAAATATATATATATATATATATATATATATATATATAATAGATACAATGAGTTATTAAGATATAATTTTGATAGATCTAATAACTTCTCATTTGCCTGGTGTACATTGTAATGCAAGCTGTAAAATTGTTTAAAATAACATGTTTTGCTAATCACAGCAATAATGGACAGAGGCTGAAGAACAATCATAAGGAATTCTTCATGCAAAGACGCTATTTATTCAACTTGACAGAAGATTATATTGATTTAATTTTTATGCCTATTCCTACATTTAATTCTTTTTCCTTTTTTTTTTATTATCTACTCTCTTTCATTGCAAATTATCTTCGATTTTAACACTTTTCTTTCTTCATTTTCCATTCCCTCTCTCAACTCATTTGCTCCCACTCTCCTTCTTTCTCTTTCAAACATATTGCTCATCTAATCTTCACCCAATCTTTTTATATTTCTATTATGTCTTTATCTCTTTTTGCCTGATTCTACCTCACACCTTCCTTTGTGTGTCACATTAATTACAGGTGACACCTAATAACATACTAACTTGATCTTGCCAAAACAGAAATGAACTATGAAGACGAGACATACTATTCAATCAATGGAAAAGCTGAAAAAAATTAAATAGGAAAAATGTGTAATTTAAGGCAAATAAAATAAATAATGGTTTTCTATCGTGCTCTTAAGCATCATTGGGGAAATTTAGCTATCATTTTCTAACATGGCTAAAACAGAACTCGTACAGATAAAATGGTCAGCTCTCTGCACCACTTCAGTAAGTACCTGACTCCTCCCGATATCCTCTACCTTTACAAGAGCCAGATCAGGCCAAAAATGGGGTATTATTGTCATATTTGTGTGGGAGCTGCCCAGACCTCACTCTCCACCCTACAACCCCTGTCTCACAGAAGGGATATGGCAAGCCTCCTGCTGCTCTTTTGCTATTTCCACAGAAAGTGCTCAGACAAACTATTAGGTTGGTGCAAAAATAATGACGTAATAATGTCGTTTTTTGACAATAAAAAATACGTCAAAAAACGACATTATTACATCATTATTTTTGCACCAACCTAATATATTCCCTGGTACCGTCAATTCAAACATTCACAGGTAGGACACGCCATGCAACTTACATAGTAGCAAACCCACCCACATTCCCTCTGTATTCTCTCAGTGAGAAGTAAGTTCAGCTCCATTCCGTGAACCACTGCTCTGTGTAACCAACTCCCAAGAGGATGTTTCTCTGGTAACTATAACCTTAACCTATTCAAGGCTACGATTAACGGTTATCTTCCTCTTCTATCCACAAAAATTGCCTCCTAACATGACCCTCTACCTTAAGTTGCCCTCAGGCCTTGTAAAGGGTGAACCTTACCATAAAAAAAAATAATTAAACAAATAAATGATTCATATATACAGTCTATTCCTAAAGAGACCAAAAATAGAATGTTGCTGCTATATCCTCACTTTCTAGACTCAGTCTAAGTTTGGAAGCATTAGCATGGCCTTGTGGGTGATGAATTTTTTTCCACCATTCCACCCCTTTCCCACAGTTGAAACATTGCTAACCATTCAGTGGTCTGCTGCTATTTTCATGTCAGATGCTCAGACAAAACAAACTGCCTTTCTTGGTTCCACAAGTCCAGACGTTTACAGCTTGGATCCACCCAGGTCAATTCACTCACCCTCATTTCCTTTATATTTCAATGAGATAGAGTATGTTCTACTCAGACAGAATTGTTGCAATCTTGAACAGAGTCTTTGATTCAAGAGTCACCTGTTATCTATTCTATATATCTCATAATATTCAATCCTTGCTATATACGCTTACAACATCCCCATTCAGTAACACTCTGCCTTGAGTGGCACTTAGGCCTTCAGCAATAGCAAAAAGCAATCTACAGCTGAAAAGCTAAGTACTTCCCACTTCAAAAAGTGTATGCAAAAACAATGGAAAATATTAGCTGAAGTAGTTGTACATTGTGTGTCACAACCAGTAGTGTGCAGAAGGTAGGAAGAAGGTGCGATGACTCCAGGCATCTATCGGGAGGGCATCCGATCAAAGAATTTAATCTATATTTAATTTGAATAAAGTGTTTACTTCATGATTCATCTGTTTTTACATATTTAAAATGTCTTCCTTTCTCAGATTTCTAAGTACTAGGCCCTATAGGCCCCGCTACTTGTGTCCTAGGGGCAGACAATCATGGAGTTGGCTCCAGGAATCACCAAATATCACCAAACCTCTACCCATCACTGGTCACAACTCAGATCATGCAAGAATAGAATTTGCACTCACTATCACACCAGACCATCAAAGGTATAGCGTTGAACTGATGTGATCTCTTGGTCCCCAAAAGCAGAATCCCATGACTTCATTGCTACCACCTGGTTTGCAACAATGAGAACAAGAAGTATGATGAAAATAGATATGTAAGTAATCATCCTAGTGGTGAGCGGAGAGTTTCTCTGACATTGTGCTGTCCCTTCAGGATATGAGTGGTAATGGCTCTCTACAACTTCCTATCCCTCATAGTCCTTAGCAGCATTTCCTTTTTGCCAGGCCTCCTATCCCCTGTTCCACTATCTCTAAATGCAAACTCATCAAGAAGGTGGCCTGCAGCTTTTTCTTATCTCTGTTGCCCTCAATATGTCCTTTGAGAGTTTTCCAAGTCTTATTTCCTGATTATGTGCCCACAAAATTTCAACTCTCTCTTTCTGATTCTTACTATGTGATCTTTTGATATCATTCTCTTTAAGAATTCATCATTGCTTACTTGCTCCACCTAAAAGATTTTCAGTACACTTCTGTAGAAC
The DNA here is from genome assembly GCA_963932145.1 of Acanthosepion lycidas. Classification (NCBI taxonomy): domain Eukaryota; kingdom Metazoa; phylum Mollusca; class Cephalopoda; order Sepiida; family Sepiidae; genus Acanthosepion; species Acanthosepion lycidas. The sequence continues at coordinate 63,472,303 of OZ010574.1, read as the reverse complement.
CACATTTATGTTGTCTTTTCTCTTCAACTGTGGTGAGATTTTCCAGCATTCACTGCCATACAACAGGATTGGTGTTCTGGCTCTGATGATAAACTACATCCAGCAGCAAGGACTCTGATCAAGAGGTTTTTAAACACCTCTTAACTGCTGTTATTCCCAGGTTCATGCTGACCTGGGGTGGTAGCACCTGTTAGGGTCCTGGCTATTGGCAAATAGTTAACCCCCACAAACTGGGGTGAAAACACTATGAAAGTGTAAAAATAGGTTTTTATAGTGAAAATACCAGCAATACATATTGGAAAAAAAATCATTACCAACAATACATTTTTGAAAAAAATTATTACCAGCAACAGAGTTTTGAAAAAAAAAATTATTACCAGCAATACATTTTTGAAAAAGAAAATTATTACCAACAATACATTTAAATCTTGATAAAAAAACCTCTTTCCAAAATTTAGTCAATCAAATGTGATATACAAACTAATTTCTTACGAAGAATATGTATTCTATTCATACAAACCTAAAAATCTTGCCAACATTGAATTACCCATCAAGATTAATAAACCATAAAACAAAATAAACCAAACCAAACAAGAGGATTGATATAACATAGCAGTTCAGCACTCTTTTCTTTGTTTCTAATGAAATTTTCCTCTTTTTTGGTACTTTGTTTATCTTTTGAAATGCTTCTTTTCCTAATCCAATGTACATTTTGATTTCAATGTCACTTTTTCCATCTTCTGTTATAACACATGCTAAATATTTAAACTTGTACTTGCTTGATGTTGACTGACAGGCATTGAGAACTTACATTATTTATATTATTTGGACTGTTATCCTCATCTTCATTGCCATATTCACAATGACTTGGCTGTTGTACACTTTGGCCTTCTTCAGGTGATTGGAATTTTGAACCTAATGGATAAAGGCATGGTTAGATACCATGACTAGACCCAAAGAGTTGTGAGTTCAATACCTGGCTACAGCAGTGGTGAACCAAAACTTGGAGGGTTGAGTTAAAGGGAAATAATTGAGATATCTGGAAGAGGCATGGCACATAGAACTAGAACAGTCTACCAAAATTCCAATCACCTGAAGAAGGCCAGAGTGTACAATGGCTGAAACATGGTGAATATGGCAATATGAGGATAACAGTCTGAATAATGAAAAGTAATGTAAATAATCATAATAATCTCAGACATATAGACAGAGACATTGAGAAAGTCAGGAGTTGAATAAAATAAAATGTTAAATATGAGAGATTTAAGTCTTGTGTCAGCTCGACTTTATTACAGTTGTCAACACAGGATAAGAGTTGATGACTTAGATTGGTGCTAGACGTAATGACAATAAATTGATTCCTTAGACCTGAAAAGTAGTACCACATAACTTATCGTACCAATGTCTAATTAGAAAATGTCTATTTCACAATCTTTTGGTGTCATTGAAAAACTTGTTATTATATTTATACATCATGATTCATCCTATTATGATTGCTCTTGTTCCGCCCTTCATTAGTTAACACAACCGTTACGTCCTGCCAATATCTCATAGATAGTGGACTATTCCGTACTTTGTGTGTAAAGAGGGGAAAAAACATTACTTGGTTTCAGTGAGAAAATGAAAGAAAGAAGAAAGAAGTGTAAGTGGAAAGAGAAAACCAGATTAAACTGATAAGAACAGATACTACACTTTGATCTCAGCCAAAAAGCCGAGTTCAGGTTGTGACACAAGGTCGGTTATTAACGTGAGGACCCAAGAGTTTTCACTCGGGCCGCTGGTCCAAGTTGGTATAAGCTGGTCGTAGCTTGTCCAAGCTGGTCAGAGCTGATCTAAGCTAGTCATAGCTGGTCTTAGCTGGTCATAGCTTGTCCAAGCTGGTCAGAGCAGTCCAAGCCAGCCATAGCCGGTCTTGCCCTATCATAGCTGGTCCAGGCCAGAGCCAGTCCAAGCTAGTCGTAGCCGTGATCGAATCTCAGCCAAAAGGCCAAGAAGGGTTGACCATGGTGATCATTATAAAAGTACCATTTCTCAGAGGTACATTATTAAATGACGGAAACAAGTAAGCAATCACTGAAAATCTAGTTACCATAAATGAAACAAAATAACATCATTTGTTGAATTATTATAAAATTATTATTAAGAGAAATGTTTATAAAATCTGAATTTGGTGAGAAATAAATAAATAAATAAATAAATAAGGGAGATAAAGTGTTTAACATTTCCTGCCAATGCCTCATAAATAATGGACTTCGTGCTTTCAGTGAGAAAATGAAAGAAAGAAATAAATAAATAAAGGAAGATTGAAGTGTTTCATTACTGCTTCAATGAGATGGAAAAATTGTCAATTTCAAATTTTTTCATTTGTACGCATTTCTTAAAACACTGACCAACATTCATATTTTTGATTGTTATTGCAGTATTTTGTTAAAGTTGTTAAGCTCAAATATTTAACAATGTGATAGGGCAATTTCTACAGATATTTTATTATCATAGAACTTGCCATGAGTTTATTCAATGATGAACTTAAAAATAAAAAATTTTGATTCATCAGAATATTAAAATAGGAAAACCATTAAATTTTCATGGGTCTTTCTAGTTTTCATTAATACTAGAATGTACATTATCTCAAATGACGTTAGGTGAGAGGTTCACTTTTGAGCAATAGGGAAAATTTTTGTAGATAAGCATTCATTAGATATTCCTTAACACATGAAATTTTTCATAATATACAGTGTAAAATTGATCCCTGACATTTTTAAAGAATTATGTGGACTTAATTTTTATTTACCAATATTTACAAATGTTGTGCCATGAAAATATGCATTGATGTATGCAAAATTTTTAATACTTTTATTAATTTATGTAAATGATTTTATATATATATATATATATATATATATATATATATATATATATATTTGTTCTTAAGTTTCATTTGGCAAACAATACCTTGTTTAATATATATATATATATATATATATATTACTTTAACTTCTTTGACATGAAGCAGAAAGGTTATATTGAATCAATGCTAGTTCTGCTGTAAGGAACATCCTGTTGACAGATTTTCAGATACCTTAATCTGTCTTAAACATTTGTAAGTCTATCATTTATCAATGTATTGAATATTGTTACCACATATGGTTTGGTGCTTCTGCTACGTAGAGAATCTTAATAAAATACAAAAAATCTGCAATGTTATTAATCTTGACCTGGCATCTTGACTTCATTCACCTTACCATTGCTGTAATGTATCTTCCCTGTGCCTTTTCGATAAATTTTTTATTGTCAGTGTTCTGATGAACGTTTCTCTCTGGAATGTTATGAATTTAAATGTAGTGTAAGATTGGCAGCAAGGTTTCTTCATTTTACAGTTGATATTCCTAAATGTAACCATAAGTTCTATGCTAACAGTTTCTTCTCTTCCTGTTTGTAAAATTCCCTTGCATCTTCTTGCTTTATTGTCAACTTTGATCTTCAAAAATGTAAGTGCAATGTCAATCATTATCTTCTGTCTTCTTAATCCCTATTCTTTTATTGTTCTCTTTCCTTAATAATATTTTCTCATTTTTTCTTACACTCAGTAACCCCCTTGCATCATAGTGGCTTTATTACCTTGCTTAGTGTAAAATGATAAAAAGAAAACCTAAAAATGTAGATATCTGTCTGTCCTTTATTGACAGAAATCTTTTTGTAAAAAATGAAAAAAAAAAAAAAAAAAAAATTCACCAGACAAATAATTGCTATTGCTTGTGTAAAATATTTTCTTAAAATAAAACACAGAAAAATTATATATCCATTTATTCATTATTTAAAAAAAAAAAAAATCTGTTTTTGCATGCAGATCTGTAAGCACAGTTTTAAACTTGATGTTCAAACTTTTTTCAATGAAAAAGTACAGATAGCTCTGTAAAAAGTTATGGATTGATTTTACATCATTATATCAATACCAATATTTTAAATTGATGCCCTATTTTTTTAATGATACTATAAACTGATAACTCCATAACAAACTAGTAATCTAAAATCACTACATGTTTCTCAAAGAAACATGTTGTCTGTTATTTTTTCACTTGCAGTAAAAGGTTAGTAGCGTGTTAAAGAACAGATTTTTTTCTCTTTTTCTATGTTACACTTAGTTATGTCTATATTTACTACAGGTCAAAAGTTTTGTATTACCCTGTATTACTTTAAAAACAAAATTCTTTAAAATGAGATATTTTTGTATTTTTTAAAGTAAAAGTTAAAATTTCATTAACTACACTCTGCTTTTACAGTTGAAACAGCTCGATGTAACCATCATAAGTTCTATGCTAACAATATTTTCTTTTACACTTCCTGTTCGTGGAATTTTCATGCATCTTTTTGCTTTCCTGTCAACTTTGATCTTCAAAAATTTAAATGCAATGTCAATCGTTATCTTCTGTCTTCTTAATCCATGTTCTTTTATTGTTCTCTTTCCTTTTACTGCCAAAAAGTTCAAATTTGGATTCATCTGTCCAAAATATTGTTAAATAAGCTCCAAACTCTACTTATGGACTTCTTTTGAACTTTCCTTTCTTGGGCTTCTTCAAGAGGACTTCTCAAAATTTTCTCTGAAGAGGAAACTTGCCCTCAGCAAATTTGTTACCCATGCATCCTTCACTTATGGGAAAATGCTGACTGCCTTTTCAGCAGGGAGAGAGAAAAACAAACCTCTTCTCTAAGCGGTCTCATTTCCAACTGCCGCTAAGGTCAACTCCCAGTTCTCCCTTCCCTTTCAAAGTTTCACCTTTGAACCAACCAATCACAGTCCATTAAAAAATATATCAGCAGGTTCTTATGGCCAATAACACAGTGAGTGTCTTTTGTTCTCCCTTGACCTAAAAATTTTCAAATATTGTAAGTCATGATCACCGACATCCTGAAATGAAGTTGCATTTAAAAGATGCATCTTTACTATAATTCACCAAATGCTTTATTTATCCATATGTCTTACATTACACAAGTCAAGGATAGCAAGAGTTATGATGACTAAACAGCTGGGTAGATTTTGCTCTCATAGCTTTAGTAGATGGAAAAACAGGGACTGGGAAAGATGTTTAAATGTTTGCAACATTTATAGGAAAAGCATGCACTGATATATAAGCAGTGTAGACATAGATCACAACACTACATAGCAATTGTCAGTTACATGCCTCATGCAATCTTCAGACTGTGGCAGTTAATATATAGGGATGATTAATGATTTCTGTTAAAAGAAATGCTCTTTTCTTAAATCAACATACATATGCACATTTTAAATTTTAAAAACTATAAGAAGATGGTTAACCCATGATATTTGAAAAATAGATAAATAATTTAAATAAGTAAATAAAGAAAATAAAACTAAATAGATTACAAATATTTACACTAAAAAATCAATAACAACAAAGCATCAACTTTTATATAATTGGCTGATAACTTATATTAATGAGCATCCTTCATAGTTTACCTTTCCTTACTGTTGTAGCATACCGATGAATGATAATGTGTATGTCCCCATTCACATAAATACAGTAGTGAATACTGTATGTTGGTCTGCAGTTGGAGATTCGTCTCCAGCTGTGCTGGTCAAACTCTGCTTCTGGGCAGAAAGGATCCCTAGGCGAGGCTATGTTGAAGGGCAGAGTCTCGTCTTGGGAAACAGCTACCCGACTGTGTTTTATCCGGGGCTATGGGTAATTTTTTGGCTGAGCCTACCGGCTCAGATAATCCACATTGAATTCAGCCTTGTGCCACATCTGACCACATGGGGTTGTTTATAGATATCCTGCTGTTGGAGATTCATCGTGGAATTCACTTGACTCACTTCTAGACATTGACTACTTCTTCTACACACTACTGGCAAATCTTATATGTGTTGTTCGTGTCCTAAATATTATCGTTCCTTACCAACCTTCATGTGATTATTCTATTCAGTAACCTACCCTAGGTTACAACACTTACCTACTAAATTTTTTACAATTTTAGAGTGTGCTCCAATTCAAAATTTGTAAACTTAACATTATTTCATTTTTTACAATGTTACTTATGTGTATAAATACAGGTTACTAAGTAAAATCCTCAAAGGACAAAACACATTGACATAAAAGGTTTTCCTCTTGTCCTTTCTTTCATTAAAATTGTATTTACAGATATATTTATATTTGAATTCATATATGATAAAATATAATTTTAAGCTATGCTATATTTATGGATAAAAGTGCTCAATAGAATAGAGTGCATGTAAATATAAATTAGCATGATTCATATATATTGCGTTTAACATGAAACATATATATATATATATATATATATGTGTGTAGTGTGGAAAAAGTATGCCTGTTTGAATTTAATAAATTTTATAGAGTAAAAGTAAATTACATTAGTTTAAGAAAATATATAAGTATTGTCGCATCAAAATAACATGATTTGTTCTGATTAACAAACTATTTAACACGTACAAAATGGCCCCCTTCATGATCAATACAGCACTGAACCCTATCAGTAACACTTCTACAAACTATCTCACACATTTCTACATTAATTCCAGAGAAAATTATCACAATTACTTGTTTTAATTCAGGAATTGTTTTCAGTTTGATCCTGTAAACAAGATTTTTCAGTACACCTGACAAGAAAAAAACTGGTAGTGTTAGGTCTGATAATTGCAATGGCCACTCAATTGCTTCAGGTCATCCTATCCATTTCAGCTCAAAATTAAGTTTTAACCATTCCCAAATGTATAAGCCATATTTAATTTTAAACCACAGTAATTTATTTTTGTTCAGTAAAAGTGAATTAAGAAGGAATTACTTTTACCACACTCAGTATATAGTTTGAAATTTCTATGCCCACACTGTCTCTATAAATACAATAAAATGTTCATTTATCTTGTCCCTACTCAAAATATCACAGAGATTATATCCACTTGTAAGGAGATTTAATTGTAAAAAATATAATTACAAAGACTGCTTATTTTAAAAATGTTATTTTTCAGAAATACCCTGCTGCCTATTTTATTTTTGAAAAACAACTTTTGTTGTATATGAATGTGTAGTTATCTTGTACTTTTAATACATTATCTGTACTGTATATAAGCCAATAGGTTTGTAACTGAGAAATTAGAACATTCACTTTCCAACAATGAGACCTGGTTTCAAATCTAGCCATGACTGATTTGTAAGGTAGGGGACCTCCTGGTGTTATCAGACTAGGCAGATGATCCCAGCATGCAACACATTTGGAAATTACCTGAAAGACAAAGTCAGAGATTGATTCAAGCATTGTGAGTAAAATTGGGTACACAGAACTGTTTGGAAGCCGTTTATGGTCATGCTAACACAAAGTCCCAAGTCATTGTAACCAAGCGTTTGAGTGTACTGGTCAGATTATACATTCTCCCTGAAAAACAGTAACTAAGGTCTGCTCAGCATAGTTTCAGTATAGCCCACAGTTTGGTTCTTTGGGTGCTGAAAAAACACAAATAATATGCCTGAGCAGGTATCTGCAACAGCAACTGGCTAACTTCCCTACCAAATGAGTGTTGATCATTTCAAAATGATAAGCTGTCCATTACATAAGCTCAGATTGAATAGTTAGCCAGCTTTTCTGGCTTGATCAATTACAACGGAATAGTGAGTTTGATCCTCACTGGGTGCTCCATACTTCTGGCTACATCTAAGCTATGCATTATATGTCCATAGAACATAATCTGAAATCACCAACACTTTTTTGTCCTTAATAACCAGGACCCAATTTTCAGCTGAAAATAATATGTAAAACAATTTTTCTACTCTCCCAAGAATATATAACAAATTATTTAATTACAAATTAAAGGTATAAAATAGAAAAGAAGAGAAATTATGAAAAGAAGAGAGCTTATTTTCTGATAACCGAGATGAAAGGCAATTTATATGTTTTCATAGTTCTTTTACTTGTTATTAAAATTTGAAGGAAAATATAATGAAATCTTTTTTTTTAATACAAAGATGGAAGCAGGCTGAGGCCACATCCCACTGAAATACCGGTTCCCATATGATCACCAAAGTTAAGCAACATTGTGCCTAGTCAGTATGTAGATGGGTGACCACTTGGGAATAACAGGTGCAGTAAGCCTGGATATGGAAGTAGTGTAATGGATGATGGCTCAGAATTATTAATCAGAGAGCTGAGTGCAAGTTCCTGTTTCTTTCATCATATTTAGTTATCCTTGGGAAAAGTATGACTCCACCTCTTCTCCTCTCATCTATGGATTAATTAGTAAGAATTGTATCAGTAAACCATTATTATCTCAAAAAATTTCTTAGAATCTAAAAATATTTTCTGGCTTTAAATAACCTGCAAAGGATCAATAAGCCATAAAAAATGAATGAATCAATCAATATAAAAAAGATAGAAGATGTACAGGATCTGTTATATCACCTCAAATAATATCACTAAATCCTTTTTATATAGTATATACTATATATCCAGTGATATTTAAGGGCTTTTATTTCCAATATTAAATATTTTTAATCTACATCCAGTGATATTTAAGGCCCATTTATCTTTTATCTTCTCATCTCACAATACTAAATCCTTTTTGTCTGTTATATTCTCATGTATTGATCCAATGATTTTGTATGTTTTCATCTGGTACATCTTCATTCAATCATATTAAATACTGTTTATCTGGTATGAAAACATCCAATGAAATGTGATGCCCTTTTATTTGCTATATCATCATTCAATGATATTAAATATCCTTTTATTTACAATGACATCATCCAATGATATGAAATGACCTTTTATTGTCATCATCCAGTTATATATAAAGCCATTTTATTTGGTATATGATCATCCAATGATATGTAATGTCTTTTTATTTGATATGTCATCATCCAATAATATGTAATGCCCTATTATTTGCTATGACATCATCCAATGATATTAAATATCCTTTTTATTTACGATGTCAACGTCCAATGATAGTTAATGCCCTTTCTACCTTGTATATGCTCATCCAATGTTATTAAGTCCTTTCTTATCTGGTATGTCCTCATCGAATGTTATTAAAGCCTTTTTATCAGTGATATTCAAGGCCTTATTATTGACTGTCCCATCATCTAATAATTAATGCTAATAAAATGGCAGATTCATCCCACAGCATTGCACATGTAATAAACAGAATTTTACCAAAACAATTTTTATTTTAAGAAATAAAGTTTTAAGAGATCAAATGTCACCAATTTATCATTCATATCTTGCAGTTTAATAACAGCAGTTTGCTTTCAAAAGAAAAAAAAAACTAGATTGTAATTTTGAATAACAGATTGAGCAAAGAGAAACCTTTGAACCAAAAATCAGAATGAAAGAGAAATTACAGTTGATAGGTCAATAAGTTATCATGGAAAATAATGGTGAATAAAGGCAAATTTGGTCTGGCTTCTAGTTTGAATTCAACAGCCAATAATTAGTTTTGAGTTGTTTTGTTTTTTGTACACTTCACAGTAAAAGCAAAATTGTGAAAACAAATGCTAATATTTTATTAATTCTTTTTCTGTACTTTGTATCTCAAGCAGTTTTTAACTTTCTTATCTTAGGAAAACAAAATACAAATGATACATTCCATCAAGCAAATATCTCTTTTTTTTTAACTTTTCAGTGATTTTCATCAACTCTTCTATATAGAGGCAAAAAGAAACATCACTTTTCAGATAATACTATTCATGAAAAACATCACATTTCTATACTTTTGAATAAATTTTTTTTAAAGCATTTCACCCCATGCAAGGCAGGAACCCATTAGCAGGCAAAGGTGTTATAGAGAGTTGGAGTGAGAGTAAAGAGGAATGGTAGAGGAAAGGATGAAGAGAACGAAAGGGATCAAGGCATCTGGAGACATCGATTGACATTACATTTGAATAGTTGGAGATTATAGCTATCAGGGAAACAGGAAAAGTGGAGGGTGTTCCACAAGTGAGAAGTGCGTGACAAGAATCTATTGGAGTAGAAGAGACAGCTACATTTAATAGTTTCAACAATGAAAGGGTGAGAGCAAGATGCCAGCCTAGTTGAACACTTAAATTCATGAAGTCTGGGAACCAGTGAAAGCAGTTTATCAGAGCTGTTACCATGAAAGTATTTGTAAAAAACACAGAGGGAGGTGACAGCACAGAAAAATTTCCTGGTGTGGGACAGGTAGCCAACTTTCCTTGTGGTAGACAAAGCTATTGACTCAATGTATTTGTTCCATCTCAGGTCAGCAGTCAATGTGAGACCGAGCAGCCACAGAGAGGTGCTCTTGTGAAGTTGAGCATCAGACATTCTAATGGAGGGCAAGGATGGTTCTCTGTGGTGAGTAATAGAAAGCAGTTTTGTTTTTGAGGCATTAGTTAACCAGCCAATTCCTGTCCTAGACCACAACTGATTGGAGGTTTTTTTTTTAGACAAACGGCCAGGTTAGCTTTGTCAGGAGTAAAGAGTAGTGTCATCTGCGTAGATGCCTACTTGGGAAGCTATGACATCAGGAAGATCATTGATGAGAATAAGGAACAGAGTAAGGTCTAGGATAGAGCCTTGGAGAACACCTATATTCGTGGGATAGGAGCTGGATGAGAATCCATTGAGAATGACCTTCAATACATGGTTTGACAGGAATGATTGTATTAAGTCAAACAATTGACCTCAAATCCCATAACCCTGAAGCTTGCGGAGAAGGCCGGCATGCCAAACCCTATCAAACGCTTTGAAAATATCTAGAGCCACAGCACAAGCTTCTCCGTTATTATGAAGAGCTTGATAAACAATTTCAGTTATGGCCGTAAGCACATCAGCTGTAGAACGGGAAAAGCAGAAACCATATTGCTTGTCGGAGAGCAGATCATGGGATGTAAGGTGCTTAACCACTTCAGCATTGATTAAAGTATCAAAGACTTTGCCAAAGAGGGGTAAGATACTCATAGAATGGTAATTAGAAGGGTTAGAGTGGTCTCCAGAATTCTTAAAGACAGGAACAATGGATGAGGACTTCCAAAAGCTTTTGGAGAATTGTGAAGATCAAACATTAAAGCAAGTTTTAAACACTTTTCCCCTGGATGAAGAGAACTTTATAACTTTTGACAATTTTTCATAGCCATTTCACTTTTGCTTGAAAACCTATCAAATATTTCAATTCAAAATGTCACTATTCCAATGACTGTGCATTACAGTTTAGTAGGAAAAAAACAATTTCAAACTTTTCAGCATCTAAGAGGATTGGATCTGAGAAGCTAATCTAGGTAAAGACCAAACAGCAATCACAGGTTTTTGAGCATTGGTTCTAAGCAAAATCCATAATAAAACATCTTCAAAGATTGTTTACACTTGATTTTTGAATAATTCAGGGGAGGTATCACATAAATGGAGGATATTTAAATTTCTAAAAATTTAATATAGGGGTTCAAATGAAAGCAAGTGAACTGTTTTATGAATATAGGAAAAAATCAAGAAATGGGTTGATCATTGATTTTTAATTTGTAATTTACAGTTTATCAACCCTTTTGTGGGTTAGTTAAAGCCAAAGCATATTTGGAATTCTAAGAATAATTATTCTTTTTTAAGTGAATCTTATTTTAAAAATACTTTTTAACAGGGAAAAGCAATAATTTTTCAATATACTAGTCCTACTGTTTAACATAAAGATGAGGGAGAGGTGGATTCATACTTTCCCCAAGGATATTTGTATGTAAGCAAATCTAATGAACATGGCTGGAATTTGAACTCAGCTTTCTGAGTTTGAATTCCGAGCTTTACCATTAGCACATCCCAAGAAATGGGTGGTGACTAGGGGCACACGGGTGTTAATAAGGACAAAATACCAGCTTGGTTGGAATCATCTAAAACAGAAATTATATTTCTCTCTGGAACTTGAAAAACATAGCATTCACTATAAGAATATTCTTTGATGTTTTTTCCAATCTTTACCACCAAAATGTAACTGGAATTTTAATAAATGGGTAGGGGCTTTCAAAAAATATTGGTGAGAGTCACACTTAAGGAAATGGGTGTGCTAATTATATGATAACACCAAACTTAAATTTTCTGTACTTAACATTTTATTCACTCCAACATTCCTGATTGCATCAGTTCTATGCTAATGGCACAAAGATTTATTCTTATCCTAATAGTAAATTTGAGACGTTCGATAAGGTCAGATTAGTAGCTGATTTAAAAAATAATCTACTTTTTGTTGTTAACTGCGGTAAGAAATGGCTTGTTAATTTTAATGCCTCCAAAAGGAAACTGTTCTCTTTTAAAAATCTGTGACAGCCCTTTTTACCTTTCATCAGTATGGCTGATGCTAACATCCAGGAGAGTGATTTATTGCACCTTTTCAGACTAATGTTTTCCACTGACTTGAAGTGGAGAGATTATATTGAACCAATTACTAGCTCTTTTGCTAGGAAAGTTGGTTCTCCGTAGTTCCTAAACAGTGTGGTATACTTCATATGTGTGGTGGAAAAGGATAGCAATTGAGGCGGAATGATTGAAAGACAATCAAAGATTTTGAAACAGTTTGAAATAATTCAGAATAAATTAACTACGCTCTGCAAAATGTCCTAACCCTATCACATTACAAAAAATTCAGAATAAATTAACTACGCTCTGCAAAATGTCCTAACCCTATCTGCTTACAAAAGGATAGTTAGAAGGACAATCAGAGTGAGTTCTATAACCAAGATATGTACCTAGTACTGATGAAGAGCAAACACACACATATATGGTTTACAGAAGGATGCTGAGAATACCACAAATGGGCATGCAAGCAACAAGAAACAGAAACAGAAAGATACTGTTGTAATTTCTGGAATACAAACTGAGGATAGAGAATTGGGAGAATTTGATACTCATAAGACATGCTGAATGCCAGACAGGGGGACAGAAACTATGATTAACCTAAACTAATGAGCTTTTGTACATTTTTTTTTTTTTTTTTTAAGCATTTCACCCCAAGCAAGGCGGGAAGCCACTAGGATGCAAGGGGTTACAGAAAATTTAGAGTAAGATCAGATAGAAGTGAGAGAAGAAAGGATGAGGGTAGTGGATAGATCAAGGCAACTGGAGATGTCGATTGACATTACACTTGAATAGCTGGAGATTATAGCTCACAGGGAAACAGGAATAGGGAAGGGAGTTCCACAGGCGAGAGGTGCGTGACATGAAGCTATTAGAGTAGAATAGACGGCTACATTTAGGAGTTTCGACAGTGAAGGGGTGAGAGCGGGATGCCAGCCTTGTAAGGCGCTGGTACTCATGACGTCTGGGAACCATCGAATGCAGCTCCTCGGAGCAATTTCCATGAAAGTATTTGTAGAACAGACAGAGGGAGGCGACGGCGCGTCTGTGAGAAAGTGACTGTAGACGAGACGCCAGGGCAGGGCCAACTACATTGCATATCCGCCTCTGGAGCAGAGGCGGATATGCAATGTAGTTGGCTCCCTATCAAGAACCCCGAAGCAAACAGAAGGGGCACCAGACCATATATGGCAGCAATACTCCATGGATGTCTTAGCAGGAAATGGTAAGGATTATAAAAAAAAAATTACTAAAACCTACAAAGGATAGGAAATGTGGAGAGCTATGATCACCCACTTCTTAAAAGGATAAGGTACATGAAAGAAAAAGAATATTAAATGGGTCTGTTCGAAAACACCATGGTTGTAGTGTTGTGGTTGTAGTACTAATGAAAATAAAAAGATAAAAATGTCAAATACTTTTCTTTGGAAAAAAAGCTTCCACCCAGATATCTTCTTCTTTATGTGGTAAATCCTATCAAGACATAGGCGATCATGGCTCTCCACAATATAGCTCCTAATAAATTCTGTCTTTTTGTTATTTCTTTCTAAACCTTGTTCCGACATCCATTAACTCAAGCTTACTAAGTATTTTATGTATTGTTTTCCTCTGTCCCACTTGCTTTCAATCTGTCTTGTGAGTATCAGATTCTCCAAGCCGTCCTTCCTCAATATATGCCACAGTAACCTCAAATGTCTCTTCTTGATGTTAAGTATTAGTTTCTTTTTTGTTTTCATTTTCTCTAAAACATTGTTGTTGCTCACATATTCAGTCCATCATATCCTCAGCATCCCTCTATATAACCACATTTCTGTTGCTTCAAGTCTCTTCTTAATCTTTGAGGAGATAGTCCAGCATTCACTGTCATACTCAGTACTCTTTTCTTTGTTTCTAACAAAGTTTTTCTGTTTAATGTTTGTATATTAAATATCTTGTTGACTGTTGCCTGAAACTCAAGTGGTCTGACAGATTTTATGACAATGGCAAGTAAATTAGTAACTCCTTGGCAATCAGCCAATTAAAAGTCGATTGTTTGGATAAAATGGCTCAGACATAACTTTACAGTTTGTAATTTGCTAATCGGAAAAGTAATTCATCATTGTCATTTCATTATTTAAAGAAATGAAGATAAACTGGTACTGAATCTGATTGTGGAAAAATAGTGAGAAAAGTCTACAGAAAAATTTGAAATGAAGTATTTGTGTTACATCGATCAAGCATGGGAGCTCCTAGACAAAATAATAAGGGAAAGGAAGAAGAAAGGACTAACCATCAGTTTTAAGAATATAAGGCTGTCAGCAAGAGAAAGCTGCAGATACAAACTACAAATTGGAGATTACACATTACACAGAAATTTAAATATCTAGGAAGTGTTTAATGGAAGATGGAAAATGCATCACCAAAATCCAAAAGATAATTGGAGTAGCAAAAAATGCATTCCAAAAGCTAAGTAAGGTATTAAGAAATGGGAAAATAGTGCTGAACTGCTGTGTGATATTAGTTCTTCTCTATGGCAGTGACTGCTGGATAATTTTTTCACAGATGAAGAGAAAACTGCAGGCAATAGAAATCTGGATCTACAGAAGGATACTGAAACTACCATGATATGTAAAGTAATTGTGTAATGAAAGATGCCTTCCAAATGCTAAGCAAAGTATTAAGAAACAGAAAAATTCCATTAAGAACAAAGAAATGAGTACTGAACAGTTACACGATATCATTCCTCCTTTAAGGCAATGAATATTGGATAGCCTATTCCCAGATGAAGAAGAGACGTGAGGCAACAGAGAATATCACCGACTGAGAAATGACAAAGTTTTAGAGAAAATGAAAACAAAAAGATACTAAGAATCAGAAAGAGAAAGTCAAAATTTCTAGGGCATAAAATGAGGAATGAGGGCTTACAAAATTTGACTATCACAGAGCATATTAAACAAGAGGAACAGAGGTCAACCACTGCCATTATTATAGAGTCATTGTGAGCTTCATAATCTTGTTGCAAGCTGCACAGCATGTGCAATGTGACGGCTACATATTATTTTTAATTCAGAGTTGTGATTCACATAGACTGGTTGCCAACCACAGCTAGATAGCCCAATCTATAGCTGAGAGCAGAAGAGATGGATTCAGAGCATTCCAAGGGTGTTTGTGTGAAAGTAAATGCAGTGAATTCTGCTAGAATTTGAACCTCTTTCACCAATTTCTTGTTCCAAGCAACTAATGATTACACAACCTGTACAGCAAATATTTAATTAATTTCTAGTATTTTCCTATAGTAAAATCATTTTGAATAAATTCTTATAAATTCAGTGCTAAACAAAAAAAACAAAAAAAAAAAACAAAAGAAATGAACCAGCCCAGTAAACATTCAATTTCTTTAATATATTTTTAAATCATTTCAGCCCAAGCAAGGCAGGGAAGCAACTAAGATACAAGTGGTTAATGGGTGTGAAACAATAAAAAAAAGAAGAAACATTATTAAGACACAAAAACAGTTGAGATTGCATTTAAATTTTTGAAGATCAAAGTCGGCTGGAAAGCATGGAGCCAGAAGAGAGTTCAACAAGCAAGTGCAATAGAAGAAATTTTCAGAGTAGAACTTATAATTACATCTAACCAATTTAACTGTAAATTGATGAGATTTTTGAACTGTAGTGTGTGCGTGTGTATATATATATGTAGATTTAATGAAATTTGAGGAATAAGAAGGCAACAAAAGGATAACAATATTAGCAAAAAGATTGATGATATTTAATATATATATATATATATATATATATGGTATACATTATATATTAGTAGGCCATTTGACTTAACTGATGCATGAAGAGAAAGATTTTAAAATCAAAGTATTTTATTTAATTGAAGTATATTATAAGTAGCCCACATAGACCATCTGGAATATTCTAGAATGTTCCAATAAGGTTATCAATTGTTATTTTTAGCCTAAAAAATACAAACAGAAAATTCTGTAATTGATATTCCTGCAAGAAGGTTATCATCTTGACAAAAGGTAAAGACTTGCATTAGAACTGATTGTTAAGCTCTGGAAAGAAGGTAAAAGTTATAGAAAAATCTCAGACAACCTGAATATTCCATTTACTACCATTAGTTCATTCATTGCAAGTTACCAAAAACTCAAAACCATGGAAGAACAGGTGCTCCATGGAAGATTTCTGCAAGATCTTTGAGGAAATTAATGCATCAAATTAAACAAAATCCAATGGTTACTTGTCAAGAGTCACACAGCATGATTTGCTTTCATCTCTGTCACTAAATGGACAGTAAGCAATGAAATTCATAGAAGCAATCTAAAGTCACGCTCCCCTCAGAAAACTCCACTCCTGTTGAAAAGACATAGAGATGACGGGTTGAAATTCATTTGTGAACATAAGGATAAGGAAAAGTTGTATTGGGAAAGAGTATTTACGGACAGACAAAACCAAAATTGAGTTGTTTAGATGTAATTCTAGAAAACATGTATGGAGGAAACATGGCAAAAAGTACTGACAACATATCAGTAATAGATGGTAGTATGAATGCTGCTGCATATCAAAATATTTTGGAAGGAAATTTAATGATTTTGGTTGAAAATCTTAAACATTCTCTTGGTTGGAACTCCCAGTAAGACAATGATCCTAAGCACACTGCAAAATCTACAAAGAAATGGCTTGCTGAAAATAATGTAAACATCCTGAAATGGCCAAGTCAGTCCCCAGGTTTAAACCCAATCAATAATCTGTGGAATAATCACTAATTAAGAACTATAAGAAGAGGTTGGTTGTTGTAAAAGTGAATAATGGCTATTCTACAAAATATTAAATGAAGATAATGTGTTCTTTTTTGTCTTGTACAAATAATGTTTTAACCCATTAAAATGGATCAATGAGGTTTATTTTTATTTCTATTAAATCATTTTTTTTTAGTTTTCTATGTATATTTAGTTATTATGCATCTGTGTACAGTTAATTATATGAAAAGTATGTTTATTCATTAGTTGGAAATACAATAAATTAAAAATTTGTATGTGTATGTATATGTGTTTCTCTTCACAGTATGTATATATATATGTCTGTGAGTGTGTGTGAGAGAGAGAGTGTGTGTGTGTGTGCATGTGTGTGCACTTAAAATATCTATATGTATATATATATATATAGAGAGAGAGAGAGGGAGAGCACTTAATATATATATATATATATATATATATATATTATATATATATATATATGCATATATGTATGTATATATATATGTATGTATATATATATATGTATGTATATAGCACTTTTTCAAAAAAATATTGAGCAGTTTTAAAAAAATATCTAAGCATTGGCTTGATTCTAGTCTTGCTTACATTTTTTTTTAGTATTATATATATATATATATATATATATATATATATATATATATATATATATATATATATATATTGCTTCAAAAGTTATTATATTAGATATTTATATTTGAGAGAGCACTTAATACATACATATATATATATATATATATATATATATATATATATAGATAGATATATTGCACTTTTTCAAAAAAGTATTGAGCAGTTTTAAAAAAAATATCTAAGTATTGGCTTGATTCTAGTCTTGCTGACTTTTTTCTTTTTAGTATTATATATATATATATATACATATATATATATATTGCTTCAAAAGTTATTATACTAGATATTTATATTTGAAATAGACATCCCATTTTTATTTTAAACAGTGTATATTGCATTTATTGGCCTGCACATTCAAGAAATCATAATAAAAAAATGTGCTCCCTCGTAGGATAACCTGTGACCCCTGCTGTAGAGCAGGTTTCATTATTAAGATTTGTCAAATGTGGATGCCAAAAGACATAATAAACACTGTTTAAAATAAAAATGGGGCATCTATTTTAAATATGTGTATCCACAATAATAACATTTGGAGTAATAAAAATGTGAGATTAAAAATAAATTCATTAATTCTTTAGAATTATATTTCTACTGATATAACAGATCTGAAAATTTGGTTCTAACACTGTAATAGTCAGCAATTGTACTTTTTGTTTTCCTATGTGGGCAAATATCAATTTAAAAAACAAAATTAAATTAATGTGGGATTATAAAAGCATATTTATGGAGGAAGACAAAAATTGTCTAGTCCCTGTGGTTATTGGCACAAAAGCACCAGGGTGATTCACAACTTTCCTCTTTTAATTAAATCCTGAACCAACTTGCTCGCAACAACAATCCAGAAACTTCTTCTTAGACTGAGATGTGAATTTTTCACTTGCTTATTTGAAGCAAAATGAATACAAAGCATCCTATGGTTTACATGATGGCAGCCATTTGCATTGTGAGAAGAATACATGCATTGGTAGAATCTTTATAATTCTATCAGAAAAACAATCTAAAAAATTCCACTGAGATGTGATGATGGTATAAGTGTGGAGCAAAGACAGAAATAATCACCAAGACAGTCGATCATCAAATGACAAATAAAAGATATCTGAGTTGTAGGATCTGCACATCCTTCCAGTTAATAAATGAATCCATCAAAAATAAATATTTAATATTTTCTAGCCAAGTGGTCACATTCCCACTGACAATAGAAAACATGCCTCGTGATCCTTTTGAAGAGTATTTAAGTAAAGTCTCTAGATGGACAAAATTAGTAAGGAGAATGTACAGCAACATACTGCAACAGATTCCTGACACCATGGCTTAACAGAGATTCCCTTACTCTTTCACCCAACTTACTCACTGAGCTACATGACACTCTTCCTTGCCAAGCTATATGTCATTTACACTCTTCTTTGCCAAGCTATGTGTCATTTTGCACTCTTCCTTGCCAAACTATATTACATTTTCCTCCTCACTTACTCCCTCACCTCTTTTTTCTCACACATACATGCAAAGAAATCACATTTCTTGTCATCTAAACAAACAACTACAAACAAGGAACTTTGACACTCATGAACACTGAGAAATAAATTGTAAAAAATGCAAAAATAAAAATATTTTTATATTTAAAAAAATCTCTCGCCGTTTTCTTTGTTGTGTGTTGGTTCAAAGCCACAACATAAGCAATAAAGAGCTGTGTAGACTTTAAAGACACATCTAAGATTTCCCTAATGTTGTGCACACCTACTTTTTCAGATCACCTTAATGATAACTCCCACTTGCCCAGAAAAAATATTTGAAGAATTTGAACAAGAGTGACTTTTGCACTTCCTTGTATCTTACAGGTTAAGTCAAGCAGATGATTTTATACGTGTGGACGAGAAAGCAACAACATTTATTGCTGAGATCACACACTGCATGAAAATGTTACTTATCTAATAAGCAATTTGTCTTACTATTTTCATTGTTATTTGGACGGAAACCATGATAAAGAAACAAAGAAATTGCCTTTAAAAGCTTTCTGATTATCTGCCGAGTTGGTTATTAACAAAGAACAGAAAATATGATTCTGTAAAGCAACAAAGACCTTCCAACAATACAAGTTATCATCAAAGAATTATTATCATTTTAAAGATGAGTGATTTTCATGATGTTTGCAGAAAAGAGAGTTGTCTAAAATCTGTTATGAACGAACTGAATTCAGTTGAACCTATAATGGCAGAAAAATGTTCTTGAGTGCAACGTAACTGAACTATATTATGAAGCTAAACTTCTTACAAAAGAAC
This sequence comes from Acanthosepion lycidas, assembly GCA_963932145.1. Taxonomy (NCBI): domain Eukaryota; kingdom Metazoa; phylum Mollusca; class Cephalopoda; order Sepiida; family Sepiidae; genus Acanthosepion; species Acanthosepion lycidas. Next base: position 63,452,308 of record OZ010574.1, on the reverse strand, counting down.
ATGATAATAAATGTACATTAAATTAGTCCAAATAAACACTTCCTCACCCTCATGAAAATTAAAGGCTGCACTTTGTTCCAGTAGGACATTCCCCTGATACAAAAGTAAAGTAGAAATACCATATCCTAGACTGGCACATTAACAATCTAGATTTAAATCTTATTTTAGAAAATTTGGATCATTTTGAAGCAGAAAGTGGCCAAGTGATATTACAATAAACATTGAAAATCAAAAGAAGCATTTGATAAACATTAAAGATCTGAAGAAGATGTTGATAAACTTTGAAGATCTGAAGATGATTCCAGTGAACAATGAAAATCTGAAGATGATTCCAATGAGAATTGAAGATATGAAGAAGGATCTGATAAACATTGAAGATCGGAAGATGAGTCAAATGAACACAGAAAACCAGAAGATTACAATGAACATTGAAGATCTGAAGAAAATTCTGATAAACATTAAAGATCTAAAAAAAGATTTTGAAGGGCATAGAAGATCTGAAGAAGGATCTGATGAATCAAGTAATGTCTCTTGAACTCTGTTGAAATAATTATGGTTCAATACCATATCAAGTTGAAAGAGTCATCAAGAAAAATGTGTCAGTACAACTGAATATATTCAGTGAATTAGCAATTTTTTATTCTTTATAGATTTTTCACTTTAATGTTTCAATCATTTTCTTTACATTCAAGTAATTACAGGTAATTCATGTAACATTTGAAAACTTTTTGCACCTACAGTACTTACCTTGATGTAAAAACAAGTGATGATATAAATTTTATGGGAGAGCAAATTCAGAATACAGTTTCAACATGGTGAAAATTGGTATGGACTAATTATAGGTTGTAAATTTTTTCTCTACTTTAGCCTTCAGGTTAGTGGGTTTTTGTATAAACCATCATGTACAGTGTAACCCAGATATAAGAGAGTTGTCAGGACTGGAGAATAAGTCTCTTATATCCGGGTTTCTCTTATATCCGGGTTTGGTCTATTTTGTTTACATTAACACGGGCTCTAATTTGGGAGCAGATAAAATCTCTCTTATATCCGGGTTTCTTATATCCGGGTTTCTTATATCCGGGTTACACTGTATATCAACCCAGCACACTTCCTTGAACATTTCATAAATTATATTTGAAGTTCAAATTCTAGGCATATGCATTTAGGTAAATATGAGCAAAATCTTTTGTGGTTTTACTCAAAATGGTAATATTAGCTGTTTCCATATAAGGAAATATTTGGCATTCATTAACCAATCAGCCAGTATAGTTCTTGGTTGAAATTTACAAAATCTTTCTCTTAAAACACATTTTTAAGAAAACAAGTTTCTTGAGTCCAGTAGCTGTTATTGCTCTTTTCCATACTGATGTGGGTTTCCTTCCTAACCTTTTATTTGAAGTAGTGTGCAATGTAAACATCTTCATTATTTTCTCTTTGAGTTACATGTACTATTCATTTTAGTTGTTGCTGCTGTTGGAAATCCTTAAGCAATATGGTTGCTGTTATTTGATACTGTCCACAATGTTCAAAGCAGGATGATCTTTGACAACCCTCTGGCTTCATTTGCTCAAAGCTTTTTTTCACCATTGATCTTAGGGAGTGGTGGTATACAGCTGACAGTTTAGATAATTTTGAATGAGTTTGGCACCATGCATGACATCCATATGAAAGTCTCAATCTGATGAGGCTACTTAAGAACATGACTTGAGTTTTCAGGTTGATGTTTTGTTTTCATATCACTTCATTGTGATTTCCAGATAATAGTTTGTGTTTTGGAAAGGTTTATCTAAAGTTCAATTTTTCAAAACACTTGATACTGCATGTTGACTTTCTGTTTAAGATGCACTTTGAACCAACATCTGATCTTATTCTCAAGAGGAGGTGACAAACTTTGCCTTCTCCTTCAGGGTTTAGACATTAATATAAATTGCTGCTATCTTGTCTTGTGTGTGTGTATATCCTAAGTTAAGCTGGGTTAGCTTCTTGTTTTATGTCAGTGTGGCCACTGAAATTCTTTGAGGCCCGATTCTGCCTTTGGTAGCTATGAGGATACCTTCCAGGTCAACCTTCTGATGCCCCTAGCTTCTTTGATGTTCTAATGTGACACTGAGTACAAAGCTTACTTTGGTATTTCTTCAGGTGATCCCAGTATATAGTAGGGTCAGCACAGCTCAACATATCTTAGATCAGTGAATATGTGGGTGATGCAATAGATATCAGCTGGGATAACCAAGTTCAGCTTCATTACCTGCACTGGGAAAGGTACATTCACATACTTACAAATATCCTTGGAAAACATACATTCATGTATATGTAAATACCATTACAATCTAAAATAGGTTTTATCTTTAAATAACCCACAACACAAAAGTTGATAAACTGTAAAAAACACAAATCACTCAATCAAAACCGATAGATATTATATTCAATTCATACCTCTAATATTTCCTAACATGAAACACATACTGCAGTTGCTTATAGCTACAACGAACAGGAGATTGTGGAGAGCCATGATCAACCACATTCTGAAGAGTACATATTCTAAGTTTAGCTGAACTCACTTTATATCAGCAAACCCACCAAAATAAAGTGACAACAAGTATTCGTTGGCATCACAAAAGTGCCAAACAAGTGTTCGTTGACATTACAAAATTTATCAACCCTATATGTCTTATTTCAATATATTTTAGACTTGGGGTTACTTAAATATGTTTTATACTGTAATAAAAATTTTTTTGTGATTGAATAATGCTTTAAATTTTTGTTGAATATAACTATGCTACAATTCCTACTATTTAACCCATAGGTTGGGGAAGACAATTATCTGTGTCTAAAAATATAGTCACATTCAATTCTTTCCTTTCTAACTTCTGAAATAGTCATATTGAAAGCATTTACAATTCCTACTATTAAGACTGGGGGTTATTTAGATATATTTTATACGAGGATAATTATTTTTTTTGTGAATGAATATTGCATGCCAAATAAAATTTTAACTATTTAATCCATAGCTACAGTAAGGAGATGGATTCATACCTTTCCCAAAGGTATTTACGGGAATGCAACTTAAATTTGAACTTAGTTCTCTGCTCTCTCATTCTGAGCTGTTACACATTACTCCACCCACTATTCCAAGGATAATTATCTGTGTCTAAAAACAGTTGCATACAATTCTTTCCTTTCTATCTTCTGAAATAGTCACATTGCAAGCAAAAGAAACCAATTTTATAACATCGAGGAAGTCAATATGAGATCAGGCATAGAAATAGCAATAAAATAAATACTTCTATGCACAAGATTTTTTACTCGCCAACGTTTGGTAAAAAACAAAATGGTTTCCGCTTCAAGATCTTTTTTTCACACCCCAAATCTTGGGTTGTATTAATACAAATGGCTGTGTTTATATTGTATTAATGTGATCCATTTTTTTCTAACACTGTTTTCTTTCGTTTATGCATACATCTATCACTTTAAATATACATGTCTCTTTTTCTTGAATTTTTTATTTCTTTTACTTTTGTTTCTTTTTTTCTACTTATAGAGCATCAAAGCAATGATGAGCAAATGTGATTTTCCTGTAATTATATGCCAGGCATTTGAACTCAATCATTGCATTCCTAAATTTACCTGTAACCTCAACAGTGCAAGGCGATAAAGTCACAAAGAGGCAAGGGGTTGCTGAGAGTGAAAGAATATGAAATAAAATAAAAAAACATTATTAAAGAGAGAGGACAATGAAACAACAACATTCAAGGAGACATATAGCAATTGACATTGCATCTAAATCTTTGAAGATAGTTGACAGGAAAGTAAGAAGCCAGAAAAGAGATCCCCAAGTAAAAAGTTTGAGAGAAGAAATTATATAAACATAGAAATTATGATTACTTCTGGGAATTTCAACTTTAAAATCATGAAACCTAGTTATGAATCTAGTCAGTCAGTTATGTGCCACCATGCGTGATACATGCTTAGGCAATCATGTATCTTTCAATACATGACTGACGAGGCAGATTTTTCATGCAGTAGGTTGCCATTTCTTTCTGCTGTAGACCAGCTGCCATCCAAAGCTATAGAACCCGGTCTGTCCTGCTATTCACCTATAGCTGGAGGGAGAAAAAGAGGATTCATACTTTTCCCAAGGGTATTAGTACATAAGTGAATGTAATGAATTGGACTGGAATTTTAACTCAGCTCTACTGATTCCTCAATTCAAGCAGATATCCATTACTTCACCATGCCTCCGCTAGTTCTGCACTTACATTCATGAAGTCAAGATCTTAAAAATATTATCATGAACATAATTATAGAAAAAGTACACGGAACCTATAGTGTGAAGGTGGTAAAGTGACCAAAGCTGTGGTGCAAAGTCAGGACCAATAATATTGCAGATTCTTCTTTGAATTTTGTCTAGAATATCTCCATAAAATAGCAGATGCAGCAGTCCAGATAGAGCAGCAATATTCAGTGTCTGGGCAAATGGTAGCCTTATAAATGTGCAAGATAGATTCAAGCAAGAAAAAGTGTCTAGCATGACACAGTGGACTAACTTTTTAGTAGCAGACCTAGCAATTGATTCAATATACAGTATTTGATGGCATGTAAGGTGCACTTTTTTTTTTACTAAAAATATCTTTTAAAATTCCTCTGCGTCTTACATACCATATGTAGGTCTAAAATTCATGATATTTGGCTGAAATTAGCTACCTGGCAACTCCTATTAACTTAGACTTTAGAGTAATTTTCATATACCTATTATCATTTAAAATCCTATTATTATGCAGTTTAAAAGTGTTATCATTGATAATATTCATTATATTAATTTCATCTCGTTTAATATTAGTACTTTGTTTCACTAAAATAATATGCAATAAATTCAAATTATATATTTGTAAAATATATTAGTTTCATTAATATTTTTCTTGCAATAACTTCTAGTTGCATTGGTATAAATACAATCAGATTTTTTATTTCCTAATTATTCCACTAAGACACAGTTTGTACAGATCATATAATGGAAAGTTTTTGACTGAATTTTTAATGTTAACTATTGTTTTGCTCAATTGTAATAATTGCTTGATTTTTATTTTGTTTTCTTATCTTTGGATATAATAAAGATTTTATACTGTTCTTTTTTTACTATTATTTTTCATTTGATTGTAATCATGGCTTGTTTAACCAAAATAATACCTCATCAATATAGCCTAGGCTGTACCATTTACTCATAATTTTACTAATTTTTTCTCGATACCCTGCTGAAATTAGGGTACATCATATACACCCGTGTGTCTTATATGCCACCAAATATGGTAGTTGTTCCACTTCTTGAGGCATGAGAGAGTCAATTTCAGAACAGACCAACAATTCCAAGAGTGTTTGGGTGTCAATCTGAAAGCTGTGTAGAGGATTCAGAAAGACTTTGATTATATATCCAGTTAACATCATGGTGTTTGGAGTGATCAATAGTGATGGTGAAATTATGCCTCCATTCATTTTCCCACAGAACCTCAGACTCAACACAGAGGCCTACATCAAGTGACTTGAGGAAGTAGTTCAGCCCTAGGTCAAGACAGTGGCTGCTGGAAGATACTATGTCTGGCAACAGGACTCTGCACCTTGCCACACAAGTAAGAAAACCCAGTCATGGTTGTAAGTTTCTGCAACCACGTCACCCCTTACATGGCCAACTAGCTCAACCAGACTGCAACCCCCTTGATTATTATGAGTGAGAAATGAGCAAAACTCCTTGTAAGACCAAAAATGATCTGAAAGCAAGAATTATGGTAGCATACATCAACTTAAATAAGGAGACTGTCCGGAAAAGATGCAGGAGATTCTAAAGTTGTCTGGAAGCCAATGGTTGAAGCCAATGGCGATTTTATTGAATAAATTTACTCTTTAGTATTTCAAGACGTTTTTTGTGTAATTTTGATAAATATATCTGTTAAAATGAGATGTCAGTATTATTTTCATTTTTGTGTAATTTAGATGACAATTTATCCATTGCATCCTGTATAAGCCTGATAGGGATAGCTGATCCTGAAAATGGTTTTCTTTTAACTGGAACAAGAAATGGCTCGATAATATTAACAGCACCAAAACCAGATTGCACTCTTTTAACCATCTGAGAGAACCTCTTTTGCCTTCCATCAGCATGGCTGATGCTAACCTCCAGGACAGTAACTCACTGCATCTTCTCAATCTAACATTTTCCACTGATATGAAATGGAATGACTATATTGAACCAATTGCTAGGTCTGCTGTTAAGAAAGTTTGTTTACTACACCGTGATAAACAATTTTTCTTGCCAGATTCCATCTAACACCTTTATAAATCTACCATTCCAAGATTATGCCCTGCATATATACAAGCACAGATGCAAAGAGATGGGCACTGATACTTTAAGCATCCCATACCATATGCCAAATGCATCTACCAACACAGAAAGAAACATACAGAAACTCTTACTAGAAGGTAGTGAAGAAAGCAAGAAGAAAGGACTAAATATCAACTGCAAGAAGACAGAATGCATGGTTGTTAACAAAAGGATGAGCCAAAGTTGTGAATTGCAAATTAGATACCAGAATCAAACAAGTGCAGAAATTTGAAGTGTTTTAATAGAGGATAGAATGTGTGACACTGAAATACAAAAAAGTATGCCAGAAACATGGAAAAGAGTATTAAACTTCTATATAATATCTGTCCTCCTGTATGGCAGTGAGTGCTGGAAAATATTTTCAAAGATAAAGAAGAGATGAAGTAACAGAAATCTGATTATAGAGAAGGATGCTGACGATACCATGGACTGAATATGTGGGCTATGACAAAGTTTTAGAGAAAATGGAAACAAAAAGGAAATTTTTACTTAAAATAGACAGTTGAGATTTCTAGGCCACATAATTTTTCTGCTATCCTGGTAGCCTTCAATCTTTCCTGTGAATATCAGATCCTCCAAGCTCCCCCTGCCTTGGTGAATCTCGTACTTACATCTGTTATCTTTTACAATTTTTTTACAAATTATCGAATGCAGAATTAGAATTAGGGTTTAAATATATTTTCCATTTAATCTATCTAATACAAACGATATCATCTTTATTTCGATTTATTCTTGAAATAGTAAAATTTGGAAGTCAGTTTGTAAGCAAAAACCTGTGGAAATTAGGTATTACTGCACATTTTTACAGACAACCTTTGAAAGTAAATGCTCAAAAATTGGTGAAAGGCATGAAACTAAGTTTTGATATCACTACTTATTATCTTAAACCTCAGCTTTGACATCAAGTGCAATGTTGATTTTCTGAAAAAAGTGAAAAATCAACCTGCCCTAGTTCTTGGGGTAGTTTCACCCAACATTGCAAATTAGTACAACACCAAAACATTAACCTAAAAACTTGAATCAGATCAGATCATGACTTTCCTATGAATCTCATGCATGACAACAAGCACATTCAGAAATAACTAAACTGTCAACACAACTGCTTTCTCAGATCAATGGTTAAAAATGGATTCAACTCTTAGAAAGGACTATCCTTTTTTGAACTTGGTGGGGACTGGCATATAGAGAATCACAAACAAGTAACAGAAATCACATTACAAAAAACTTCCAACAGCAGTAACAACTAAATGGGATATCGTACATAACTGGAAGAGAAAATAATGACATAATCAAGATAGTGACATTCCATACTACTTCAAATAAAATCTTAAGAAGAAAACCTCCATTGATACTGAAAAGGAGACAAAACTGAGCAGAGATGTACACTGTGAGAATTGGGAAAGGTCTGTATTCAAAAGCACTACTCACTTTGCTTGGACATTAGGTTCTCTGTAGCTGAGAGGTTAAAGCGCACCAGATTTAATGGCACTTTCCAGTAGGGAGAATGCACATTCAAAGAGAATGCATATTTTTCCAGTAAGATTTCTCAAATATTCAGGCCGGTAGATAGAAATACATAAATATACTTTTAATAAATAAACAGGCCATCTACTCAAATATCAGTGTTCACTAAAAATAACGTTTAAGCAATAAAATAAAGATATGTAGGATTAATAAATGAAAAACTAAATATATATATATATATATATATATATATATATATATATATATATTACGGCGTTAAAAACAAGAATATTTTTACATTGGACCATGATGTTATTAAAATAAAATACCAGCCGACCGGTTTCGCTCCCTCTCTTCAGAGCTGTAGACGGGGGAAAAATTATGAAAAAAAAAAAAAAAAAATATATGGGTGACGTGAATGAACGGAAGGGACAGTTGTAACACCTAAAGATGCTAGAGACCCAAAAGAGCAAGCCCAAGCAAACAATCCCTCTGTTTACAAAGAGAAGGTCGCCCAGACCTGATAAACAGCGTCTCCAACACCTTCAGATGAAACAGCGAGTGTGAAGTGGACAACACAGAAAACCAATTCACACTGAAGTCCACCGCACAACCAGGACTATTTATGAAATGATCCGCTATAGATGACCCGTATGTGTTTCAAACGGTATCACCAATTGAAAAATTTTTATTATAAATTTTAGCAGGTACGTGTTGCTTGTGATTCTAACATCCAAGCGTTATGTAGTTCTACCTATGTAGTCGACACCGCAACTACATTTAAATTGATAAATTACAGAATCAATATGATGAGGAGGTAGAACATCCTTACTCATGGATGGAAGAACAGATCTTGTTTTAAACACAACACATACATTCGCTGCAAAATAGCATTGATTAGAACTCGATGAAATTTGCTTAGCCAACATTTCACTATCCCTACCAAAATATGGCACTAAAAAAATGTTTCGTTTATTTACGAGTGCCATATTGTTTGCTTGGGCTTGCTCTTCTGGGTCTCTAGCATCTTTAGGTGTTACAACTGTCCCTTCCGTTCATTCACGTCACCCATATATTTTTTTTTTTTTTTTTTATAATTTTTCCCCGTTTACAGCTCTGAAGAGAGGGGGCGAAACCGGTCGGCTGGTATTTTATTTTAATAACATCATGGTCCAATGTAAAAATATTCTTGTTTTTAACGCCGTAATAAAGTTTTGTACGACAAAAAATATTTTTAAATATATATATATATATATATATATATATATATATATATATATATATATATATATATATATATATATATATTTCATATAAAAAACATGGAAATACTATACTATTTTATAATGCCTTGTTGATAGAGTTTGGGGATAATTTTATCTTTCTACACCTAATAATGTTTATAATCAGAATAACACAATAAAACAATTTCTTCTCAATCCTGTGCCTATTCAAGGTGATTGACAATCATGGCTCTCCTAATTTCGTATCATAGCTCTTAATAGATATTGTATTTTTGATATCTCTCCTAGACCCTGTTCTGCCATACATTTTCTTGTCATCCATTGTTTTCATCTTTAATTATTCTTCTTCTACATGCTGTGTCCATTCAAGACATTCGCGATCATGGCTATCCACAACTTCCTGTCCTTTGTAGTTCTTCATAATTTTTTCTTTTGTTATGTTTCCTAAACCCAATTCTTTTTTGCTGTTATTTTGCAAAATTCTTTTAGTGACACCAAAGTGTAAAGTGAAGTGGTGAAATTATAAAAAAAATATGATTTTGCTTGAGGTAAAGTGGAAAATTATAAAAAAAATCATGAGGAAGATGTGTGAGCATTGGATTTAGCAAGACAGTATAAGTGTTCTACATCAACGATAAATAAAAAATAACAAAATTTAAAATTAAAACAAAATTAGTTACAGTAATGGACAAAATGTAAAGAGTAGTGATGAATTTATCAGTTCAGTTCAGTATTCTTTTCTTTGCTTCTAATGAACTTTTCCTGTTTCTTAATACGTTGCTTAGCTTCTGGATGATTCACTGCCATATAGGAGGATTGATATTACATAACAGTTCAGTATTCTTTTCTTTGCTTCTAATGAACTTTTCTTGTTTCTTAATACCTTGCTTAGCTTCTGGATGATTCACTATCAAAATGTGCCTTCAAATTTCATTGTTGCACTTTCTGTTCTCTATTAAAACACTTTTGTTAACCTTTTATATTTAAATTGATGTACTTGCTTGATTTTGTTATCATCAATATCATGCAAGTGACTTGCTTTTTTTTTACTACCTTCTGTACTTTCCTTTCTGAGTCTGTTATCTTCAGGCCTGAAGAATGCATTGAAGCATGAAAGACTGCCATCATGTGTATTGTATTGTATTTTATTTTTTTAAAAACAGTGCTCGATACACAAGTAGAGCCTATATTATAATTATTTAAAAAAAAAAAACAAGATTCCATGTTTCAAAAACAGAAGCTAAAATCTTCAATAATTAAATTGATGTTTTTAGCTCCTTTTTTGGAAACATGAAAACTTTTATGTAGCGATGGAATCACATTTTTAAAGAAAATAATTATTATATATATATATATATGTGTGTGTGTGTGATTAAAAAAATAAAACTTCTGTATAAGTGCAGCGTATATATGTTCATCAGTTCATTTTTCAAGGTCAGTGAATCATAAACAACCAGAAGTAACAGGTAGAAACTACTGTAGTTTGGAGTTAAATGCAATTAAAAATTGGATAAATAATTTAATTTAAATATTGAACTGAGTGAAAGGTTTAAAAACAATACTTTATTAAAGGTTTAACTTTAACTTCACCTTTCATTGGTATTGTCTAATTAAACTGTAATTAAAACTCAACTAGGCAGATTATGTTGCTCATATGTTTTTTTTTTTTCCTTTTTTAGCACATGTACTGTGATGTATTCAAAATCTTACATAGTTTGGATTCCCTATGTGAAGGGGATGATAAAGAATAGTGATTTTAAATGAAAATAAGAATTACATGCAAATAAAATGTGAACAAACTACGGAGATCAGTTGTGTATATTAAGGAAGAATATGTTGAATTAAGGTATGAAATAAATATAAAATAATTTTATTATTTTTAAATTCTGATAACTTTTATGTACATAGGATTCTGAGGGTAAAAGGCAACAGGCCCAAAAGCTCTTCACGGCAACTCACCTAATATCCACCCAAAGAACGTCTTCTTGGCTTGTTTGACAAAAACAATATTTGTCAAAAAACATTTAAATTATTGAAAAAAGTGCTCAGTAGTTTTCAAAAAATGTTACAGCCTGACAATACCTAAATAAATACATATAATTTAAAAAAATCAAGCTATTATTAACAAACTCAACATTTGCCAAAATATGGTTAAATTAATGGAAAAAGCACTCAATACAATTTTCCAAAAGTGTTACAGCCTGACGATATCTAAATACATAAATACACACAGACACACAGCCACAAACACACACACACACACGCACACACACATATATATATATATATATATATATATATATATATATAAATATGTTAAACTTTTGACAAAAACAATATTTGCCTGACAATACTGAATCAGTAGAAAACATGGTAGCAGAAAGGTTGGTTTTCTAAACAATTTAGGTCTTATATATATATATATATATATATATATATATATTTCAGATAAAAAAATATGGAAATACTATTTTATAACTGCCTTGTATTATCCAGATTGATCAGAGTGTGAGATTTTTTTTTTCACCTAACTGCAATATTAATCAGAATAACACAATAAAACAACTCATAATGGAAAAGCAATTTCTGTCCAAATGGGAAACCATTTTCTATTAAGAGTAGTCATAGTCATGGTGATAGCCCAAAGGTTCAAGACAGTTTTGATAATTGCAATAATATCTTGGACAAGCAGGTATATGTGTCTACGAAGAGAATATGTGAGTGACTCATTCAGGCAACCACAGTTATACAAGATCAACTAACCAAAGATATAAACAACTCAGTGATGAAAAAATATCCTATATCAATCATCTAAGAATTTATCATTTTTCATAATTAAATTCCATCCCATAATTCCAATCTTTCAATGAAGAAATTCTATGCATGATAATGCTTATATGTACAACTGCCATTTTTAAAACTCTCAGTATGATTTCTGTCAGCAATTTTATTTTCCTCTTCAAAAAAAAGAATGAAATAAAACATAATTATGAGATGAATTGTTTGTTAGCTGAGTTGGTTGCATATTTATTTTCCATTGGTAATCCTGGCCAGAGTAAGAAACCATAATTTTATATGTTGATTTTCAGAACATTGATGATCATGGCACTCCACAATTTCTTATGCTTTTTACCTCTTATGGCCATATAACATTGAAACACCAATTCTTGTATGATCACTGAAGTCAAGGAATGACAAGTCTGGTCAGTATCTAGATGGGTGACCGCTTGTAAATGTCAGGTGCTGTAATCTTGGGTGTGTGTATAGTGTAATGGATAATGGCATAGAATGAGAAATCTGAGAGCCAAGTTCCAATTCTAATTGGAATTGTTATATTCATTTACGCACAAATACACTTCCAATAAAGAATGAATCCACCTCTTCTCCCCCAGCTATAAGTTTAATAGTAGAACTTGTAGCAGTAAACCATTATTATCTCCATTGAAAATTAAATTCTTAAAATCTCAAAATATTTACTGGCTTTAAATAATGTGTAAAAGATTGGTAAGCTGTAAACAAAACAAATCAATTACTCAATCAATTGTACTTCTAAGCCATGTTTTTTATGCTATTCTGCCCACACTCACAATAATCAAATGTGTAAGGTTTCTTATGGGAATATTTTATATGACATGAAAGAATGTTGGTGAAAAAAAGTACATACACAAAATAACTGACCAATTGATTTTCAATGCAAGATAACATTTATTAAAACAAAATTAACAAAAGGAAAGAGTTTCTTTTGTTAGAAGTAAATGGCATACACAATGAAATGTTCATGAATATGTTATAGTGTGACTTTCTGTGTTGGTGTGTTTTAGCATAAACCATTCACAGCCCTTTTAGCTTCAGTGTGAAAAGTTCATGTCATCAGTTTGAAAGAGGGAAACTTGAAAGTGATAGTTACTTTAGGGCTCACATGATTATTTATATTTAAGAGCTGCTGTCAAGACAAGGTATATTTGGGGCTGCTACTGCTATTATGTTCAAGTTCACTGAATAAGTGCTTTTTGTTTCCATTTTCTTTCTTCATTGTTTATATAGTCTGTTTATATTATTCTCAGCATCCTTCTGTAGAACAATATCTCTGTTGCTTCAAGTTTCCTCTTCATCTGTGAGAAAATTGTCCAACATTCACTGCCATGTAGGTAGATTGATTTTACATAGTAGTCCAGCAGGCTTTTCTTTGTTTCTAATGAAATATTCTTCTTTCTTCATACTTAGTTTAGCCTTTGATAGGCATCTTTCACTATTCCAATGTGCTTTTAGATATTTGCTCTTGTACTGAACAAAGTTTAATTGGAAATATTTTTTCAAGGTCATTGATGACCAAAACCAAGCTATTGCCAACATACCAATAGTTGCCACACAGTTGCAAATGTACCAATGGTTGCCACACAATTGCCAATATGCATGAGCAGTCAGAAATATGTTCTCCCAGGCATTCAACTCTTGTGGTCTATATAAGCACCCAAGAGGCACATGATTGGTCATTTCTTTGGCTCAGGTTTCTACTTATTGTGGAGAACTGACATGACATATGAGTGTTTCCTCCAAGGAGAAAAGTGACTTTTATTACTAGACAAATTTAAGTTTAGTTATGACTCCCATAAGCCAAGTTGTGGGGGTACCACATGTGCTAAAACCATTTTAACAGTAGTGTGTCTAGGGCAAGATATTCTAATAGACCCCATCAAACTTCATGCTGGTTTTGAACTCAGAGCTTTCTTTCTCCAGGACTGTTTGCCACCTCAAGGCAAGAGTCCAGTCAGCTCTGCTATTTAACCCATAGAATGTGGGGAGAAGTGATGGAAACATACTATTTTCAAGAGCAATTGTGTGAAAATTAATGCAATGAACTGATATTGCATTCCGTGTCATCCCTGGGTCCCCCCACTAATACATAAAACGGTATAAACAAAAACGACAATTTCTTTTTCTTATTTGTTTTATTAGGAGAGAATTGTGGCAGCTTGGATTCTAAAAGACAGCAGGAAGAATGATGGTCTAAGAATAAATGTTGCACATTGACTCAGTTCCTCCCCATACCCACTGGTTATCTGGGCCATTCTCTAACCTGTAGGCGTGTTGACATTTCAAATTTCTTGAAGCTATTTTGTTGAATTTACAATGTTTTGGACTTATATATCCAAAACCCAGACAAAAGCAATCCATCACTGTCAGAATACCATGCCCATGTGGCACTCTGGCCATTCTGGCTTTGGGCTCTGCATTTTGTAACACTTAGCTGGAATTTGAACTTGGCTCTCCAATTTCTCTTCCTGAGATGCCAGCTGTTACATCATCCACACACCTTTAAGTTTAGCATTATAAATATCAAAAAGAAAGTCAGAAAAAATATAGCAAAAAAAAAAAAAAAAAATGAGGAAAAATGAAAGAAAAAATGAAACAAACAGAAATCTGTAATTCCAGTAAACAGAAACAATGGAGATAAATTGGAAAGGAGGATAAAAAGGTATTCAGAAAGGATTAAAGGAAATAGAAAACAAAAAGAATATATTAAATTAAAGTATCAGTTTTTATTTCTAGTTAATTCTAATTTCTATAAGAGAAAACACCATAATACTATTATAAGATTCTGTTAAATATATTTAAAATCAATAATCCTGATGCACTTGAGTTCACCTAAAGATATTCCGTAGGATCTCTTGCTTATAGGGGTAAAAATTGCTTTTCTGTGATTGCTGAAATTGGCTTTCTCATGGGTAACATAATGAGATAATAGGCCATCAATACTAAACTCTGTCAGTTGCTCACGGCATTACCTGATAATAATTAAATTATTGAATGTTATTCATTGATATTATACAATTATTACAAGACAATATTCTAATCAATCACTGGTTGGCAGTAATTTTATTAAAAACAGTAATTTTGTATTTACTGAATGGAATTGCACCTAACATTCAATAAATTGGATTTGGATAGTCAACAAGAATCAGCATCAATAATCCAGAGATAGAATAAATAAACAATTTTTTAAAATCAACTTTTTGCAGATAAGAAGGTAAATAAATGCAAATGATTAAGATTAAGGTCATCTTAACACAGAACTCGTGTAGAGTATGTGCCAGTAAATCTCAGGGAAATTGTAACTGTAAAATTAATAGGAATGGTAATATTAGCTGTTCCCCTACAAGGAAACATTTGGCATTCAAAGACTGAGCATCCAGTACTGCTTTTGATTGAAATTTATGAAATATTTCTCTCTAAGCAATTTATCAGGAAAATATGTTTCCTCAAGTCCAGTAGCTGTTATTGCTCTTTCTAGTATTGATGTTTTTTTCTTCATAACTTTTTATTTGAAGACCGAGCAGCTCGTAGCATTTTGTCCGAAATTTATGAAACATTTCTCTTAAAACAATTTTTCAGAAAAATAGGTTTCTCGACTTCAGTAATTCTTATCACTCTTTCCAGTACAGATGAGGGTCTCCTTTCTAACTTTTATTTGAAATACAGTGGAATGTCAACATCTTATTTATATTATTTTCTCTTAGAGTTAAATGTGCTATCCATTTAAATTGTTACTACTGTTTATAGTCCTCCAGTGTGTTGATTTCAACCCTGTTGGAAATGATTGCAAAATACTTTCCTCTCCCCATTTTATAAACAGAAGCCTACAAATGTGTGCTGGGATTTTGTACTAGACAATGAAACAGGCCAATTCTCAGTTTCATTTGGTTCAATTTTGATCTGTCTTGTCTTGAAGTCAGAACACTACATTTGCTTATCTGAACTTGCTCTTATTAGTTTGTGTATTTTTTGCTATATTACTGTTAATTTGCCTCATTACTGTTAATTTGCCTTATTACTGTTATTTTGCCTTATTACTGTTATTTTGCCTTGCACATATTGTTTGCTTGCTTTATATTATTTTTTGCCCAGTTCTTTTCTTTTTCTTGTTATTGCATTTGCGAACTTTGTCAATTCAGTTTCTTGTACAGTTCTGTTACTTATCTTGCATTTGAACATGGCTACTCACTCCATAATATGGTTTCTGTTATTCAGTACAATTCTTTCTTTGTGATTCTGTAGCACCAGTTTGCAGCATTCAAAGAAGGCTGGTCTTTACCAAGACTCTCAGTGTGAGGTTTTATGGGCTTTCTCTGAACATGGATTCTTCTTTTTGAAGTGATATGATAAACTCTGTATTTTTCCCCTTGTGTAGTGCACTTATATATCTTCCTGTCATTTGTTTGTTACACGTGTGCACTTGCAGAAGCAGCAGCTAAATTATCCACCTGTTTATATGTCAGGAGCAGCAAGTGGTATCCTGTGAAGGGCAAATCTGAAATTGGTGATTGGGGGATCAACATCTAGGTTAACTTGCTGATGTATCTGGATTCTCTGTCACTCTAGTGTGATACAGTCTATTTTGGTGTCATCTTCAGTAAGTCTCGTATACTGGAGTCAACATAGATCAACATCCCCTTAGAAGAAAGGTTCCTTCTTGACATTAAATTAAATTAAATTTTGAACATCTTGCTGGAGCAACTTTTTTTTTGATGAATGAATTTTTCAACAAAATTTATGATTTTTTTTTTTTAAAAAGTGTGTTATTAAAATAAGGCCATTTTAGTGATAGACACATAGGCTAATTGGAATGAAGTAGTTAATGTTTGCCTTAGAAGATGTTCTAATGCCTATTTCATTTGGCCTCAAAATTCCCTTGTAATTGGTCAAATTTCAAATATTTTCATAGGGACTTGCAGTGCTTGACCCCCCCAGCTCTATGAGGTCACTGTTCTCACCAGAATCTACTCATAGCCTACATTTTGGCATTTGAGTCCTCGATTCTATTGTTGATGGTTGTGAAGGCCCTACCCCCATATCAGTTCAAGTTTCAGGGTACAAAAAAATGCAGGTCCTCCACTGGTTATACTCTCCTACCTTCTTCAGGTATCTAGGATAATTGTTAACCTTTAAATTTCAAGCTGAATTTTTTAATTGAATCTCTGGCGGTACATTGGTCTTCTTTAGCTCCTCTTACTCCTCCAGAAGATACTTAAACTCCTTCTGACATGCTTTATCTTTATAAGAATGAGATTAGGAAATTAATGAAATATTGCTGCCATATCTTGCCTGGAGCAACTCAATCCCCAATTTCTAGCACTTGGTAGAGTTCAACATCATTTATGCGGTCTTCTAGAGGATGAATTATTTATCATTCTAGAACTTCTTTCCAAAAGAAACAGCATCGAAAACTTATTGCTACTCTACGACTATTTCTATGGCATATGATCCAATGAGACACACTCTTTAGTTCGATCAGTTCAAATGTTTATAACTAGGATTTGCCGTACTACTTTGAATGACTTTTGCGTCTTGTATTGTATGAACTTTCCAGAGACAGGATCAAAAGTCATAGAGATATGTGGAAATAAATACTCAATGAATGAATACAGCTTGCAACACAGTCAGACTGGAGATAGGACAGGAACAGTGAAGGTTCAGCAAAGACACTTGAAGAATGAATGTGATGTCTATGCACAGAATGATATCAGAAAGAGCACAAATGCAGAAGGATGTTTACCTGTATTTTGCAGATTATGCAAAAGAATTCGATAAGATCTATTGGAACTGCTTGGCAACCTTGATGTATTTAGGAAGGATGTTAGAATAATCAAGAACCCATAATGGTGGCAAACTGCCTGCATACACATAGAAAATGAGCTCAACAGATATACAAAAATAGAAAGGGGCGTAAGGCAAGGATGTGTCTTCTCGCCGAACAATTCAATCTATACAGCAAGATGATTCTGACAGAGTTAGAGGTTCTACCAGGATTCATTATTGGTGGCTACAGATGACACAATGTCAGTAGCAGACACAGAAAGAATACTACAAAAACTCATACAGGAGATAATGAAGGAAAACAAGAAGAAAGGACTAAGCATCAATTGTAAGAAGATATAATGCATGGTTGTTAGCAAAAGGATGAGCCCAAAGTGCAAATTACAAATCAGAGATGCAAAAATCAAATAAGTACAAAAATTTAAATATCTGGGAAGTGTGCTAACAGAGAATGGAAAATGTGAAACTGGAATCCAAAGCTGCATTGATGAAAATAAACTCTGTTACATCTAAACATGATGTGCCAAGTTTGGTCAAAATCAGTTAGATGGATCAAGTGAAAAGATATCCCACAGACAGACACACAGACATCCTCTATTTTTTATATATATATAGAGAAAGTATGTTCAAAATGCACCTCATATGGTTACCTGCCTCTGAGTAATCTCTTGCTTTTTTATAACTTTAATTAAATCTGCTCAGCTGTCAGCCATATTAGAAGAAAATAGGCACAGTTGCCTTTTGTGTTGAGACTTTTTATCAAAATTGTGAGAATTCATTGTAAATGAATGCAACTTTGAAAGAGTGCATTTCAAACATAGTGAAACTAAAAAAAATAACTGTTAGCTTTTATCAAAAGAATTTGTCTTTTTACATGAGTTTCCTTAAAAGCTTAATTCGTCTTTACAGTTAAAGACTATGGTGCCGCTATATTATTAATATTCTCATTAGAGATTACAACAGTGTTTCCCAACCATTTTAAGCAACAGCACACCTAGAAGTAAACAAAAATATCACGACAGGTATACACTTTAATGTTAGGATGTGTTGCTGTTAATATTATTTTTTTATCAAAAATGTATTGCTACTATTTTTACTATAAAAATCTATTCTTATACTTTCATAGTGTTTTGACCCCAATTTGGGGGGGTTAACTATTTGCCCATAGTTGGTCCCTGTAACAGGTGCTACCACCCCTGATCAGAGTGGAATTGGGAATAACAGGAATTAAAAGGTGGTTCCATGCTCCTCAAAACCTCTTGATCAGAGGCCTTGTTGAACACTTGTATTTTGTTTTGTTGCTTTGAGGCCTCTTTATATTCTGACTTAGTCTTACAATGACCCTGGTTAAGATTTTTCTTCTAGTTGTTTTTAAATGATATGGGAGTGCCGACATGGCCAAAAGGCAATAGACCACAAACCTTATGTGGGAGATGGCCATTGATTCTACAAGTTCATCCACCATTTGACAGGCCTTACTTGTTTTATCCAGTTAATTGTCTAGTCACTCTCTGCACCAAATAAGCCTGAATTTGATTCAGTGATTTGGTTTTTTTTTATATGCTTTATCAACCCTAGTTGTGTTATTTACAACTGAAAGATATTTAGGATTATAAGAATAATTCTTTTTTTGCAAGTCCTACTATTTAACCCATAGCTGAGGGGGAGAAGAGACAGATTCATACTTTTTACAAGGGTATTTGCATGTAAGCGTGTGTAACAAACTTGACAGGAATTTGAACCTGGCTCTCTGATTTCACATTTTGAGCCTATATCTATTACGCCACATACACATTCAGTTGATAAACCTGGGAAAGGAACCAGTTTAGTCACTCATTATCAAATCATTCACCAGATTATAATGGTTTACATTGTACCAATATTTTGAGGGGATATATTGTTTTAATGTTTCCTTTTTTTATTACTAATGATAACATTTTTGAATAGAAATTATATCTGCAGATATGATAGCCAAGAAGATATATGCTCCCTTTTGTGGGTTGAGCACTTTGGAAAGAAAGGGAATTTGTTGGCTGCTGCTGATGATTAATGCTAAGCTCTTTGCTCTGAATTGAACCCTCTGGTAGCTGGTAATACATATATCTTGTATATAATGTGTTAAAAAATTCCTTTCTTCCTAACGTGCACTGATGGCCTCAGATGAGATTCTCCAATTGATGTTAAATCTGCCAGGTTTTGTTCCTGGCTTGATGCAATTGCATGTCTAGCTACACTGATGAGCTGTGATACAGCAAAACAGTCTGTCTCTGGATGACTATATATATATATATATATATATATATATAGGGGCATATCAAAAGTATTTTCATTCTTTAATCTCCTTTATATTTAAAGTCTTTGAGTGCTAGTGGTTAGGTTTTCCAATACATCTTGCTGGTTATAAGGCACCTGTTGTCCACCTTCAACCATTTTACAGCTTAGAGTTGGACTTCATTGTCAGAAGCTATTCGAAACACATGTCACAGAAGACTTTTTCACCCCCTGGCTACTACAACCTTTGGAACATATACAATAAATGTATATAAACATTATATACATTACATGTTTTAAAAGCTCCTAAAAAATAATGTTTTTAAATATATAAAACACTAGGTAAAAAAAACAGACTAGAAAGCAGGATAAATTACAAAACAGTCATACATAATAATATTAACAATAGAGTGGAGTCATAGAGAGTAAAGTTGAGCATTTCAATGTGGTGTAATGGTTAGCTTGTCTTTCAAGATCAATTACGACTGAATTGTGAGTTTGATCCTCACTGTGTGCCCCATACTTTTGGCTTTGTGCCAATTTTAAGCTAGACTTAAAAACTGCCATAGAGAGTCAAGTTCTATAAAAAAAAGATATTTTTGGTACATTTGGTATACCCTAATAAATTATTATTATAACTATGCAAACATTTTTATTAATAAATTTATTTATAAGGGTGTAAAAATAGAAAGATTTGAAATTGACTTTTTCCATTTGACTAAAACAGACATTAAACAATTTTATTTTCCTTCCTTTCTTTCTTTTTTCATTTTCTTGCTGAAATCAAGTAGCATCAGTCCCAAGTTTTTACTGGTCAAACTAGAATAGTCTATTATTTATGAGATATTGGCAAAATGTAATGGTCGATCAAACTAAGAAACTTATGAACAAACTAAGGGAGGAACAGGCAGATTTATAAGAATGATTATTATTATTATTATTGTTATTGTTATTATTATCATTATTATTATTATTATTATTATTATTATTATTATTATTTATGCATGTTATGTTTCCTGCTTTGTATTCTGTAGAGTCAGGTCCTTAGGCCCTATAGGAGAATTGTTATTTAATTCATAGCACTTTTCTTAGTACACGGTATGTTCCTAGTAGGGCGATCATCTGGGCAACTTGTATATTGATGTTACTCAGGAAACTGTCCATTCCTTTTCTCACGAGGCCCAGTGCTCTGATTACTATTGGTACAGTCTCAGTCTTCATTCCCAACATCCTGTTAATCTCAACCTCCAGGTCCTTGTATTTGGATAATTTCTCAATAATTTTCATGGAGGTGTTTCTCTCAGGTCGTGATTCTATGTCAATAAGCATACACTTCCTGAATTTCTTCACTTTTATGATAATATCACGCCTGTTGGCTTTTATTCCCCTGTCAGTTTGAATTGACATGTCCCAGAGGATAGTTACAGTATTATTTTGGGTAACTGTGTTTGGTTGGTGCTCATACCATCTCTCAGTGGTTTCAATTTTGTACTTTTTGCATATCTTCCAGTGCATATATACTGCTACTTTGTTATGTCAGTGGGTATGTTCATTTTATCATCACAAGTATTATTATCATTATTATTATTATTATCATTATTATTATTATTATTATTATTATTATTATTATTATTATTATAGTGGTGACATACATATTCTTTAAATGTGTACATGAAATAAACTTTGAGTTAAAGGTCTGTAAAAAAATGGAAATACTTTGGCTACATTTTAATCCAGTGATTCTCAACTGCCATTCTACGCATGGTATATTGAAGAAATCGTCAAAGAACACCAGGCACAGATTTCACCGTAAATAAGCTGCATAAATAGTTGAATAGAAACATTGAAATAAACTAAGTTCATATTTCTGTGTGTATTTTTTTAAATCTATGGTTATCTTTACAAAAATATGTCAATGAAATCTGCTCTACAAACTGATTTCTTGCAAAAGTATATATTCTGTTATATGAGCCTATCCTAAAAATCTTGTCACCATTAAACAACCCATTGAACTGTTGACATGCCGTAAAAAAAAATAAACCAAACCAAAATTCAATCCGATGTTGAGGAAGTTGATATTGTCAAACGAACCACCTTACTAAATATTTGTTCTCAATTAATTCACCATCACATGCAATTTGCCAGATTATTGCTGCATTACAGAAAATCAGGTTGAATAATAATCTTTAATCTTAAATGTTAACTATGTTTTAAGAATATTATATAAATTGATAAAAGTTTGAGAAAAAAAAAAAAAATTTACTGAAAAGCAATTGAAATTTTAATGACCTGTCAGTAAAATAAAAATAAAATAATTTTACTGATTTGCATTAGAAAATTATTGACTGTCAAATGGAGAATTGGAATTTACAAGCCAGCAAATCATTGACCTGTATGGATTGTTTCAGTTCCCTCTTGAAAAAAAAAAAACTGTAAGATATAGTAAACCTATCAGCAGTTGATAGGGTTACTTAAGATAAACCTTTTCAAAACAGAAAAAACTATGATCTGAAATTGGAATGAAAGCAGTTATGATACCTATCTTGAATCACTCATTGTGGTGAAAATAGAAGAACTCTTTAATCTTTCTCTGACTTTCCAGGACTGAATGATTTCCCTTTGTTTTGTCTTCCTCTCTCCATGAGGTAGTCGGCCATTTTCCTGTTACGGTTCGCTACCAGAATAGATTTCTAGTAGAATAAAGCTTCACTCAAGCTATACGGACTCAGCCTTTCTTTCACTTCCACTCAATACTTTTCATAACAATTTATTCTACTAGAAATCTATCAAGATGGAAAAATATCTCAAGCCAGAATGCCTAGATCTAAACCCGAATAAACCTGACTCAGCAGACACATGGCGACACTGGAAAAGATCCTGCCATATCTTTCTCGAAGCGGATGGTGAATCACAACAACAGACTCCACTGACAGACAGGCTGAAACTGAATTTACTTATCAACCTTGTCTCTCCCACTATCTTTAAACACATCTCTGACATGGATGATTACGATTCTGCCATGGACGTTCTGGAAGGAGTGTTTGTGCAGCCTAGAAATACCATCTTCTGTAGACATCTGCTGGCTACTCGTCGTCAACAAACAGACGAGAGTGTAGACCAGTATTTGCAAGCTTTAAAGAAACTCGCCAAAGATTGCGAGTTCCAGGCTGTTACAGCAATAGAGGCAAGAGACGAATACATACGAGACGCATTTATAAATGGAATTTCGTCCTAATCACATCAGACAACGACTCCTGGAGAACAAAACACTAGATCTAGGCACCACTTATGACCAGGCACTAACACTTGAGATGGCACAGAAACAATTAGCATCCTACTCTCAACAGAACTCACTAAATGCTTCTGCCTCTACTGCTCAAACTGAGGTAACTGACGATGAAGATCAGCCTGGGGGCTATATGGAACATACCGTGGCCACCATCTCTGGACAAAAATGCTTCTTCTGCAGGAATCAGAGACATGACAGAATTAGATGCCCTGCCCGAAACTCCATTTGCAAAAATTGCCAAAAGAAAGGACATTTTGCTCATGTCTGCAGATCACCTACTGCAGCTGCTATCAATCACGGTGAGTCAATTCTTGCGTCTTCCATTCCATCACATAATTTCTCAGAGAGTCTATCTTGCACGACTTTGCATGGAAAAGTCAAAGGCAAGTTTCTAAAAATACTTATTCATACTGGCAGCTCTGAAAATTTTATTAATTCTGACAAGGTTAAAAGGCTTGGATTGGCAATCTCACCAAGTTCAGAAAGAATTTTTATGGCTAGCAGTTCCCATCTACTCTTGGACATTGTATAGTATCCCTCAATCTAAGCGGTAGAGAGTACAGTAATGTCAAGTTGTCTGTTATGGCTAACTTATGCTGTGATGTCATTCTTGGGCATAATTTTCTACGTCAGCATTCTTCAGTGAAAATACCTTTCGGGGGACTGCTTCCACCTCTCACTGTTTGTGGACTAACTGCAATTAATAATGTCCCTTACCCCTCTCTGTTTGTAAATCTAACTTCTGACTGTCATCCAATAGCAGTAAAATCCAGGAGACATAGCCTACCTGACACTAAATTCATTCGTTCAGAAATATCGCGGATGCTGAAGGAAGGAATTATCTCAATCGCCATGGCGAGCCCAAACCCTGGTAGTGTCTCCTGAAAATCACAAAAAGAGACTCGTCGTGGATTATTCCCAGACGAGAAATCGGTTCATTCTTCTGGATGCTTATCCACTTCCTCGGATAGAGGACATGGTAAATGAGATTGCCTGTTATCAGGTATTTAGCACACTCGATCTAACCAATTTTGTCGAATCCCTTTCAGAGTGACCAATGGAGTAGCAAGTTTCCAACGAGTCATCGATGACATTATCAAGCGAGAAGACCTCCGAGGAACCTACGTCTATATCGACAATGTTACTATCTGTGGTTATAACCAGGCTGAACATGACAACAATCTAAAGAAATTTATGAGTATTGTGGCAAAGTACAGCCTAACACTGAATAAAAGTAAATGTCATTATTCACTTAGTTCAGTGGACTCGCTTGGGTATACTATAAGCATGGGTTCAGTAAAACCTGACCTCGACAGACTCAAAGGATTGGTGGATCTGCCAGTACCTCAAGACTATACCTCTCTCCGATGAGCAATGGGGATTTTCTCTCACTATTCTAGGTGGATATCAAATTTCTCCAAAAAATTGCATCCCTTAACTAGAGTTACCCATTTTCCTCTCACTAAAGAACAAACGGATACCTTCAGGCATCTTAAAGAAGGAGATCGCAAAATCATCCCTGATGGCTATAGATTCTACTCTACCTTTTGAGATTGAGACTGATGCCTCGGAACATGCTATTGATGCCTCTCTAACCCAAAACCGTCGACCTGTAGCTTTCTTTTCAAGAACTTTAACTTCTGCCAAGCAAAAGCACTCATCAGTTGAAAAGGAGGCCTATGCAATTGTAGAAGCGATCCGAAAGTAGCGACACTTATTACTCGGGAGACATTTTAAGCTCATCACAGATCAGAAATCTGTCTCCTACATGTTCGATCTTAAAAGTAAAAACAAGATAAAAAATGAGAAGATCACTAGATGGAAATTAGAACTTGCCTTTTTCAGTTACGACATAGCCTATCGTCCCGAGAAACAAAATGCTGCTGCAGACGCGTTATCACGAATCTGCTCTTCTACCATCTCTGCTGACAAACTACATATCTTGCACAAAGATTTATGTCACCCTGGGGTAACTCGAATGCTGCATTTTGTCAGAAGTAAAAATACTCTGTAGAAGATGTAAGAGCGGTAACCAGGTCATGCCAGGTGTGTTCTCGGATAAAGCCTAGATTCATTAAAATGCCTCATCAAACATTCATAAAAGCAAGCCAACCCTTTGAAAGATTAAGCATAGACTTCAAGGGAACTTACCCTCAAATTCTCGCAATCGGTTCATACTAACAGTGGTTGACGAATACTCCCGTTTTCCTTTCGTTTACCCTTGTGCCGATGTCTCAGCAGCAACTGTCAAGAAACATCTAACCAGCTTATTTTCCATTTTTGGAAACCCTTCTTTTGTGCACTCTGATCGTGGTACAGCTTTTATGTCAGATGAATTAAAGGTGTTTCTACTTTCTCGATGCATTGCTACCAGCCAAACAACTGCCTTTAATCCACAGGGCAATGGACAAGCAGAGAGGTACAATGGTATCATCTGGCAAACGGTGAGCCTGGCTCTACGGTCTAATAATCTCCTGATTGCTAGTTGGGAAAAGGTTCTAGATGTAGCACTCCACTGCATTCGCTCATTGCTTTCTACTGCCTCGAACTGTACTCCTCATGAACGTTTATTTAATTTTCAAAGGAAATCAGCTTCTGGTGATTCCATACCAACATGGCTAACAAAATCAAAATCAGCACCCCTGAGGTGCCATGTACACAGGAGTAAATATGAGCCTTTAGTCGAGAGAGTTGACATACTTGAAGTCAATCCGAGCTATGCTCACGAGTGACTTAACAATGGACGAGAAACGACAGTATATCTATGCCATATTGCACCATTGGGTGACAAAACAAACAGTTCACACACAGAACTCGATCCAATGGATGCCCCTATTCAGTCTAAAATTACTCTTCCTCCTCCTCTGCCGAATGCTCTCGAAAATACTGTTATTGACGATTCAGCTGCCCCCGAAAACCATGCCACTGAAAATTCCACTCCTCTGCCCTTGGATAACTCCCAGAGGACCACTTCAGAAGACACTGATGTATTGAATTTTCGATGCTCCTCTAGAATTCGTCGAAAACCTCTGTATTTAGCTGAATATTATCAGCTTTGAACATCTGTTTTTTCTCTCTTTTCTATTTTCAGTTTGAGCAGAGGCACCCATAGAAACCACCCCTTTCCAGAAGAATGTATGAACCTGAACTTTTCCTTAGGTGGCGGAGAATGTGGTGAAAATAGAATAACTCTTTAATCTTTCTCTCACTTTCCAGGACTGAATGATTTCCCTTTGTTTTGTCTTCCTCTCTCCATGAGGTAGTCGGCCATTTTCCTGTTACGGTTCGCTACTAGCATAGATTTCTAGTAGAATAAAGCTTCACTCAAGCTATATGGACTCAGCCTTTCTTTCACTTCCACTCAATCCTTTTCATAACACTCATAAATATCCAGAATATGGAATTAATAAATACTAAAGCTTACAGTTACTTTCCCACCCCTGTAAGGTCGCCTCCCTGTGCCTTTTCTATAAATACTTTCATGGTAATTGTTCAGATGAACTCTTCTCTCTATGGTACCTAGACTTTATGAATTTAAGAGCAGTACTAGACTGGCATTGAGATCTCATCAATTTACAGTTGAGTTGGCTCGATGTAGCTGTAAATTCTAGGCTAACAGTTTCTTTTCTCACACTTCTCACTTGAGGAACTCACTTCTGTCTCCAGGCTTTCCAGCCACCTTTAATCTGCAAAAATTTAAATGCATTGTTAATTGTTATCAACTGTCATCCTGATTACACTTTTCTTTTCCTTCTCATTATTAATGTTTCTGTTCCTAACTCCTCTACACCCAGTAACCCGTTCTGACTTAGTGGCTTTACTACCTTGAAAGGGGTGATACTGATTTAAAAAAAAAAAACCTCAGTGTATGGATTAGTCATAATTTAGAATCCGAAATAAGGAAATTGAACATAAAATAGACTGGAGTAGTAGTAGTTTTGTCCAACACTGAAATATGCTATGAAACCGAAACATTAAGAACTTGAGTCATGTTCATAAATAAAATATACATATATCCTGCATGGTGCCATCTTGTTCTAAACTATCAGCTATATTCAACTGTTTCCTTGGATCTATGATTAAAAATGGAGTCAAGCAAATAAATGCTGTAGGGTTTAAATGAGACTATTACAGTGGAGTAATGGATAGCAGTTTGAGGAATCGGAGAGCTGAGTTCGAATTCCAATCAAATCCATTACATTCGTGCTAATACCTTTGGGAAAGGTATGAATCCTCTCCAGCAGGACAAACAGGGTTCTATAGCCTTGGGTGGCAACTGGTCTACTGCAGAAAGAAATGACAACCTACTGCAGGAAAAAAATCTGCCTCATCAGTCATGTATTGAATGATACATAATTGCTTAAGTGTGTATCACGCATGGCACATAACTGACTGATTCTTTATCAAATCTCATAGACTGTCACTGTAGAATCACAAAGAACTGTACTAAATAACAAAAAACAGATCATTTGTAGACTTCCAACAGCAGTGACAACTAAAATAGAAAGCACATGTAGGTGTAGATTTGTTCAACAAAGCAGAAGTGAATAGGAATTAAATTTGGCATGCTGAATTCAATTTTAATGTGTCCTACTAGATACAGACACCAAAACATGGTTAAAAATTCATGAAATAGTGTGTAAAAAAGTTAATTAAACACTGATTAACTCTAAGCATTTTTTGCAAAGCTAAAGTCATGTTTCTATCTTAAAATTCATGTTTCTATCTTAAAATTTTCTAAATGAATAAAGATCCATTTTAATACCATTTTTCCTTCAGTATTTTCTTATCGATTTTTCTAGTTTTGAATTCAGCTTTTTTCTCCCTTCAGAATGTAGATGATCATAGCTCTCCACGGTTTCCTTTCCTTTATTAACTGTAAATTACCATGTCTTCTTTGGAAAGATAGTTGAGTGGTTTTCTGTTGCTTTTGGTATGCATAAGAATTTAAAGATTTCCTCCTTTTTAAACTGATTGCCATCCAAGGCTAGACCCTTAGTCAACCCTACTATTTAACCCATAGCTGGAGAGAGAGAGAGAACAGATAGCTTTATTCATTTCCTGAGTTCATTTGTGAGAAAGTGAACACAACAGACTAACCTGGAATTTGAATTCAGCTTGGTGATTCCAATTTCTGATATCTGTTATGCTACTCACACATCATGGGAAAGATAGTGGAGTGGTTTCACATCTCATTCTTCAAGGTGTGATTTTTTCCTTCTCTTATTTCTTGACTAACACTTAAGGCTAGAGAGCCCAGTCTACCTTCTGTCACTATCTGGTGACTTTTATTGTTCTCTCTCCTTAATAATAGTTTTTGTCATATGCTCTAACACTCAGTAAGCTCTTGCGTCCTAGTGGTTTTATTGTCTTGCCTGGGGTGAAATGATTAAAAAAAAATATTTCGTCTATAGCTAGAGGGAAAACAGGTCATCTATTTATTTGTTTGAAAGTGAATGTAGCTTCCCTGTGCCTTTTCTATAAATACTTTCAGGTAACTGTTCTGATGAACTTTCCTCGATGCTACACAGACTTTATGAATTTAAGTGCAGTATTAACTTAGTGGCAAGGTCTCACCACTTTACACTTGAAATTGTTAAATATAACCATAAATTCTATGCTAACAGTTTCTTCTATCGCACTTCTCGCTTGTGGAACTCTCTTCTGACTTCTTGCTTCCTAGTCAACTTTGATCTTCAAAAATTTAAATGCAATGTCAATTGTTATCTTCTTTTTTTAACTAAAATCTATTCAAGAATCACTATGCGGAATGTTTTTTTTATACCATTTGCCCTTGCTTTGAATATTGCTGCCACATTTGGTCCAGTGCTCCTGTTATATATTTAGATATCCTTGATAAAATCCAAAGAAAAATCTACAGTGTTATTGGTCCTGTCCTGGCCTGACATCTTGGCTTAAATCACTTTCCCCACTGTCTTAATGTAGCTTCCCTGTGCCTTTTCTATAAATACTTTGATGGTAATTGTTCTGGTTTACTTTCGTACCTAGATTTAAGAATTTAAGTGCAGTACTATATTGGCAACAAGTTCTCACCACTTCACATTTGAAATAGCTAAATGCAACCATAAATTCGATGCTAACAGTTTCATCTATCACACTTCTCGCTTGTGGAACTCTCTTCCAGCTTTCTTGTTTCTCAGTTCACTTTGTTCTTCAAAAATTTAAATGTAATGTCAATCTTTATCTTCTGTTTTGTTAAATCTTGTTCTTTCATTGTCGTCTCTCATTAATAGTAGTTTTTCTCATACTCTTTATCATTTAGGAAATTCTTGTGTCCTAGTGGCCTTATTACCTTGGTTGGGGTGAAATGATTAAAAGAAACATATTTCGCCTATAGCTAGAAGGAGAACAGTTCATTTGTTCATTTGTGAAAAAGTTTCACTTTCTGTTCCAATAAGTGTTATACTAACCATACATTGCAAAGATTTTATACGTGCGTGTATATATGCATGCATCCAATTGTATATTAACCTCTGTGTGTGTGTGCGCATGTGTTCCCTGTTACATGTAGATAAACAAACCGTTAAGCCATAAATGATGATCTCTTTTGTTCATTGTCTTTATTTTTTTCTGCACAATATTCCAATCAGTCAGGAGATGGTAGCAACAATATATCCAATTGCTCTGTCTAGAAAAGACCTGACTCCAATGGAACTCTTAATTGAAGAGTACAATATCGAATAATATACCTATAAATGATAGTATATGAGTTCAATTCCAGGAAGAACTATATCTTTGAAATATAGTACCATGTACGTCTATCTCCAGGCAATAGAGAAGATCTACAAAGACACTTTGTAGATAAAGTGGTTTGGCAAGCCAATATGGTATTTATCAAGCAGAAAATATCTCAATCTGTTCATATTTATTTGCGGCAGTCTGTCTATATCTATGAGGGAAAGTCAAAGATTATCCACACTCATAACACAGATATGTTATGGTGAAAAATGCGGACAATTTTTGACTTACCCTTTTGTTAATATCTATATATCTATTGTAGCAAAAGATAAAAATCATCTACCTTGAAAAAGAGTTCATGCTTTGTGTGTGGTCTGCTGAAGGAAAATTAAAAAAATTGTTAGTAAAAAAGCTGCTATGGTAATGTTCTCCCTGTCTGGCGTGGTGAATCAGAAAAATCACTTTGTGAATAAAAGACATTGCTTTTTTGCTTACAGAGAGAATGATTTTGAGCTTGGTGAGTGAAAGTGTGTTTCTGCTGTTGCGAGAGAAAGGTTGGATTTCTGACTCTGTTTTCGTTACTATGTTGCCTGCTGGACTGTTTACAACAGATTTGCAATTGAACTTAGTGTTAACACTAATTTTTTTTTTTTGTTTCTACTGACCCCATTAGTTGATACCCAAGCATCTATCAATCAATCTATCTATCTATCTTGGTCAGTCTTTCTATATTTTATGCAATGGCTGAGTTTTATTTTGTGATTTGTACCTCTTTTGATCTCAAGGCAAAGACAAGCATGAGTTCATGATTTAGTAGGGACTTAAATTTTATAAACTGGTCACGGGTTGTTTCACTAGATAATTTTTCTCACCGAAATCTATCTTACTAATCTACTATTCGTCTATGTATTGAATATTGGTGTCACATCTGATCTAGTGCTTTAGATATGTATCTAGAGATTCTTGATAAATTCCAAAGTAGAATCTGTAATGCCATTTCAATTATTTTTCTACTACGATAACATAACTTCCACATGGTTTTACTACAAATATTTTCTTGGGAATTGTCCTGATAAATTTTCCTCTATAGTACTTTGACTTCATAAATTTAAGCATATTACTAGATTGTCAGATAGGTCTCATTATTTTTGTATTGAAAATGCTAAGTGTAAGCATAATTTCTAATCTAATAGTTTCTTCAAATGCATTTCTCACCCCTGGGACTCTTTTCTAGCTTCTTGTTTTCCTGCCAGCGATGATCTTCAAAAATTGAAATGCCATGTCAATTATCTTAAATCCTATTTTTTTCATTGGCCTTTCTCTTTAGTAATGTTTCCTCAGTTTTAATAATGTTTTCTGAGTTTGCTTCACTCTTAGTAATTGTTTGTGGCTTAGTGGCTTTATTGCTTTGCTTGCGGGGTGAAATGATTCAAAAAAAGAAAGAAATGTATATGCTCTTTGTATTTATTGTATTTAAGAATGTTTTTTTCCAAAGAAAATGACTCAAAAATATTTCCCAGGTCTTATAATGGTTTCAAGAATATCAATAATTGTACCTAATTCTATCATGGGTTTGTTTTTTGTTTTTTTATTCCATCAAATATAGTATATAAAATGTTTTAGCCTTTGTGATATAACAACAGCTCTAAGTAGAAGCTTTAGTTGACTAATTCAGCTTTAGTTTATTTTGCTACAGTGGATGGTTATAAGCCAGAGGAAAGATGGGATGTGCTCATTTTATAATAATAATTATAAAGTAAGAAGAAAAAGATAATAATAAGTAAGTAGTAGTAAATCGCTAATCATAATAAGAAGAAAAAGATAATAATAAGATGATAATATGATAATTTATAAGAAGAAGATGCAGCAGATAAATTTGTCTCAACCTGTAGTAAGATTTGAGATTTATAGTAAGAACTACTTTGAGGGCCACTTTTTCTGAATTTAAGATGTTTTTAAGGGGATGTATATTTTTTATTGTTTCCTTTTTTATTACTAATGATGAAATGCTCAAGCAGGATTTATTTTTGTGTTGTAACCAAGTAAAGGGTTAAGAAATAACAGGACAACAGGTTGAAGATAAATCATGTATTCAATCTATACTATGTTTCCCCGAGGCTTACTTTCCTACTAATTCTATAGTAAGTGGAAGAGTCCACATTAAACTCATTAGAGGGAAGACACCACAAAAATCTGTAGACATAATCAATAAGTATATATATATATATATATATATATATATATATATATATATGATCGACTCTCCCGTCGAGATTCGACGTATGAGGGTCAAGCAGATCAGTTTTCAGGAAACCGACAGCCCGACACCGGCACATGAGATTTGATTATAGTGGTAAAGGCCTCATGCAGGACCATCCACACTTTTTGGAGGGACGAATACAGAGACCTGGTGCACCGAATGCCACAAGGTTCCCAAACGACCCTCCGCAGGTTTTGAATTCAGAGTTGTCCTTCTCCTAGACCAGTTGCCATCCAAGGCTATAGAACTCAGTCTGTCCTTCTATTTTACCCATAGCTGGAGGGAGAAGAAGAGGATTCATACCTTTCCCAAGGGTATTAGCACGTAAGTGAATGTAACGGATTCGACTAAATATACATAATATCTTACATTGATTGCACAACTCCGAGTTTCATGCCAAAGTAATTTTCAAGTGCTATAATTATTATATTTATTTTTAGTTTTATTTGTATTTTGAGTCAATACTGTTTTTTTTTATATTTTCTGGTTCATGCGAGATATATTACTGCTCTGTTACTTAACATTGAATAATGTTTTTTCTTACACTATAGAGTATTTATATGTATTTGTTTACGCTCACTTGCTCTACCTATATTTACCTATTCAGTTATATATATATATATATATATATATATATATATATATATATATATATGAGGTTATATATATGAAAGGGTGAAAGGAGTCTCTCTGAACTTTGGTTAACAATTCTTTTAGTGTTGGTTTCACGATAAAAAAAACTTCAGATGGGAAGGAAAATTCATGACAGCTTAACCCAGTCATTATATTGCATGTGTCTTCCGAGAGGCGTGTACTTGGCTGGTATTGACTGTGATCCGGAGAGGTTAAACTCTGTGATAATAACACATTAGGACTGTCGTTCGGAGTTTCCATGGCAAGTCTTTTGCACCGTTACTTTAAATAATATCTTTACATATATTATAATATAATATAATAAACAAAGAAAAATATAAGAATAATGGATGATTAAAAGTAAAACAATCAAGACTTTCTTTGCAAAAAAAACAACAACAAAAAAAACACATTCGTTTACTCTGACATCAGCGTTAATATTTGCTTGCTCTGACATCCAGTGTAATATATATATATATATATATATATATATATATATATATATATCCCGTGGGGCTATGTAAAGTACAAGGTTGAGAACTGGTGCGGGCTAGCTATCCTTGATGAGGCTGAAAGGAGTCTCTCTGAACTTTGGTTAACAATTCTTTTAGTGTTGGTTTCATGATAAAAAAGACTTCAGATGGGAAGGAAAATTCATGACAGCTTAACCCAGTCATTATATTGCATGTGTCTTCCGAGAGGCGTGTACTTGGCTGGTATTGACTGTGATCCGGAGAGGTTAAACTCTGTGATAATAACACATAGCAAGTCTTTTGCACAATTACTTTTTTATCGACAGATCCAAAAAGTATGGATGGTCTGCCACAAGCCTTCATCATTTGAAACAAATCATTGTGATGATTTTCCGACAACTGCATCTAATTAGTTCCACACATATCTGGCTACTGCGAAAAACTCTACGAAACAAGATCAATTTTATTTTGGCACTTGGAATGTACGAACTCTCCAGGACAACAACTCAGCACCAGAAAGAAAAACAGTTCTGGTCGCATTGGAGCTAAAGAAGTACAACATTGATATAGCTGCACTGAGAAGTAACCCATCAGTCGACTACATGAAACGAGAAAGCAAAATGAGACATCTAACAGTGTTGTTGTTGCACTTAGATACAATACCTTCTCCTGTACTGTTTGTGGTCTTTTGTGCAATTCTCAAGCCGGTCTCAAAAGTCATGCCCATCATAGGCATGCAGATAATTAGTTTGTGGTCGTCAGAACCTCATACGTCAAACTTGACAGGAGAGTCCATCATCATATATATATTGGAACATGTCAAAAGTATTTGCATTTTTTAATCTCCTTTATATTTAAAGCTCTCTGTATATTATTTTTTTAATTATACTCACTCTTCTAAAAGTGCTTAAGTGTTGCTGGTGGTTAGGTTCTCCAATACATCTTGCATTTTAAATTGACCACTGATGTTCATCTACTTTGGGGATTTACTGCAAGGGATAAGTCAACACACCTAAAATTCCAAGGGTATTTGCACAAAAATGAATATAATGAATGTGATTAAACAGGAACTTGGCTCTCATATTTTCAAATATAAGCCGTTATTCATTGCACCAGCTTCATATCCAAGCTTACAGCACCTGGTATTTCCAAGTAGTCCCCCATCTAGGAGTTGACCAGGGTTAATGTATCTTAACTTTGGTGATTATAGAAGAATAAGTCTTTAGTTTATTAGCAGAAAAAACTAACAATGCAAATAGTTATTATGACGGCCATGTTTAAAAAACTTAATGATTGAATCTATTTTTTGGAATAATCCACATTTAATATCTGCTGCAACAGAAATGAACAGTCTTTTCATCAAAGAATATTGCGAAAATTAATTAGTTTTGTTTTGATAAGATTATTCCTCAACAAAGATTTGCAAAACAGCTTAAAAAAGAAACAAGCAGACATAAAAATCTACTTACAATCATAATCATACATCGAGATGGTTAAATCTTTGAATTTTTTTCTTTTCTTTCCAGCATCTGTTTTTCATTTGAAATAATTTCAAAATAAAAAGAAAAATTTTTGAAAAAGTTAAAAAAAAGGATTGTATTATTTTCAAAAGACTTTTCTACCTTTGCCCAAGTCTGAACCTATTAAAGAGAAGACTCCAGAGAATAAGTTTCTATTTCTTTATTCTCTTGAGACATAAAAGATTTTCAACAGCTTAAATTCCTAAAAATATTGGGAATTTATATGGACACTGAATTGAAGTGGTTCTATTCTTTTTTAATACAAAATAAGAAAAGAGTACATTTTGGTCTGACATAAGGTGAGAGACAAATGAGTTCTTTTAGCACTAAACATCCTGCGTATGATGATAAACTACATCCAGCAGCAAGTCCTCTGCTTAGGAGGTTTTGAGGAGCATGGAACCACCTCTTAATTGCTGTTGTTCCCAGGTCCACCCTGACTCTGGGGTGGTAACACCTGTTAGGGTCCCAGCTATGGGGAAATAGTGAACCCCAAAACTTAGCTCAAAACACTATGAAAGTGTAAAAATAGATTTTTATAGTAAAAATACCAGCAATACATTTTCATAGTTGTAATGAAAACTCGGAGTCTAGTTAGGCTTAATATGCCTTTATTGAATGTAACTGAAGTCTTTCCATTTTGGCTAAGACGCTGTGACTTATATATACAAATCATAAGACATGGAAGGTAATTGGGTCATCTTACCACAATAGTAAAAAAAAAATTACCAGCAATATATTTTTGTGAAAAAAAAATCTTTTAAATTACTAGCAGAACATTTTTGTGAAGAAAATTACTAATGCTCCCAAGAAAATTCAATTTTGGTATTAAATGACCCATAAGGAGTTGATTTGTCACAAACAAACAATTTTAGTACTTGTATACTTCTTCTTTATATTATTTTATTATTTACATGCTGACTATTGTCCCATCTTTGTTTTTATTATCAGAATGTTTAAGCTACAGTTACTTTTGGCCTTCATTTGGTGTATGCTGATCTCGGTAACCTTCAAGGAATTTTGAATTGAACCCTTTCTTTAATTGGGTAGATTTTTCTTGTTCCGCTGCTTATGTAAATAATGGTAACTCCTCTTCCCAGAATTCCAGACAGAAATCATATGTATAAATAGAACACACTGTAATTAATATATTTTTAATAATATAAAAAACAAAACACGCGCATTATCCACAGGAGTATGTTCCAAGAACCCTATAGGATATCTGAAACTGCAGATAATACCGATTCTTATATAATCTATATTTTTCCTGCACATATCTATGATAAAATGTAATTTACAAACCCATATCTTTCAGGCATCAGTTTTATCTAATACTATCTTTTTTCTATATATATTGTGAAAATTCTTCTTCAAAGTTTGTATTTTCCTGAATTTTGCTGAAAACGAGGAAATTCTCTGATATAGTTCAGTGAAATGATCGCATAACAAAATTATAGTTTATAATTTCAGCTAACAAGAGAAAGAGTTAAACTAGATCTAATAAAAGATTAAGGCATGAATAATTGATAATAAAACTGAATGATTACAATATGTAATAATAAAGGTGACATGACAAAGAGATTTCTTTTTTTGTTGAGACCCTAAAGGATACTGCAATTTTTGCTCTCCGGGACAGTCCTCGTGTTTTTAGTGATACAATTATTTGTATTTTTATGCTGGAAGAATCTGTTCATTGCTGAAGAATAACTGAAATAATTCTCTTTAATTCTCTTCTGTTCTTTATATTAACTTGTTTAGGATAAAGCTTTTGTATTTTAATATATTATAATAGTTGTACAAAAATATATTACTCATTACTAATGATTAAAGTGTCCTCTTTGTTAATTTTATATCAATCTCTTTCAGAATGCTTTTCTGAAATATGTGATTCACACTGTATATACACTGGAAAATAGCATGAAGTTGTTTGGAAAATAATGTCTGATTTTAGAATAAAGCTTTTTATTGTGTTCTAATAAATTATTATAATAGCTACACAAACATATATAACTCATTCCTAATGATTAAAATGTGCTTTTTACTAATTTTATATCAATCTCTTTCAGAATTTAATTCAAAACATTATATACTCCTGATCTTGAATATGAAAATGAAGAGATTTGCTTTTCTTTTTACATGAGTTCAAGCATAGTCATCATGCTTCTCAAACTGCTGCCAACATGAACAGATCATTGGGGTGAAGGATACTCTTGTGAATTGGTAGCACAAGGTTGGTTTCAATCAGATAGGAGTCTTGAAAACCAAGGTTGTAGAGAATATCCATCTGCAGTTGACAATTAACATCTGGAAATAGCAGTCAGACAAAACCCAAGTGCCAGAGAAATGTCTTAGATACGGGTGTCAGCATTTCAACCAACTCAAGAAAATTGGCAGTGAAAATAAATGTGTTCCACAGAAACTAGAGTTAAACATTTTGAAGTGCGTTTGATACTGTCACTGCAAAATTTTAACGATCTATTTCTTGATCAAACAGTAACTTCTGATGAGAAATAGATCCTTTATGAAAATTATAAATGACCAACTCAGTGGCTTAATTATGATGAAGCACCCAAGCACTTTCCAAAACCGAAATTATACCAATAGATTCTGGTGACTGTCTGGAGATCCACCATTGGCATTATCCATTAGAGCTTTTTGGAATCTTACCAGAGTATCACTGCCAAAGTTTATTGCCAGCAACTGGATGAAATGCACATTCAGTTAAGCAAAATGCAACTAGCATTGGTTAATTCTGCTTCATGACAATGCTTAGCCACATGTTGCCAGAACAACACTGAAGAAGCTCAGTCAAAGTATATGGAAAAGTGTCATAATTTAAAGTGTTATAATTTATTAGGTTGGTGCAAAAATAATGTCGTTTTCTCACATATGTGAGAAAACGACATTATTTTTGCACCAACCTAATAAATTTGAATATGTACAGAACGTATATTCATCTCATACCTTAAAAATCTAATCACAATATAAACAATATTCATAAAAAAAATTCTTGAATATTACTCACCCACTTAACTTTTTACCAGACTTTGAATTATGACAATTTGTACCCTTCACATGCTTTGACTGAACTTTCAACCACCTGATGAATATTCATGAATTTCTCAAATCTAAGAGCCTTGCTAAACCAATGACATCCTCATCTTTGTAACGTGCATCAGCTAAGAATAGTTTTTCCTCTTGTCTTTTTATTCATTCAAATATATATATATATATATATATATATATATATATATATATATATATATATATTTTCATAGAAAATATTCGTCCTTTGCCAGGATTCGAACCTGCATCCTATACGGAACCGTCATTTAGCCTGAAGTGCCTAACCGCTCGTCCGCAAAGGATCGTTCGGTTGGCAAGGTCGAATTTACTGCTTATAAACTTCAATCTTCCATGAATCTCGTACATTCATAACTGCTCATGGTGTATCAAATGTAAACAAATGACGTCATACATTAAGATATATATAGATATATATTAGGTTGGTGCAAAAATAATTTCGTTTTCTCACATAGTAACATATGTTAGAAAACGAAATTATTTTTGCACCAACCTAATATATATATATATATATATATATATATATATATATATTGATGTAATGGAATAACCTATCACCCCCATGAATGACTACACTATAGGTAGTAACTACTTATTAGTATCTGTAAGTCAACTGACTACAGAGACTAGCTGCAATCTGTTCCAGCTAAACAGTTGAACTCTCTGCCTTTGGCCAGAGAGGAACCTGGATGAGGCTCCGCTGAAGGGCAGAGTCTCGTTCAGGGAGGTAGACATGTGGGTTCAAAAAGGGAATATTTTTGGCTGAGTCTACGGGCTCGGACAAACCACACTAAACTGGCCTTGTGCCACATGCAACCCTCGTGAGGGTGTAGCTAAATATCCTAGATGGTATTTGTTGAGCTTGACTAAGACTTATGCGAGAATTACCAACTTTCCAATAGTAGTACTCACTAATGGATTGACTTGCAACGACCTTGTGCATAACTGTTACCTTTAATCTTATTGTACTTTCTTTTTTTTTTTACAATAACCCTTTACTTATTTTTGTCCACCTTGTTTTTCAAGTATATATTTCTATTAGTACAGAATATAACATATATATATATATATATATATATATATATATGGACATTGAGGTCAAGACCCTGTGGTGACAGTCTGTCTCAAGCTTAAACACAATCATCAGGCCTGATGATTGTGTTTAGGCATGAAACAGACTGATGTTGCTTAGTCTTGACCTCAATGCCCACTTCAATCCCTGGAGGATATATATATATATATATATATATATATATATATATATATATATATATAATGTCATCCACAGACAGACTGTTTCGCTGTATCACAGCTCATCAGTGCGGCTAGACATCCGGTTGCCTCTAGCTAGGATCGAAACCCAACTGAATTGGTATCAGGCGGATATTCTACCACTAAGTTGTCGGCGCACGGTTGGGATGGAGGTGGATTTATGGCATATTTATTTTAGGAAACACGCCCAGTGACCGACAGTGACTCAATTCGGCTTGTGAAGAGTCTCGCTATATAGCTATAATAGTCACTGTTTACAAACCCATACCCCAGCCCGAGAGTGCTCAACTGGAATTAATTCAGGAGCTAATATAATGTATATATATGTATATATATATATATATATATAATATAATGTATATATATATATATATATATATATATATATATATATATCCTCCAGGGATTGAATTTGGGGTGTGGAATATCAGGGAAAGAGAAGAAAAGTAATGTGAGCATAGCTTTCCCCTGCCCCCGGCAGCAGGTGACTATGAAAAGAGAAAATGAAAGAAACAGAAGGCATGAGGAGAGGGGAATTTATTACGTGAAAAATGAAGTCAGTTTTCCTTATAGGAGAATGATTAGCGGAATAAAGGGATATGAAGATTGGAGCTCTGGCAATCTAATAATTAGATAGAGGGAGGAATGAAGGCAAGGAGGAGGATAAAGAAGCAAGGAAGTAGAAGTGTTCCTTTTTTAGTTTTGTTTTGTCAATACCAATAAAAAGAACTTGAAATAAAAGCAGACATGTATGTCGAGTTCTTTTCAATATTTTTCTTTATTCTTTTTTCTACCCCTTTTTATTGTTTGAAAAGAGGGATGATGGGCTTAGGAATTAAAGAAATATGGGTGAATGTTAATAACATTTGTTTTACATTTTTTCTTGTTCAAATAACAGAATGTATTTCTTTTGAGACCAGCAGCAGCCTACATTACAATCCTGTAGAATCTAATTTCCTACAAAATTAAATTCTAGTGGGCAGCCCTGAGGCCACATTATCAGCCTTAGCCATCTACCAGTGATAATTATTTTTGCCTTTCTCTCCTTAAAAATTAAAATAGTTTTGCGAGGCAATTTTTCTCACCAAAATCTATCTTGCATATTTATAAAGCTACCATCCGCTCATGCAGAGTATTGCTGCCACATCTAGTCTGATGCTTTCACCATATATTTAGAGATTCTTGATTTAAAAAAAAAAAAGAATCTGCAATTTTATTGGTCCTGACCTGGTATCTTGGCTTCAGCCTAGTTCCACTTCCTGTGATTTTTTTTATAAATATTTTCATGGTAATTTTTTTACTGAGCTTTCATTTTTGCTACCTCAACTTAATGAATTTAATTGCAATACTAGATTGGCAGTTAGGTCTCAAAAATTTAAACTCAATATCAATGGTTATGTCCTGTCTTATTAATTCCTGTTCTTTTATTGTTCTCTCTCCTTAATAGCATTTATCTTTTTCTTATATTCTTTCACACTTTGTAACCACTTGTGTTTTTGTGGTTAGAGGTTTAATGCTAAGTTATAAATAATTCCTATTTTTATCAATTTTATTCTTCTAAAGCTAAAGTACAATTCCATTTTATTCAATTTGCAATGACTTGTTGTCATTTATCAAGCTTCTCTTCAATACCATTTGAGTAAAATTTCTGCAGGTTTTGATGTGAAAAAGTTTTCCAGATACTCTTGAATCTGGTTTTCATTAAAGAAATTTGTTCTCATCAAAGTCTTTTGCTGCAATTGCAAAAGGTAATAATCGCTTGATGCAAGGTCAGGTGAATATGGCAAGTAGAGGAGAACAGACCAAAGTTTTCTTGTGTTCTTGTATGCAGCCTTGGAGGAGAACAAGATTTTTCCTTTAATCCACTGTGTATGCTGCCACTGCAGAAATTAAGGTCAATTAGTGTATTCTTAGCTGCCATGGATGTGAAGTAGTTAGGATGATACATTTGTCATTAAAATTGGTTTGGCATTTGATTGGTTTGGGAGGCTATGATGTCATATCCTTAAGAAAAAAAAAAAAGATCTTATCCCTGATTCATTCATAGACATATCACTTTGTAGCCCAGTAATGCCAAATTATAATTTATCGCTAGTAAATCCATTGGTACAAGTGTTGAGATCTGTTGTAATCATTATCTGCTTGTTCCACCATTAGAGTCTTTGGGGTTGGTCACATTTAGTCTGAGACCTTGTCTTTGACTTTGCCACTAAGGGTGGCCCTACGAGGAGTTTAGAACTCATAACAGCATTGCACTTCAAGTCATTGGACTGCACAAGCATCTCTACCAGGACAAGGAGTGACCATCAGAAGATATACAACTTAAATTTTTCAGCATCACCCTGCAAGCGCACAAAATGAAGTTGTTTCTCAAGTGTCACACTGTTGTTCATGGTTACCTGTAGTTTTTAAAATACCCCCATGTTGCAGACATTTAAACTCTGTAAAATCTTTAAGAAAGTCACCGTTTTTGTTAAAACATTAATATTATGTTGGTGCAAAAATAATGACGTAATAATGTCGTTTTTTGACATTAAAAAATAGGTAAAAAAACGACATTATTACGTCATTATTTTTGCACCAAGCTAATAATATAAATTTGTATACTCTTCTTAAAATTTAAAAAGATTTTTTAATAATCTTTAATATATTATCCTATAATCATTACAATTGTATTAATGCTTGATATTATTAATAAAATTATTAATATAATTTATTTTATTTTAATCCTACTTTGCTGGTAATCTTTAATACTTTATGTATTAACTATAAATTATATTGATGTGCATTTCAAGTTTCACTGCGATATGCCTACATATG
The DNA here is from genome assembly GCA_963932145.1 of Acanthosepion lycidas. NCBI lineage: Eukaryota > Metazoa > Mollusca > Cephalopoda > Sepiida > Sepiidae > Acanthosepion > Acanthosepion lycidas. The sequence goes on along the minus strand of OZ010574.1, from coordinate 63,410,311 downwards.
ATAACTCACTCTTTCTTCTTTCCCTCTCCACCCTGCTTAACCCTTTCTTTCCTCTTCCTCCCCCCCCTATCACCTACTTTACTATTTGTTTCCTATTTCTTCTTTTCTCTTCCTGTCTAAAAATTATTTAAGATGTCAAATTATCTGGCCTCTTAACTGAGTACAGTTGAACCTTAGTAAATTATTAAGGATGGTTTAAAAAAAACAACCTTATCCCTATTTACATTTCCAAGATGGACCTTTCTATAATCCTCCAAACACCTCTAACACCTTATATCAATCTAAAACTATCTCTCAATAATTGTATTAAAAATAAAAGAAACCTAATTCTTTTGCAACTAGAGATGTGACCTGATGAAGAAGGAAAAATATATTTTCTGGGGAAATAAATTAAAGTGATGGAAACTTAAGGTATATATTTCATTATCATTATTTTAATTCAAACTAATGTTCACATTTTTGTTGTTCTCACAATGTTTCAACTATTATAACATCCAGCTTTCTTTAGGCATTTGTTAATCCAGGTAACATTCAGGAATTTTGAATTAAACCCTTTATTAAATCTACAGAACAGTTCTGAACCTTAAACTTAGAGCCTAATATTCTTATTGTCTGTCTGTTGCTGCTGTCACACTTAACCTGCTTTACTCGCTGCTGAAGCTTTGCTGTCACAGCTCTTTCTTTCTTTCTTTCTTTCTTTCTTTCTTTCTTTCTTTCTTAATAGCTCCTGTATGGTATTTATTTCTATGGTAGATCTGATTCCTTCAGATTTCTGATTTTCAAGTGTTCTTCTCTGTTTAGTATTTTAGTTAATTTAAGAGAGGTTGGTATCCACCCTTTTTCCTTCCACACAAGATCAGTCATACCTAATTTCATTGTTTCATAGTAAGCACTCCCAAGAACATTCAAATGACTTTTATCAGTATCTAACGTCTAGAATATCACTTTTTGAAACTTAGATGAATCAATATCCTTTAGATATAATATATTAAAAGCTCTCTTGCTATCTTTAATGTTGCCGTTGGTAAACTGGAACCAACATTCTTATTCAATTCGAATCTTTTCCATACTTTTAAAATAGAAGTGCCCAAAATCAGGAAAAGTTGTAGAAACAATTATTATTAAGAAATTTCAACTTGCCATAAGCTAATTTTGCAAGTCAGTTAAAATAAGCCAATACTTAGAAGTCAATACTTTTCCAGCAATAACATTTTCAATTTCTGGTATAATTTCATTGTTTTTCAAAAGACAATATCTAAATCTTTTTAAAAACAAAAATATGCATAGAATAAACTGATATTTAATGTAAATGAACAAAAAGTTAAGTTCTAAAACTGCCTGAACATCTCTTGGCAATTTTATCGAGATTTTTGTTAAAAACTTAAAACAACATTCTCAGTTAACATTTTCCACTTGCTACTCATTATTAATGCTTCAGTATCTAATTCTTTCACATCCTGCAACCCATTGTGGACTTACTGCTTTGCTTGGGGTGATTCTGATTAAAAAAAAAAAAGAAAAAAGAAAATATACTTTGGTTTCATCTTTATGAGAATAGCCCAAGAATGATTATTAGCTCTTTGAGAAAGTCATGAAATCAACTCTTCCCTAACCCTATTATATTACCAATCATCTTTTTTATGGGCTTGTCACTGTGTTTTTGACAGCTTACAGTAAAGTCAAGGATTCTTCCCATCTCCCTTCACTTCAAAATGGATATGGGAGCTGTTATATACTAATATCATTCACTAAATCATTTCTGACAATTACCCATTACCTCATTTTAGCCTAAAACCCCATTACAACAAAGATAGCTGACTTATAACATGTATTTGTTGTCCCTTTAACTTAAACAAATTTAATCGCAGTTAGTATCAGTAGAATGTCATATAAAACCACCAATTAGCAAAGACAAGTGTGATTGATTTTCTAGCTTATCAACCTTTTGCAGGTTATTTATAGACAGAAAATATTTTTAGATAGTAAAATTTTTGGAGATAAAAATGATTTACTGATACAGTTTCCACTAATTAACCCATAGCTGGGGAAAAGAGGTGTATTCATACCTTTCCCAAGGGGTGTTGCATGTAAGTGAATATAACAAACATGACTGGAATTGGAACTCAGCTTTCCAAATATGAGCCATTATCCATGACACCACCCACACATCCATGTGTAGTCCTATGCCAGAACAGATATTGCACTCAAGTTTCACACCAGACTGCCAAATGAAGCCAGGTGCAAGGGTGATCTAGATTACTTCTGACCAGTGAATGCAGAAGTATGTGATTTTCTACTTAAAACTGTCATTGCAAATGTGAGAACAAGAATGTCAGTTAATTGATTGATTGCTTTATTTTTTATGGCTTATTAACATTTTGCAGGTTATTTAAATCCAGAAAATATTTTTAAATTGTAATTACTTTTTTTTAGAAAGTAATGGTTTAGTAGTTCATGTCTTACTAATTAACCCATAGCTTGGGGAAGTGGTGGATTCATACCTTTCTAAAGAATATTTGCATGTAAATGAATATTACATGCCTGATTGGAACTGGCTCTCCAATATCCAATTCTGAGCCATCATCTATTACACCACCCACACATCCAAGCTTAAGTATAGAATTATACCAGAATAGCTATTGCAATCAAGTTTCACACCTGATCGTCAAAAGAAACCAGGTACAGGGTTGATCTGAATTACTCTTAGCCACTGAATGCAGAATTATGTAACTTCCTACCTACAACCAGTATTGCAAGTGTAAGAACAAGAATGTTTGACAGAGAGTTGATTGATTTGTTGATTCATTTTCTATGGCTTATTTTATTATTTAACCCATAGCTAGGGGGGAGAAGAGGTGGAGTCATACCATTGCCAAGTGAATATAGTGAACCCAACAGGAAATAACAATTCTGTGTGTCATTCTCCCTTACAACTACCACAGAGATGATTGAGAGCAGTCTCACTCAGAGATCATAGTAGAATGGAGTGTCTGTTGTTCTGGACACCTAGCCATGGAGAAAGATGTGTTGGTCACCCAGCAACCACCTAAATTGACCAGCTATGTTATGACACAGAATACCAACCTAATGACCTTCTGACCATTATTGCAGGATTGTTATGTTTGACATGATAGACTCATGAATGTCCGATCTAGCTCAACTGAATTAATAAATAGTACATTTTCAAAACTTGAAATTTGTAAAAAACAACTAAGTGACTCAGCCTAATGCTAATAACTATCTAAAAGTCAGGGATTGATTTTGTTGAATATTAGCTAGTTTGCCAGTGGTTTAGCACACAAGTAGGCAAATGTAGCCAAAGCCAAACTGACTTGAGTCATTTATGGAGAAATATATAGCTGAGTAAAAACCCCTCATGCAAATGTATTGGGAAGGTCCATTCTAGCAAAATGGACCAACCCAACTGGTGTATTAGGCGCTCTCCTATAAAATAAGGTAAAATCAGCTGGCTTGCCTTTACAAGGAAATAGAAGGAGGCAGCCATGTTGGCAGGTAAGTCACTTGACTTCTACAGATTTGACGGTTTATTGATATTACAAACAGGACTCCGTTTCTAAATCGGTAACAAATTAATATTTTTTGATTCTGACAAGTGTTGAGACCTAAGAAAGGTTCCCTATTTTTTTTATGAGTGGACCAGTCTATTTAAGTAGTGCCAATGATATAACCTCAACAGTATCTAAAAGTACAATTACTTAATAAGGTTATGAAAAGTAATCTTTATTAATGATTCAAGACTTTACTTATCTTTTAATCACTCTGACACCGGACTTTATTATAAAAAATGTCAACCTATAATCGTCAAATCAAACACGGCAGCCCAACAATCATCTTCAGCTAAAGAACCAATGAATAATACAGTTGTATAGTGAGACTTGTTATCTATCCTTCTTATCCTCATAATTTTCACTTCCTACCATGCCACTTAGAAGAAATTATATACTATATGAAATATATATGCATTTGGGCTAAATTGATGAGTAGATGGATATAAGCATATGCAAAACATCATTATTTAAGTATCAAAGAGTTTTCTTGCTTTTCTATAACCTGATATCACATTTTAACTAAATTGTTTAGTTACTTTTTTACAATCGTATTCCCAAGAGCCACTCGGGGTAGAGGATTACAGAGTAAGATGCACAGTTTATGGGGATATATGGGAAAAATAACAGTTAACCCTTGACTTGAACAGATTAAGATGGTAGTAATTGGGGAAGCATCCTCTTGGGAGTTAGTTCCACAAAGCAACAGTTCATGAGAAGAAGCTTCTCAAATGGAATTTACATCTCACCAATAGAATATGAAGGGAATGAGGGTTGTTTGCTGTGATGTGCAGGTCACAGCAGGTGTTAGCTGGAATGAAGTTTGTTCGAACACTTTCCATGGAAATAGCAATAGAGTAGTGAGAGGCCTGTGACAGTTCTTCTGTGGAAAAGACGTTGTAGGGTGGCAGATAATTCATCACTGTATATTAAGATGGGAAAGTGAAAACTGTCAGTTCCTGTTGTATTTCCACTCTGATCTGACTCTTGGAAAGATAGAGGATAACTAGTCAGGTACTTACTGGAGCACTACAAGGAACTGACCATTTTTACAGCATCTTTAACAATGGACCATATGTGATTTCATCTTGAGGTCTGGGTTGAGCATATGTATCAATAAGGGCTTATGTTCACTATCATTGTGATTAGTGAAAATTCAGGGTTTATTTGGCTTCTGATTTTGTCTAATGAATTCTTGAAGTGATTGTTTTCAATTATCAGTTATGTTCCCCAAATAATTTATTGGAACCACAGACCAAACAAACGTGGAACAAAATGCATGATAATCTGAAGATGCAATGTCTGGGGAATGTGCTAAATGAAGAATAACAACCTGTTTCAGGTCAATGAGCATTTGTAGCATCAGATTTGCAACACCAAGATGCATACTACTTACATTATTTACATTCAGACTATTATTCTCATCTTTGTTGTTGTTATCACAACATTTTGGTTGTGGCACACTTCAGTCTTCATCATGTGTGTGTCAATTTGGATAACCTTTGAGGAATTTCACACTAAAACCTTTATTTAATCTACAGAGGTAGATTGTTCTCATTCTGCTAAGTAAATCTAGTGATATATTGTCTATTTCTTACTTAGTACTACAGAGATAGATTGTTCTCATTCTGCAAATCAAGTCTAGTGATATATTCTCTATTTCATATTTAGGAAATACAGAGGTAAATTGTTCTCATTCGGCTAACCAAATCTAGTGATATATTGTCTATTTCTTACTTAGTACTACTGAGGTAGATTGTTCTCATTCTGCTAAGCAAGTCTAGTGATATTCTTCTCTATTGCTTACTTAGTACTACTGAGGTAGATTGTTCTCATTCTGCTAAGCAAGTCTATTGATATTCTTCTCTATTGCTTACTTAGTACTACTGAGGTAGATTGTTCACATTCTGCTAAGCAAGTCTATTGATATTCTTCTCTATTTCTTACTTAGTACTACTGAGGTAGATTGTTCTCATTCTGCTAAGCAAGTCTATTGATATTCTTCTCTATTTCTTACTTAGTACTACTGAGGTAGATTGTTCTCATTCTGCTAAGCAAGTCTAGTGATATTCTTCTCTATTGCTTACTTAGTACTACTGAGGTAGATTGTTCACATTCTGCTAAGCAAGTCTATTGATATTCTTCTCTATTTCTTACTTAGTACTACGGAGGTAGATTGTTCTCATTCTGCTAAGCAAGTCTAGTGATATTCTTCTCTATTTCTTACTTAGTACTACTGAGGTAGATTGTTCTCATTCTGCTAAGCAAGTCTATTGATATTCTTCTCTATTTCTTACTTAGTACTACTGAGGTAGATTGTTCTCATTCTGCTAAGCAAGTCTAGTGATATTCTTCTCTATTTCTTACTTAGTACTACTGAGGTAGATTGTTCACATTCTGCTAAGCAAGTCTATTGATATTCTTCTCTATTTCTTACTTAGTACTACTGAGGTAGATTGTTCTCATTCTGCTAAGCAAGTCTAGTGATATTCTTCTCTATTTCTTACTTAGTACTACTGAGGTAGATTGTTCTCATTCTGCTAAGCAAGTCTAGTGATATTCTTCTCTATTTCTTACTTAGTACTGCTCACTTATTTTTCAACCCTTTTCTGCACTCCCCTGCCCAAGGATTGATCTCATTTACTACTATGTTATTAGGTTGGTGCAAAAATAATGTCGTTTTCTCACGTAGTAACATATGTGAGAAAACGACATTATTTTTGCACCTAATACTAACTTCTCAAACCAATGCTTTAATCCACTATGCTGTTGTCCTGTGGGACAATTTTTAGTGGAGAACTTATATCATTAAATATAGCAGAATAAGGACAATCTACCCTGAAGATTAAAACAAGAGTTCATTTTGAAATTACCTGAAGTTCACCTGGATTGATAAGCAACTGATGAAGGCCTGTGGGCACAATGGCCATAACGTTATGAAAATAACAAAAGTGAGGACAATAAAGAAAACTTTGCATCTCAGAAATTCAAAGCAAAAGGATGCACACTGTCATGAATCATCATTTCATTAAAAACTTGCATGGTAGAAAACAAAAGAAAAGTTTTAGGTAGAGATTCCCCAAAAACACCAAACAAAACCAATATCCAGAATAATACACCAACAATGAGAAGCTCCCAGCATTATTCCCTCACATTTGACTCCAGTAAGCCAAAGAACTATACAATCAGTGCATGGGAACTGTTTTAAAATCATGACACTCTAACATCTTTTGTTTTTTATCTGCTATCCTTCTTTCCAGTATTAATAATGGTTTCCTTCCTAATCTTTTGTTTGAAGTAGTGTGCAATGTCAACATTCTAATTGTGTCATTTTCTCTTCAAGTTACATGTTTAATCCATTTTTGTTGTTGCTGCTGTCGGTAGTCCTCAAGTGATGTGGTTTCTGTTATTTAGTACAGTTCTGTAGTGACAGTCCATGAGGTTTAAAGAAGGATGGTCCTCACTGAAACCTACATGTTTCATTCACCCAAAGCCATTTTAACATTGAGAAAGCTGTTGTAAACAGGTAACAGTTTAGATATTTCTAAATGTGTCTGTGCATGCCATCTATATGAAAGTCTTGATCTGACAAAGCTTTTAAAGAACATATTTCCAGGTTAAGGTTTGGCTTTTGTAGTAATTTGCTACAAAACACCAACACACTGATCTGATGCAACACACCAGTCTGGGTCTGCTGAAGTGATCCCCTGATCACCATTGTCACATAAGTTAAAATCAGTCTAATTTTCCAGGCTTGCTTAGGGCAACTTGGATAGGTTATTCTACTGTGACTTCAATTTTGGAAAGATTCATACACAAGCAGGTTTGGAGAAGAATTTTCTCCTCCATAAAGTGGGTTTACTTGTGCAAGCTACCAACCTGATATGGTTTTTATATTGGAGATTTTCCCACTCCTAGATTGATCAGCTTCACTATAGGAACTTGATTTATTCCATATGGGCACAATTATAATAGGATTTTTACTGCAACAAAGTGGAGTTGTGAGATCAGAATTTTCTCAGATAAACTGCCCTCCCAAGTAGTTCTATCTACCAGATTCAATATTTTATTAAATGTCTGATATGAAAATACATTCCAGAAATCATAGCTAACATTAGAAAAAGCATCACTTTTTTAGAATAACTGACACAGAGATGACAATGGCATATTTCTTCCAGAAAAATTGTGAAGATGATTTTAGATTTTTTCAGAATAATTTAGTCACTTTTTTTCAGAATGTTTAAAAACACAATGTCACATTTTTCCAGAAACTTTGAGAAAACAATGTCACATTTTTTGTATTGTATTGAAAAGACAAGTTCACATTTTGACAGAAACTTTGAGATTACAATATCACATTTTTCCAGAAATTTTAAGAAGACCACATCACATGTTTCCAGAAACTTTGAAAAAATAATGTCAAATTTTTCCAGTATTAATGAGATGACAAGTTCACATTTTAAAGACAATATTATATTTTTTAGAGAGTTTGAGAAAAACATATCACATTTTCCTTCTATTACTGAGAAGACAATTTCATGTTTCCATCAGGATTGAGAAAACATTACCATATTTCCTAGATTGAGACAGAAATTTTAGCAGGAACTGTAAAAGAAATGATTGTAATTTTACTTATTGATTGGCTCTTTGGTTATAGAGGAAACGAAATCTACTGTATGAAAACCAAGAAAATAAAAGTTTTGATATGACGAGACTCTTCACTTTATAGTAAATTGGTATATTTATTTCTTCTTTCTTTAACAACCAGTTCTATGCAGAAAAATTCTCTTGTTAAGTTTAAGACTTGATGCAAAACAAGTGAATTCCTTCCAGCTTCAATTTACTGCCACTGCAAGCAATAAATCCATTACCTTTAAGAAAAGATAAATGAAAAATTGAAGGCAACAATACAATGGTGATTTTGAGGATTACTTCACATCAAATAAATCACCAAGAAACAAATATGTTTCCGTTTGGAAGAGAAAAAAGCATGTTTACAAAATCTCATTGCTGTCATTTATAAAATATTATAAAATATCTTTGGTGTCATTCTTTATCAAACTGATCTTCAACTTTTAATTTTCTTGTAATGGGAGAATCAGCAGTTTTCATACAAGAAACAGTTGGCATTTATTAACTAAATGGATAGTGTTACTGTTGGTTGAAATTTATCAAATCTTTTTATTAAAATAGGTTTTATTTACAGTGACTTGACCCAAAGTTTTGTGATTTCAGTAGCTGGCTACAGCAGAGGGGAACAAAAACTTGGAGAGTTGAGTTACTAAAGAGAAATAACTGAAATTGAGATATCTGGAAGAGGCATGGCATGTGGAACTAGAACAATCTACTCCAGTGAATGAAATAAAGGGTTTGGTTCAAAATTCTAACGTATATCAATTCAAGGAGGCTGAAGCGTACAACAGCTGAAACATTGTGAATAGGACAACAGTTTGAACAATGTAAATAGTGTTAAATACTTACAATACGCTATCTCAGAAATATAGACAGATATAAAACACTATTCAGGAAATTAGATACTAAAAAACCAAAATACTGACCTGAAGACTAGTGAGGTTTTTAAAATGTTTCATCAGATATTGACATTCATATCGACGTCATGCATGGCATCCAACTGATTCATAGCATTAAAAACTATTGTCTGTATACAAACATTTTCTTAGATCAGATGACGTTAAAAATGGCCAAAAGACAAATTAATCCTGTAAATCTTAGAGGTGACAATCCTACATCAGACCCTGTAATATGGATCTCAAACTCAAGGAGGCAAGAAGGCCTTTATGTGCTAAGGTAGCAATGCAGAAGGCCTCAAAATCTGTAGACAGGTTCCCAACCAAGGGGTCTGTAAACTCCCTTGACGACAAGTTCCTAAATATTTTATATTGGAAATGTTATTGAAAGTGTTCAACTTTCAATAACAGCAAAAATAAAAATAGGAAGAATAAGTCACTAGAAGAGAAATATGTCACTTTGTAGCTTTTTTTTTTAAATTGTTAAATACTTGAGAAGAAAGCATCTCTGCGTCCTTTTTGGTGACAAATTATTTTTCATTCTACAATCCCTTTTTCACAGGCAAAATATTGCAAGCCTCTTGTTGCTCTATCATTGTTTCCATGGAAGGTTTTCAGATGAACTACATTCCTCAGTTCCACCAGTTCTAACCTTCACACCTGAGACCCACTCTGCCACGCACATTGTAGTGAACCACCCTCGTTTCATTGTATGAAATGTAAGTTCCACTAGAGCAGCTTCTTCCTTCTGTCTTTATCTATGAGATGAGGTATTATGATTACTTACGTTATTTACATTATTCTCAACGTTTCATCCGTTGTACACTCTGGCCTTCTTCAGGTGATTGGAATTTCGAGCCGAAACCTTTATTTCACCCCCGGGGGTGGGGTGGATTGTTCTAGTTCCACGTGCCATGCCTCTTCGGAATGTCCCAGTTATTTCCCTTTAACTCATCTCTCCAAGTTTTGATTCACCACTGCTGTAGCCTGGTATTGAACTCACAACTCTTTGGGTCTAGTCACTTGATCTAACCAACACCTTTAACCACTGTGGCTTATGGTCACACCACATTGAAACATTGGTTCCTGTATGATCACCAAAGTAACATCAAGTCTGGTCAGTACTTAGATGGCTGACCATTTGGGAATACAAGGTCTTGAAAAATTGCAGGTGGTGTAATGTATAATATTTCAGAATCATAGAGTCAAATTTTAATTTCATTTAGGTTCGTCATATTAACTTACATGCAAATAACTTGGGAAAGGTATGAATCCATCTCTTCTCCCCACAACTATGGGTTAATTAGTAAGACTTGTTTCACTAGACTATTATTATTTAAAAAATAAAATGAAATCACATACAAAATATTTAGATTTCATCATTAGATAGTCAATACTGGTTGATATGCTGCTAAACAAAAACAACCAACCAACCATAAACTGCTGCTTTGTGGAAACCAATTCCCAAGTTCATTACAATCTAAACTTGTTCAAGCCTAGAGTTAACCATTATCTTCCTCACATATCTGTATAAACTAAACTGTCTATCTTACTTTGTAACCCTCTACCTAGAGCTCTGGGTCTTTGTCAGGGTGAGCATCAATGTAAAAAACTAAAAAACTATAAGAATCGAAATCAGTGGTTCCCAAACTTTTTTCTCTTGCTGCATTTTTGGAATGAAAAGTGCATTTAAAAATAGAAAACAGAGTGAGGGTTAAAGGGAGATAACCATAGATTCGAGTCAGAACATTATCATTGATAACTCTCTCCTCCAATTTGTAGAGCCTAGTTACAATATTCTTAATACATCAATATGCAAATATATCTCAATGATAAAATCAGTCAATAATTATTTATAACTAATTATACTAGGACTCATGCATGAAATCCATAATAATATTTTAAATTTTGAAAACATATTTATTTTTGCATATGTGTTTATTGAAACTGTTTCTAAATCGTTGATTGCCTTTCTATTATTGCACCTCACCTGCTATCCTCTTCCACTGCACCTATAAGGCAGGCAGCACTGTCTGGGAACTACTGATCTAAATGAAGATGATGTAGTGACTTTTCTAGCCTTGGATGGCAACCAGTCTAAGAGAATGAAAATGCAGAATGGAAATGGTAACAGGAAACCATTATTCCCCAAAAGCATGACAACTCACAGATAAAAAAAAAAGGAAAATTTAGAGAACCTTTATTCCTACTTCCTGAAATGAGACGAAAAACTGCAAATTTCAAGCCATGAAAAAGATAATGGAAAACCACTCTCCCATAGATAACAGAGAGAAGGAAGCTGTAAAGAGTTATGAGTGTTTCCTTCTTGAAGAACGAAGGAAATCCAAAACATTGAATAGGTATTTTCCCAAGAAAGCATGACAATTCATAGATAAAGACAAAAGAAGCTGTGGTGAGCCATTATACCTCCTTTTTAAAAGAAGAAGTAAAACTCCAATTTCCAAACCAGGGAAAAGGTTACAAGAAGCAATTTTACTATTTTTCCCAAGAATGCTTCATGGTTCACAGATAATTAAGAAAAGAAAGCTGTGGGGAGCCATGACCTTCTACATCCTGAAGGGACATGACATTAAAAAAAGAAATAGAATTAAGTGAGAATAGAGCAGAGGAGTATTCTGGGACCTGTATACTTTATGTGGAAAATATTCTTGAGTACAGATAATGAAAATATTACATTAGAGCCTTGGCTGGTGCAAAGGAGAGTAAACTTGATTTGTGACAAGAGAAAGCACTACACACACTCTAGCTAGATAGATATATAAGTACAAATAGATATTTATTAATACAGAGATCATTTTTATAAATTGACAGTAAAGGACTATTCATTGGCCTTGGTGAATTGATTTTCACCTCCAATTATGATATACTTTCTATGTTGCTTCTAAGTGCGTGATTCATTGTCACAAACTTGTTTCAGATAAAGAAAATCCATTTCACATTGATACTGATCATAATTGTGAAGTTTACATGATATCAAAGACATAAAAATAATTTTTACCATTCCCTTTTTATTACCCATACTTAGTTATTCTTTTTTAACTAAAATGTATTCAAGAATTACCATGTAGAATACCATTCGCCAGTGCTTCTGCTATATATTTAGAGATTCTTGATAAAATCCAAAGAATCTGCAATGTTATTGGTCCTGTCCTGGCATCTTGGCTTCAGTCACTTTCCTCACTGATTTAATGCAGCTTCCCTGTGTCTTTTCTAACACTTTCATCTATCACACTTCTCACTTGTAAAATTCTTGCTTCCCAGTGATCTAAGAAAGGTAATAAAGCCACTAAGATACAAGTGTGGAAGAATTAGAAAACGTAAAAATTATTAAGTAGTGAGAACGAAAGAAGAGAATAGTAGATAGCAATTGACGTTGCATTTAAATTTTTGAACATTAAAGTTGACTGGAAAGCATGTCCCTGGAAAGGTGTTCTACAAGAGAGAAGTGTGAGAAAAGAAATTGTTAATATAAAACTTATGGTTACATCTATTCAACTGAACTGTAAATTGATACGTTTAGCCTGAAACAGACTGTCATCGCTGTTTGGGTGTTGGCTTAAATGTCCACTTTTATGTTTATTTTTTATATTTATATACACATTATTCTTATATTAAGTACTATAACCCATAAATATAGCATACATTAAAACTATAATTTATCATATATATATATATATATATATGAAGAAAAATATACAGAAAAAACAAACAAAAATCCTTATATGCAATTATGCTGTTTTAATGTTAATATAACAGCATATAATTGCATATAAAGATTTTTGTTTGTTTTTTCCGTATATTTTTCTTCATACTGTCGGATCTATATCCATATATTTGCTTGCATATATATATATATATATATATATATATATATATATATATATATATATGTATATGTATTTCCGTTTTTTTTTATTTATGTTTTTTCCGTATATTTTTCTTCATACTGTCGGATCTATATCCATATATTTCTTGCATATATATATATATATATATATATATATGTATGTATGTATGTATATATATATATATATATATATATATATATATATATATATGTATATGTATGCCAAAAGAAAAAACTTAACACATCATTAAAAAATTTGGTAATAAATTTATATCATCAGGGACGTTTTTAATACCTGCCCCATCAGACCAATATTATAAAATGGTTTAAATTTATCTAGACAATATATTAAAAATTATTTTAAAAATAGATCACAATAAAACAGGATCGAGATTTATTTTAAAAATAAATTATATATATATATATATATATATATATATATATATATATATATATATACATATAAATATATATACATATATATATATATATATACATATAAATATATACATATAAATATATATATATACATATATATACATATATATATATATACATATAAATATATATATATATATATATATATATATTTATACATTTATGTCGTATATATATATATATATATATATACATTTATATCATATATATATATATATATATATATATACATTTATGTCATATATATTTTTATACATTTATGTCATATATATACATATATATACATATATATATATATATATATACATATAAATATATATATATATATATATATATATATATATATATATATATATATATATATATATATATGTTTGAATAAAAACAGATCACTTTAAGGTTCCATGTAATAACTTATTTCACCACAACCCTTTTACAGGACTCTTCCAAAAGTTGAAATGAAAAATGAAAAGAAACTTACAGATTTTTGACGGGGCCGCACCAAGCGTATGTGAAATTAACAAAGTGAGGAAGTGAGGTGGGAGAGAAGACATGAGTGAGTTAGGTGTACCCTTTTCAATTCCTTATCCTTAACCCCCACTCTGTGTAGGCTAGATGCCGCTTCTGAATTTACATTGAGCTCTCTGGATATCATCCTCCTTGGGTCTACCCATACAGATTACCTAGTTTTGCATAAACTAAATATATATATATATATATATATATATATATATATATATATATATATATATATAATAAAGAAGCTAATTGTTAGAGTTGAATTAGACTAGGAAACAGTAGTATTAAAATGTGCTCTATACACATATAAAAAGATAAAACTTTAATATGTAGCGCTTTTAAGTATAAATGCTATATTTTTTTTTTTCAAATATAGGTGAAGAAGGTGAAGAGGAGGGAAAAATCAAGTGCATTCTATCACCTCTCACATCATGCACTCATTCATTTATTTATTTTTTTAAAAATATAGCATTCATAAATTTTTATTTTAAAAATATAAATCATTAGGAAATCAAATGACGAAAATCACCTGAAGATACCAAAAGGTTGAAACCAAGGTAGCGGAATTGGATGATTTCCTAATTTTCTATACTTATACATATTCATATATATATATATATATATATATATATATATATATATATATATATATATATATATATACACATACATATATATATATATAAATATATATATATATATATATATATATATATATATATATATATATCAATCCCTGTACAGTAGCGTGTTTAAATGAAATTATGTTAATCAAATATAAAGGCACATATAAAATCTTGTAATTCATGCAACTTTTCTTTCAAAATTCACTTCCTAACTGAAATTCTTAATAGGAGAAAGAAAATTGACATGAATTTATTGTTCGTAGAAATATTTTGCGGAAATGATCTGGAGGAATATCTATTCAATGCCTTCTAGAAGTATTTATTTTTTTACTTATCAAACTCATATCTAACATATGGTGGGCCTGCATGTGTTTTTCAGAATCTGGATCAAAATCCATAAATTGTTGCTTCAACTTTCCAAAAGTGAAAAAAAAAAAAAAGTGTTGAAAATTCTTTTCACTTTTGCAAGTGTTTTCTATCTCAGTTCACTTGACATTTCATTCATCTGCTTCAGGCACATGAAAGCAATGAGTCCATGAGCTGACGACACATGTTTCAGTGGTAAAATCTTGCCTCCCTATATGCCGTTGCTATGGAAACTGAATATGAGCAAAATTTGAAATTTAAAATTTTCTGCTGAGTGAAACTTCTTGAAATAAAAAGAAACTGGAATCAAGCCTGTCACCAGGTGGAGGCCTGCCCTTCCCTGAAAGTCATTTGCCAGACACTGTCCAAATTATTATTTGTGGCTCTCCTTGCTTAAAGTCACACCTCTAACTCAAAAAAATTATGTCGACAGGCCAAGTTGCAATTAGTATACTGTGCTAACACAGATGTATCCATCAAAACCATGTTAAGAAAGGGAGTACTATATATTGATATAAATAGATAGTTACAGATGCCAAAACTGTTATTTGACTTTCTTTCCTTCTGAATATATGTACATGAACAAACCCCTTCTCTCTTATCAGCATATACTCTCTCTCTCTCTCTCTCTCTCTCTAGCTCTCTCTCTCTAGCTCTCTCTCTCTTTCACATAGATGCAGAATCCTTTGACACTAATGCCAACTTAAAATTCTGAATTCAAAACAACATTTCTTCAGAGAGTTCTCATACAGTTTGTAAATACCTGTTTCTGTATGATTTATTGTTTGCTAAAAGAGAAAAGTTTACCATTGTTATCTACCATATTTATTTATGTTATTTACATTTTGCTATTTTCTAATTTATTCTTGGTATTGTTGGAAACTAAAAAAAATTTATCTTCTGTTTCTGGACTTAAGTTATTGGAATATTTGTTGCTGCTTTTCTAAATATTAATTTTACTTTCCTACAAAGCAAAAGACAACAAAAAAATGAGATGGACACAATTAGGTAGCTAGATAGATAATGAATAGAATAAGATAGATAGATAATGAATAGAATATGATTGATAGATATAAATCAAAACAGATAGACAAATATGAACCAACTGAGATAGATAGATAGATAGATAGATAGATAGATGAATATGACCCAACTAAGATAGATAGATATGAACCAAGTGAGATAGATATCTATGAACCAATTGACATTGATAGGTATGAACAAACTGGAATAGATAGATAGATGAACACAATTGTAATGATAGATAATTCTGTATAATTCAACATAAAAAGTGATAGATAGATATTAATTTATTATATTGCTTTCAATATCAAAAAAGATAAAATACTAATTATCAAAATTAGCTAACAATTCCAAAATTAAAATTTTCAAGGGAAGTAATTGAAACTTGGTTTTGTGGAGTAATATTGCCAGCAGACAGCTAATCTTCTCTTGATATCTTCAATTTGGGAATAAAATTTGAAGAGTGAATGAAAACCACTTAATTGTTTAACACAAGATTAACTGAAGAGCAGGTGATAATTAATAAATTTGCATAGTATTCATGGAGTCAACTATATTACATTTCAATTTATATTAGTTGTTGACAATGAACTTTTACAAAACAGCATCAATTAGCTCTCTTCATTTATTAACAGTTCAAAGTCTTTTTTGTTAGTCCCCACCCAAAGCTAACATTCATAATTTTAATGTATGGAGGCCTAAAAAGACAGAAAAAAAAAGATTAAGTTAGCTTTACTTTTTTCTGGTGCTAGTTTGCAGTGAATAATTCTGTCTTTAGGTTTTTGTTATTTACACTATTTACATTGTTTGGACTACTTTCCTCATTTTTACTGTTATATTCATGAAAATATTCCAACAAATATTGCCTGAGGAAGGCTGAAACACACAATGGCCAAAACATTGTGAATGTTAACAATAAAGATGAGGACAACAGTCTGAACACTGTAAACAGTGTAAATAGTTACAACACCTCATCTCAGAAATGTAGAAATATACATATATATATATATATATATATATATATATATATATATATATATATATATATATATATATATATGTATATATATACATATCTTTTTAGTTGGGTTCTATTTTAGTCAAACTGTCAGTTATTTTTTAGCTTTGTAGAAGAAGTGGCTAATGCCATCAAAGGTTTTGTCATATACTAATTACTTCCTGCTTCAAATCTTTCCTACTTAAATGCATCATATAACCGTGTTAAACTGCACGTTACTGACTTGCAAGTTGACCACATGTGGATTTTTACACCACCACAAAAAAGTACATTTTAAATATTTCTATTATCCTTCTTCATCTATGTGCCATGTTTATTCAGAACATAAGCAATTACAGTTCTCCCCAACTTCCTATCTCATGCAACTCTTAGCAGTTTTTCTCCCTTTGCCAAAGAACCGCACTCTCTTTTCTACCTTCCATTCACCCAAACTCTCTAAATAAGTAGCTCACTGCATTCCCCTATCTCTCTTGCCCTCAATATGCCCTATGAGGGTTAAGTTTTCCACATGTATCTAACTATACTAATACTAATACAAAATACTAACTCAGTAACACTGTCATACTCTGTCAGAGTATTTACCAAAACAAGAAATATTTGTCACACAAACAATGTCCAGTCTAAAACAACTTGTAGATTTTATTCAAAACGGAGTAACCGTCTCTTCTTTTGGGGTAAATTAATTCATTACATCCATTTATTCTTTATTTATAACCTCTCATGCATTAGTCATCACATATAGTTTAAGCAGCTTTATTCAACATGGTGATGTGGGTGTTAAAAAAGTTGTGGGTTTTGTGCATATGTTTTTGGTATGTAGCTTGCTGAGATATAGACATGATATTGGCAGGTTCATAGTTTATGTTGGTGAAGATTTGTTTTTTATAGTTGGGGTTATGATGAGGGCTTCTATTATTTTTAAACTTTTATTATTTTTACAGTTAAAGGCATGTATTTTACTTGTGTTTTTGTTAAGTATATTGCATACTGAATGACAGACTTATACTTAGCATATTGCAGATGTTAACAAGGTTTCAGATTTTGTGTGTATTTTTAGGTGAAGGTGTGTGTTCAATATATAAACAAAGAAGACAGAATCAGTATACAAAAAAACTTCTGTTTCTGTTACAGATTTTTAGATACTTTATTTTGACTGTATTAAAACAAAGTTAAATGTTGACTGTATTGAAACAAAGTTAAATGCCTCTTGAGTATGCCTGTTTTCCTATTTAATTCTGTTGTGGCCTGTTTAGGGGCCAGAAAGAAAGACACAGAAAATGAAGGTAAGTTGAAAAAGTATATTGAAGATATATATAAAACAATAGTGTTAA
Organism: Acanthosepion lycidas; assembly: GCA_963932145.1. Classification (NCBI taxonomy): domain Eukaryota; kingdom Metazoa; phylum Mollusca; class Cephalopoda; order Sepiida; family Sepiidae; genus Acanthosepion; species Acanthosepion lycidas. Next base: position 63,392,028 of record OZ010574.1, on the reverse strand, counting down.
TAATAAGTAGATTAGCACTGCATCTACTACTGCCACTCCACTCTAGCCGACTCTTGCAATTTATATTTATGAGAGGAGGAAGAGTTCATTCTAATGTAGGAGAGTTTACCACAACAAATCCAGAAATAATTTATGGGAAGTAAGACTAAGAATGGGTAAAAATGGTTGAGCTCAAGTTGGGATGACCAAATCTCTATTTCATGACAAAGGCTGCTAAAACACATCTGAACAATATCAATTGAAATTGGAAAGAGAAAGATTCTGTCCTTCCTGGAAAAGCAGATATAAAACCGTACATGTGACCAGAAAGCGTTTCCAGTTTCTTTATAACTTGCATCATGGGGAAAATGAATTTATTTCTTTTTTTTTTTTTCATTTTCTATTATTATTTAATTTATTGGTTTTATTACATTTTCCCCACAGGGTCTCCTTCTCTCTACATTAACAGGAGCTTCCTGATGTAATAAGTCACCGCAAACAATAATGAATATATAATTCAATAACATAAGAAGAATAAGCAAGATATTATTGATCCTGAACTAGTGTCTTGATTTCAGTCACTTTCAGTCATAAAGTTGCCTTTTCTATAAATACTTTCTTGATAATTGTTTGGATGAGCTCTTTGCTATGGTAAATAGCTTTTTGTATTCATATTGTAATTACTCATTGGGGTTAATTTTTAGAATTGTTATTTTATTCCCCCCCACCACAGACAACAAATTGTAAATATGGGGACTAGTTAGTATTTTCATAGAGACAAAGAGGTATTATGGTGTTTGTAGTAAGAAAGGTACGTATAAATGTGTTGTTTTGGTGTAAGGAATATTGTTTTGTACGATTGTGATTGCGGCTAGCTAAGTTATAGTTAAGACAGAAGAAGACCGTCCTTTCCCCAATCCCCTTTTCGGCCTTGTGCCATATTTCTGTAGATAACAGAATAAATATTGCTTTTTGCTATGGTATATAGACTTTATGGATTTAAGTGCAGTACTAGATTAGCAACAAGGTCTTACCAATTTACAGTTGAACTGGATAGAAATAACCATAAGTTCTATGTTAGTAATTTCTTCTCTTGCCCTTCTTGTTTGTGAAACTTTCTTCTGGCTTCTTGCTTTCAAGCTAACTTTGATCTTCAAAAATTTAAATGCAATGTCAGTCATTATCTACTGTCTTATTGATTACACTCCTTTTGTTCTCTCTCCTTAATAATGTCTCTCTTTTTCTTATTATTTCATACCTCGTAGCCCCTTGTGTCTTAATGGATTTGCTGCCTTACTTGAGGTAAATTCGATTTAAAAATATATGCAACTGTACTTTAGTTTTTAAAGAATAAAGTTTATAAAAAAAGAAATATGGAAATTATTTATGACTAAAAGAAGTGGAACAGAAAAATGAAAAAGAAATAAGATAATTATTTCCATCAAATAACAACAGAGTGAGAAAAAATAGAAAGAAATATATATTTGAGAAAGAAAGAGACAAAATGAAAATGAAGCCATATTCTCAAAGTTTATTGCAAGTTTATACTTAGTTTTTCTATACAAAGAACTTGATATTTCTTAAGTTTATAAATGATTGGGCCAATGAGTTTAGCAATATTTAGTGGTGACTTTTGGTTTATAGTTAGTTTCTTTTAACTTGATAATTCCTAAGTTTATAAATGGTTGTGCCAAGAGCAACAAGAAGAAATACGAATTTAGTATCACAGTCTTTTGTGGCTACTTTTCTTAGATTCTTTTTTATTTTTAGTTTTTGTATATTCCTGTACATCTAGAAGGTATAAGAGATTTTAAAAGACAGTTTAAAAATATAGAAAAATAATTAGATTTTTTTATTTTTATTTGATCAGTTAATACCTGTTGGGTCTGAAGAATATAGAATTGGAAAAACTGATTGTTTTCCTTATATTCTCATATTAGTTCAAACATGGCATATATAGTGTTACTTCCTGCTTCAAATCTTTATATCTCACATGACTGTACTAAGTTGCCATTTGTTGACTGACTTGCAAGCTCTCTACATGTTTTGTACCTTGCTACAAAATTGACTATTTCTACTATTATGTGTATTTAACTATTCTAATACTAACTAAATACTAAATCAATAATGCTGTCTTACTATGTCAAAGTATTTAACCTGTTTTTAGTGGGTTAGGAGGTTGTTATTCAAAGTTGAGAAAGTATTGGCATTAATGAACAAAAATTAAAATTGTTGATTTTGTTGAGAAAATAGACTAAGAAAATAGTGAAATAAAACAAAATAGAAATTATTATTCATTATTTTTGTTTTCAGTTCTCAAGGACAAAGAAAATGCATAAATACACTTTCATATGTGCAGGTTTTATTACAATTCTTATTGGTTTAAAAAAAAAAAACATTGCCAAGGAGTGATAGTAGTTAAATAGCAGTGCCAATGCAAAAACAATCCTTTTGACACTATTTTTTTTTCAGGCACAATGAGTCAATATTACCGATACTTCTTTTTTATCATTGAAACTTGATTCAGCTGAAGACAAATTATCCAAAATATAAAAAAAATAAACACAGAGTCTTTAACAAAGAATTTTTGATGGACTTTAACAAAACCTATATAAATGAAAAAAATGATAGCCCATATACACAATTAAATGAAACAAATTCTTCACCAGATAAAAGCACATTTTTCCCTTTTTTTCATCTTTCAATTAATTTTATTATCAAGTTCATGATTTTTAAAAAAAATGGTAAATTTTGATTTTGCACACTTTTATTTCATTATCATGCTGATGCTGATGAATTGCTTAAAGGTCTTAACTCACTTTCTGTTCCTATTTCTTGATGTCTTTAATAAGTCATGACATTTCAATTGATATTAGCTACTTATTCACTTGAAGGGTCAAATTGAGAAACACTTATTGTCCAACTTGAAAATTTATCAATTCCATATTTCAATAATTTAATCTTTCACCTTTGAAATTTCTTCACTTTTATGCATATAAAATACAAAAAAAAATCTCTATGATTTCAGTGTTTTGTAAGAAGGCAACAACAAAAGATAAAAAAAAAATTATATAGAATATTCTTAATTATTTACAAGTAATTAAGCTTTGACAATTTATATATATATACCAATAGAAGTACCTGGCATTGCCTGGGACAGAATTATTGAAATGATTTCTAAATTAATTTCTAAAAAATATATTCCTTGAATATAACTATCTCGTAAAAATTAATAAATATCTAGGATAAAATAGAAATGAAAATAACAAAGTATATTTTTAAGTATTTGACTGTTACAAAAGAATTTCTTTATATACAATATTTTTAGATTTTTCAGTGGGTGCTTAAATGTAAAGATTTCTTTTGCTTCCACCTCTGGAGCATCCAACATACAACTGACCATGTGAAAAACAAAGATCTTCAAAGTGTAATCTGGTCACTGGCAGTGTTTGGCCTTGTGATTTGTTTATTGACATTGCAAAGCTAAGTTTGACTGAAAATTGCAGTATCTTAAAATTGAATGGAACACCAGCAGGGGTCAAGGGAATTATAGGTATATAGACATATTTTCCTATCTCACAAGCAGAAAGGATTGTTGCTTCAATAACATGAGGCATCATTCTTTTCACTATAAGTCTTGGGCCATTGCAGAGTTTTTGAGGATCAAGATTTCATAGTGGAATTATTGGTGAGCCAATTTTCAGATCTTGTCTATGTGGTGGTAATCCAGATGTGGCACCATTTAACGAGGCAGAAAGGGAAAAGAAAGAAAAGAAGAAAAGGAGAGGCTAAGAACCGAATCGTGAGTGATAAGCAAGAACACACACACAGCTAAGAGACAATGGATAAAAATATATTTTGATAAGTAACAAATGGCGAAAGAGTGTCATTACAATGACAGGGAAATTCCGAGTAAAAAGAAAGGGAAAGAAGGAAAGAATCAGATATGTTTTGGCATTGGCTGTGTTATCTACGGATATGAAAACAAACTATTGGTACGGGAAGACATCTTATTATCAACTACAGACCGGCTGGCCAAAGAAAAAAAAAATTCAAATGAGAATGTTATTTCGTTAAGTGACGAAAAACAGGCAACTAAAAAGACTTGGACAGATATGAAAAATTAAAAACCACCCACGAACGTCCGACGGAACATTCTTGGTCTGCGATAATAAAATTTTGTTATCAGGAATTTGTGCCGAAGGAAAATGAATGTGTTTTCTTTCTTTCTTCGAGGCGACAGACTGACTGGAACTTTGGAGATGTTTCTTTTTGAGACCGTGTCAAGAAGACCACACATTCTGATAATTAGCGATAAAATACCTGACGTAAACCACGTGCAGAATAAGTGTTATGACCGCCATTGTCATATTGTCCCGTTCGCGGCTGGAGAAATGATAAACCATTAAGGGGAAGAAAAGGGAAAGAGAAGAGATAATTTTTTTTTTTTTTTAAGCAAGATATTTTTTTTTCTTCCTGAAACAAAGCCGCAGATTCGTCCACGCCCGACTAAGACATCATTGGTCGAGTGGTGATCACGTGATGCACGAGGGAGGCTGTTGCCGCCCATCTGGGGGATGAGTAAGAGAGGTTGCCACGAAGATGTGGGGAGGGCAGTTCACGCCCCTCTGAAGTATGATGAGAAGGTGGGAGTGAGGAAAGGTTCCCAAAAATGGAAAAAGGTGGAAATTCCTAACCAGAGAGATGGATATGTATTTAGAATTATCGAGGAACCCCCCCGGCGCTGACAAACTCACCCCGGTTTTGGTCGGCGCCCATATAAACGAAGCCACAACGAGCAGAAATGAGTCGAGTCCCAGCAGTTCCCAGAGTCAGTCTCCGGTTGAGGCAAGCCTCGCAGATAGCTGCCCAGGATTCACACACAAATCCGGACCCATCTTCAAACCAAGAACAATTATTTTGAAGAGCAACTTAGATCCAGATCACCGAAATAAGTTTTTCTTTTGACTTTCGTCCAAAGACCCACCGAAACACCAATTTCTTAGAGAGCAGACAACTTGAAGTGTTAAAACTTGCCTAGCGGAAAACGACGTGTCACAATTCATAGAACGGGTCGGGAGATAGATGCAGTCCTATGTATCGAACAACTAGACATAAAGTTTTTTACCTTTTTCTTTGATACTTTGAACTTTTGAGTTTTCATTTTATTGCCTTTTATGCATATTTGTGTGGTATCACCCCCGTTGAACTCGGTTTGCAGTACGGCCCCGACGACTGATTGATTTCCTCTGCCTAGATCAATTCACAACGTGGGTAGGCAGACTGGGAATCAAAGTAGGACGTCACAGTTGGTGCCGTGTTAGACTGGGATAGAACAACACGGTTGGCGCTGCGACCAGGAGACGACGTCACACAGATAGTTTAAGAGAATTAAGGAATTCTGTTAGATAACTGACTGCATCCAATTGAGTTCAAAATGAATTGAATTGACTGTGGTACTTTTGGGTGCTAGAATGGCTCTCTCAAACAACCATTTACCATTTTGATAATGAGAATTGATATGTGGAAAGAATTTAGCAATTAACTCCAATGTTGATGTTACTAAAGTACATATGGGTGATATTAATAGATCAATGAAACTTTCACTGTCAATTCGGACTCCCCCACCTCTCCCAGACTTAGAAATTTTTCAGCAAATGATTTGATCTCTCCATACAGGTATGTTCTCATATCACTTGTCAATTTTAGGATTTTCACATGTCTCCATAACCATAGATGATTTCAATGAAGCTCAAATTTTTTCTGCTCTTGTACCTTTTGGAATAACAGGATGGATTTGTCTAAATCACCAGAGACACAGGTATTCCATCGATCAGAGAATCATTGTTACTAATGTCTTTTAGTGCTTTATCCAAAGCTCCAAAAGCTGTCTTATGGTTCATAGTGCATTCATCCCAAACAATCAAGTAACACCTTTTGATAACTCATGCAATTCCAGAATTCTTTGGTAAATTGTACAAAGGATTTTCATTTCTGTTCAGGTCCAGAGGAAGTTTGAATGTTGAATGAGCTGTCCTACCTGACCAAATAATAATATAGCTTCAATCTTTGTCCATTTTCTAAATAAACATCTAGTGGCTGAACTGTTGAATATCGCACATGAATGGGAAATCTAAATATCCTCCATATTGCTTCATTGCTGCTAATGTATTAAACTTGCTGGTACAGGCTTACTTCATCTCTTCAGATTAATGTTTGGTTTTGCCTAATTTTGCTTGCATTGTTTGTTTCTTGTAAAGCAAACATTGTTGCATTTGATCCTTTGTTGACATATTTGGAGACTTATTTAATTGGCTTTACAGAATTACAGAACTCAACACTGATGTGAGCGTCAAAGGTTTTCAAAAGTAGGTGACTGTATGGAACTATCTATCTATTGTTAATTACAATTAGATTTTGTTCTGATCCAATTACTGCCTCAGATCTGCCATCATCTGGCTTTCTCTTTCTATAAGAAAGATAACCGTTTTCTCCAATTTGTGTTTCCTTTAAGAAACTTCCTGTATAATGCTTGGTGCACTTGTTATCAATCATAGAGGGACAATTTCTGCAGATATTATATAATCCACTTGACTGGTGTGAATTTTCACCATCATCCATTTCAAGATGTGGATAAAAGGAAGACCTCATTTTTGACACTCAAAGGTATACATGTAGCATCTTACATCAATGAAAACTTTACCTGAGGTAATCATTTTCCATTAATTTAATCACTCTTAACCTGAAAACTCTTGTAATTAAGTCATGTCTGTTCTGTTGGTTTTGTCCAGAGAGAGATTCAGCATAACTTTCTTTCCAATTGGGATGACAGGTGGATGTTATAAACAAATTTCATGCATATATCTTAGACTGCCAACAAAACTTGATGGAAGAATGACTGATTGACCAGTTTCACCTTTGACAATATGTGATATCAAAGGTGGATATAAGATGATGCTCTTAAACCTGATTTCTACCTCCATCTTGGCATACATATCTACAAATAACTGGTGGAAGAGGTTTTGGGTTCTGTGAAAGTGATTAAAAAATTTCTCAGATCATAAGGAAGAAAGCATGAAAGTGCATGCATGAAACTTATTGGAGTTTCCTTCAACATAAGGAACTGCAAAATGATACACATCTTCATATTGCCAAAAAGCAAAGGGTTTTTGTAAAGCACCATATGAATGATGAGTTTCACATATTCTTTTTAGCTTATTTATCATGACCTTGAAGAACAATATCATGTTTTCCAAACTCTTCTGTGATCATTGCAGCGACTTCATTGCATTGAGGTGTACTGAAACATTGACATCACTCACTTGAGGGCCTTTTGTCAGCAGCTATAACAATCTTGCATTCAGAGGAGGGTGAAGGTTCTAGAGCAAATTTAAAGCTTTTCAAATAACTGGTCCTTTCATGAAATACATCATGCAGCTTTTTGATTGCATCAATTTTTGTAACTCTAGTTGTATCAACTTTCTTTTGAGGCTGTTGAACCAAATCAGATACAAAATAATTAAGGCTCTTCATTTGGTTGTGGCAATAAAGATCCAATATGATGATACACTTTAAATGTGGGCATAAATCTTCTCCCGTGAATAATCTTAGCATCAAAAGAGGTTAGCTAGAATATGTACCAATGTAGTTCTGAAAGTTTTTAAGAAATTCCTTTGAATCATTAATAGCACCAGTGAAAAGTTCCTTCAGTGGTTCTGGGGGATCTTGACCTTACCACCTGTGCAGCACGTACCAGGAGGTAATTTTGCCACTTTTTTGCTCAACAGTAGGTACAAAGTTTTGTCATTGCACCAATCTGCACTTTGGGATAAGATGCATAATCAGTTGGATCATATTTCATAGTGACCAAGTGTCATTGGAGAAATTTTCAGTTGCATGATTGGGAAATTCTTGACCTGTCAAGAGAAAGTCTTTCAGATTTTTGCACTTCAGTTTCATTTTGTCTTTTTTTTGTTGATTTCTAACCCCCATCTCTTTCAACCTGTGAGACCTTGAGACTCAGGCTCATTTTGTCTGTGTCTTCCATGTCTTATCCTTGTTTCTTCGAGCTCTTCTTTTCTCTGCTCTTGACTTTGATTATATCTTATCTCTTCAATTATCCTTTTGTTACTATGGAGATTCAATTATCCTTTTGTTACTATGGAGATTCAATTATCCTTTTGTTACTATGGAGATTCAATTATCATTTTGTTACTATGGAGATTCAATTATCCTTTTGTTACTATGGAGATTCAATTGCCTTTGTTCTTCTGTTTCAACTAATCTCTACCTTTCTTTCCTTATGACAGCAGAAGATTTTCTTCCAAGAGAAGATTTTTCTTGGGAGTCATATTAATTCACCCCTTAACTAGTTTACTGTCTTAATTGTACTAATAATATTGTTTGCAATAGATATGTCACTAATAAAGTACTCTCACTAATTTATAACAGATGTGTCACCAACAAAGTCTTAAATATGCAAAGGCTAAAGTATGCTCATGTTTTTATATATTATGGTCAAAGTATTGGACAATATTGTGCAATACAGAGGTCAGGTCAGATACAAGTTTAAACTTGTTAACTCAAGTTTGACTATTACAGAATCTATTCTCTGCCTTTTGGGGCACCTTATACCCTTACTTCAAATGCTTTTTGATTCTCTGCCTATTTTATTAATGGAATTTTTTGAAGTAAATCAGTGTGAAAATTTTTTACTACATACAGACCCCATTTTAAGGAGTGCACCATTGCTCCTTTCTAAGAAAAAACATGTGCAATTGTTATGCTTTTGGATTTTCTACAACTTTTATTAATGAAATTTTTCAAAATAACTTGATGTGAAAAAATTTACAAAATAGATAAACAATTTTTAGCACCTACAGGGACATACCATACCTACTTCCTCCCATATATTATTAATAGCATAAAACCTAATCTTGGTCCAAACCTACCTAATTATGAAAGATTGGTCCAGTAAAGTACATACATATAAGGCCTTTTATACTACACATATATATATATATATATATATATATATATATATATATATATATATATATATATATATATTGGGGAAATGCATGACAAAGTGGAAAAAGTTTACTTGTTATGTGTTTTATCAGATTAAATTTATGTTGCTACAACAATCAAAGGTTGGTGGGGATTTTAGATTTTTTTTTATTAGCTGAATTCATTTAGAGTCTTTCTCTTTATCTTTTCATCACTTTTGTTATTAATTAACCCATATTGTGATAATAGAACATCTGCCAGAAATGGTGAACTGGTAGTTACAAGGTCATCTATACTAAGTTTGTGCCCTGCCTCTTACAAAGTTTCACCATTCCTGGCAGATCTACCATTATTGTTTGTGGAGAGCTATGACTGAAGGGATACAGTACATAGAAGAAGAAACATTACAGATGAAAACATTGCATAGCAAGTAATTGAAAGGTAGAACAAGGTTTAGAAAAGATAAGATAAAGACAACATTTATTAAGAGCTACAAAGGAAAGGAAATTATGGAGAGCCATGGTCACCAATGTCCTGAAGGGACATGGTACACAGAAGAAGAATTGTTACAGATGAAAACAATACATAATGAGTAAATGGATTACAGAACAGGGTTTAGCAGAGATAACAAAGAGAAAATTTATTAATAGGTACAACGGACAGGAAATTGTGGAGAGCCACGTCTAGAAGGGACATGACACATAGAAGAAGAATAGGCTGCTTATAAATATGGATCACATGCCACGTTCATCTCTTTCATATTCAAATATGGAAATATGTTGACTGAATTCTTTTCTTCATCACAGTTTATTATTGTCAGCTATTCCTTGTTTCCAAGTCTTTAATTCCCAATGCTCTCCTGATACCTTTCCCGCTTTCTGTGTGTCTATGCCTTTGGTGGCTGACATGACTGATCCTTGGATAGAATATTCAACCATGCAGGATTTAGCTGATAAAAGAGGTGGGTTTTCTTCAAGCCACCAAAGGTTACAAAGGAATGTTTAATTTGCTTTGAAATAGCTAAAGTTCATCTTCTATAGTTCTTTTATTAAGCAAGTTTGGTCAACTGATATAGAAGATCATCAAGACACCATATTGAATTCTTTATAGATTCTTTATGGTAAAGTAATGATGGAGCTGGTTTGTTTGGTGTCGATCTCCTCTTCAAGTAACATACCATCAGGAATAGTTACTAAGTTTTAAACTGTTGTTTTTCCCATATATCCCCATAAATTGTGCCTCTTACTCTGTAAACTTCTACCTTGAGTGGTTCTTGGGCCTTGTACAGGGTGGAAATTATTGTAAAGAGGATATATCATGTCTAAGACTAAATTCCAACCCAGTTCTTTAAAAAATGTTATGTTTTTGTGCTTTAACCTACAATCTATTGTTAACTGGGGCAAGAAATTGTTAATTTTAAAACTTCTGAGAGAACTTTTGACTTCCATCAGCATGGCTGATGATAAACTCCAGAAGAAAGACTCCTTGCAACTTCTCAGGATAATGTTTTCCACAAACATGAAGTGGAAAGATTATATTAAATCAATTGCTAGGGCTGCTGCTAGGAATGTTGATTCTCTGACTCGTGCTAGACAATTTTTCTCACTAGAATCTATCTTACACTTTTATAAGTCTACCATTCATCCATGCTTTGAACACTATTGCCACATCTGGTCTGGTGCTTGTGCATTCAGAGATTCTTGATAAAATCCAGAGAAGAAACTGCAATGTTATTGGTTCTGACCAGGCATCTTGGTTTCAGACTCTTTCCCACCATTGTATCATAGCTTCCCTGTACAATTTCTATAAATATTTTCATGGTAATTGTTCTGATGAGCTTTCCTCTTAGATGTAGACTTTAAGAATTAAAGTGCACTACTAGATTGGCAGCTTAGTTTTAGAGTTGAAATGGCTAGATTGAACTGTTTAGTGTATGTGGTTCTTATATTTGGTCAATCCTGATACATTTGGCAATTCAATAGTAATGACAGGACTTATATTCATATTATGTTGAAACATTGGTTCTTGTAGAATCATCAAAGTTAAGCAACATCTTGCCTGATCAGTAACTAGGTAGGTGAGAGCTTGGGGATTCCAGTTGTGTCTGGCATAATGGATAATACCTCAGAATTGGAAATCAGAGAACCAGGTTCCATTTTTTTTTTTTAAGCATTTCATCCCAAGTGAGGTGGGAAGCCACTAGGACGCAAGGGGTTACAGAAGATTTGGAGCAAGATCAGATAGGAGTGATAGAGGAAAGGATGAGGAGAAGGATAGTGGATAGATCAAGGCAACTGGAGATGTTGATTGACATTACATTTGAATAGTTGGAGATTATAGGCCTCAGGGAAACTGGAGTAGGGAAGGGAGCTCCACAGGCGATAGGTGCTAGATATGAAGCTATTGGAGTAGAAGAGACAGCTACATTTAATAGTTTTCACAGTGAAAGGGTGAGAGCAGGATGCCAGCCTCATAGGGCACTTGAATTCATGAAGTCTGGGAACCAGCAAATACAGCTCCTTGGAGCAATTACAGTGAAAGTATTTGTAAAAAAGACAGAGAGAGGTGACAGCACGTCTGTGGGAGAGTGACTGTAGATGCCAGAACAGGGCCAATTACATTGCATATCTGCCTATGGATCTTATCAAGAACTCTGAGACAAACAGAAGGGGCTCCAGACCATATATGGCAGCAATACTCCATGCAAGAGCAAATTGTTGATTTGTAGATCTGAAAGGCCAGTGGGGTTTGTTATATTCGCTTACACATAAATACCATTGGGAAAAGTATGAATCCACCTCTTCTCCCCTCAGTTATGGATTAATTAATCAGACCAGTGTCAGTATATCCTACTATCTCCAAAAGATTTTTACAATCTAAAAGTATTTTCTAGTTTTAAATAACTTGCTAAAGGTTGATAAGCCATAAAAAAAGAAACTGATCAATCAATAGTAATGACAGAAGAAAATGTTCCTGGAAGATGCAAACAATGGTATCAAACATCAATGGTCCACCTTTAAGCAAATACAGATTTTTACTTTGTTATGAAGTTTTGTTTCTCGAGAAGAGCCTAGTTCTATTTCCTCTTGTCGTAAAATGCCAATTTGAAGTAATCAATGCCAATTTAAGAGACCAGTAAACACCCATATATTCCTGTTAAGCAACCAAGCTGCCTGCTCATTTACATAATAATCACCTTGCTTCCTTGGAAAACACTTTCTGAGTGTTCATATTACAATGTGATTGCTCCAGTAAGATAAATCAAGGTTGACTAACCCAGGCAGTTCTGATCAGCCTATGTCTTAGCGTCAGGCATACTTAGCATAAAGACTTCTTTCTTGGACACACACAGTCTTCTGGTGTTTGTTTGTTTGTTTTTTTTTTATTTCCATCTACACAGTGGTATTTACATGTGTTGGCCTGTTCTGCATAGTAGAGATGTGCACCATATACTTTTGGTTTTTGATTTGCATGAAAAGGTCAGAGATCCACAGGTATTCTACTATTTTGATTTTACTCAAGAAGTACTCTTTTGTCACTTCTTTCATTATTTAACAGCTGTAATGCAGATGAATTATTAATTACCAAAGGCATAAGCTCGTCAGATAATTTTCCTAATTCTACTAAAGGAATCTCTGTCCGAGTGGCTATAACTGGTACTACTTGTTGAGACAGTACCCAAATAAATGTGTGCCTAACAATTTCTTTATTTATGCCTATATACATAGATATAATCATCATGTTTTCGAGATAAACTGATGGACAATCAGCTATTGTGGTTTTCATCTGCTTTTCTAAAAGTTCTGGTTTAGTTCTTTCATAAGCTGACAAGACAAATTGTTTTAATTTCAGGTAATGTTTTCTCTGCAAGATAGGTATAGGGAAATTTGTAATTAAGTTAGGTGGTAAGGAGATTATGACTGTGTATCCTCAAGCTCATCTCACCAACATGCTTTCAGACCAAAGAATGCAACTAAATAAGGCTGAAAGCAATGTCCCAGTTCCAGACTATGTCCAAAACTGAATGTAATGCCACTAAATAAAATGCTAGGAATGTTTTTACAGCTTTCAATAATGTTTATATTATATCTGGTTTTATTATTTGCAATAAAATTAGTTTTAACAAACTAATAAAGGTTAAACTTTCAGGATATATTTATATATATATATATTTCAGCTTTTTTATAAGAAATATATATAATAATATAATTTATAAGAAATATCTATAATAATTTATTTGGTGGGGAGATTTTCTTATGCAAGTTCAGGGTTACTGGCACAACTGGCTCTTTGATTGAATCATAAGTAATTTCCATTTTTGGAAACTAATTGTAATGCCAAATTTATCATCTTAATTAACCATTCCTTAAATATATTGTAACAGGTAATGAAAAGTAGGAGACATATGACAAGGTTCAGTGTAAAAGGTAGGGGAATGACAAGAATGTATCTTCACAATCGATGCCAAAACTTGAACTCCATAGAAGAAAGATAATATTGCATGTGAATAATCAGAGTATCATTCATTGTCCTTAAAATGTAATCTCTATCTATAAAAGGCAGGATGTGTGTGTGTGTGTGTGTGTGTGTGTGTGTGTGTGTGTGTGTGTGTGTATGTGTGTATTTTATGAATGCATGGCCGCAATTTTCAACGGATTTGCACCAAAATTTACATGCATATGCTCCAAGTTAGCAAGAAGGCCAAGACTGACTTTGCATCTCCCAACTCTCATCAATGGTGGAAATAATCAATATTTTCATGCTTCTACAGCAGTTTTCATGTAGTTTGCAGCCATTTTCTACTGGTCAGAGTGAGAGCCAATAGATGGCTGCCACGAATAGGCAGGAAGGTTCTATTAGCCAGCATGAGAGCCAACAGCTGACTGACATAAATGTTAACTAGCATGCAAAAAAAATCGATAACTGCATTTGTCACAAGTGGGAAAAATTTAAATCTGCATGGTACTTAACTCCAATTGGCTCATTCGCTTGCTTAAACTCAATGTTGATTCTGATTCCGCAGAACTGGGTTGGGTGTGAAAAAGTATTTGTTGTTAACATTATTTTTTCATTCAGTTTTTCCAGTTAAAAGTCCTTTTTTTTAAAGCTGATCATTTTGTGTTCATTTTGTTTAGTTCTTTTTGGTAACAGATTTAATGTTTAGTATAGAGCTTAGAAAAAATTTGCAGTGTGAGATAGGCAAGAAGTAAGGCATGTAGCAACATCAACATGACAAAGGGCACTTCTTTAAAGGCAAGGAAGGACAAAAATATTTTAAGTCAAGTGATAGCGATTGCTGTATGAGTCGTACGATTTTTGAAGCAAGCAGGGCAACGTTGGGCCATGCTGCTAGTGAAACAATAAGGTACATGAAAGTATAAAGGCACATTGAAAGATCCAACAGCCCCAACACCTCCATAAACCTTTGTTCAAAAATGCACTGTGTTCATCGATAAGAAAAATGAAAAATGTAGTTCTCCCCCATGACAATGCAATTCTGCATATGATAAGAATAACACAAGAAAAAAATGTTAAAACTCAGTTGGTCTGTGCTACCCCAACCACCATATTCACCTGACATTGCACCTTTTGAATCACTGCAAAATGCTGTGATGAAATAAAGGAATTTTTGTCTTATTGGTTGGATATCTGCCAACAAAAATGGATGAAAAACTCAGCAGTACTGGAATCAAACACTGGATCATGACGAGCAGGGCACGGACAAGTTTTCCACATTCGCACACCACATGTACAGGATGGAAGCAGACGAGACACTGGAAACACAAATTAATTTGAAATTACCAAACAAACAAACCTCCTAAGTAACGCATGACAATCCCATTGTGAAGTCAAAATGGCATACTGTCAAGTTCTCCATCTTTTCAGAAAATGTGCCTGTTTTTATGGAGCTTAAAACTTTAACAGTTGGCTAGCAAAGGGATCATTTGCATAGCTAACACTGCTCAGCTCACCGTTCCAACTATCTCATGGGGAAGCTAGTAAACACTTTCTTTCTTCTTAATCAGATGTTCTGGGGTTCACACCAGCTCTGTTCTGGCACAGCAGCCATGTTCTGTCTTTCATGCTAAACATTGTTTCTTTGAATGATGGGGATGTTACCGTCATAAGTAGCAATCAGCTGCTCCAACTGCATTCCATTTCCACTACATAAAGAAAAACTTTCTCTAAAGAAAACCAGATTCAAGAGTTAAAAATTTTATCATGTCAAAACCTGTGGAATTTCACTCAAGGGAACTGAAATCTGCCTGATAGGTGACAACAAGTCATTGCAAATAACATTGAATAAATAATTGAATAAAATGTAATTGTACTTTATTTGTTTCAAGAATAAAGTTGCTAAAAAATGGAAATAACTCATGACACAAACTAATATTTGAACTGTTAGAAAATTTTATTAATTTGGAAAAGATTATAAAATGATCCGGAACATTTACTGGGAACAAACTGCCTGCATATGAATTGAAAATGAATTGAGTAAATAGACAAATAGAGAAAATGGCATAAGACATTTATGTGTCTTTTCATTGGATTTATTCAACCTCTACAGTAATCTTAATAGAACTAGAAGTCCAACCAGGATTTATTACTAACAGACACAATCTTAATGATATAGTATACACTGATGATACTATATTGACAAACAATGAAAGAAAACTGCAGGAACTCTGAGACAATGTCGTAAAGGAATATAAAAAAATAACTAACCATGAATTGAAAAGAAGTGTGACAAACATTTAACATACTTACCATGTCTTGCATGCTTAATCTGCAATTTCTAATTCAGAAATGGCACATACGTGAACTAGCATTCCTGATATAACTCACGAATGACGACCATGCTAATTCTAAACATATAAAGGCTAAGAATTTGTCAGTGTGAAGTGGTACTTTTGACTGGCATCATGTTAACTATATCAGAAAAAAAGAGACAAACAAAATAAAGAGAGACTCAAAGGGTTTCAGTATCTCACCAGACAAGAAAAATCCCAGGTTCACTGTAAAAGTGATTACTAGTTCCTGGCATTAAAAAAAATTTCCTCCCACCTGTTCTGATTTCTAAATTTTTGTTTCATTTGCTTTTAGTTTTTGGACAATTCTCAAACAAGAAGTTAGAGTGCACGATTGCTGGCAATTCATGATGCTAGCTATGAATTGGAAACATCAAAATCAAGCAACTACAGAAATTTAACGATAGGAAATGTGGCACAGAAATCTGAATGTGCATTGGAATAGCAAAAGATGACTTCCAAAAACTAAACAAAGTAATAAGAAATAGGAATATTTCATTAGAAACAAAGAAAAGTGCAGAAGTATGTAGTACCAAATCCTTCTATATGGCAGTAAATGCCAGACAGTTTTCTCACAGATCTTTTTTGAAGCATTTCACCCCAGGCAAAGCGGGAATGCTACTAGTGAACAAGGAAGGGGCTACAGAGAGTGTAAGTAAGGGAAAAGACTGGGTATATGTGGGTGGAGAGGTTGAGAAAAGGATAAAAAGAGGAATGAAGGAGGATAAAAAGAAGAATGGGGATTAAGGCAGCAGATGTTGATTGATATTACATTTAAATTTTTGAAGATTATAGTTATCAGGGAAGCAAGTAAGAGGAAGGGAGTTCCGCTGTTGGGAAGTGTGAGAGAAGAAGCTGTTGGAGTAGAAGAGGTGGTTACATTTAACTGTTTTGACAGTAAAAGGATGGGACCGATATGCTAATTTAGTAGCATGATTAAATTCATGCAGTCAGGGCACCAGTGAAAATAGCTTGTCAGGGTAGATGGCATAAAAATATTTATAGAAAAGACAGAGAGAAGCCACATTACATTGGTAAGAAAGTGACTGGAGTCAAGATCCCAAGTCTGGACCAAGCCAACAGGGATTTGATTCTACAGACAGAGAGCAATGAGTATGTTTTAAGAAAAATAGAAAAAGAAAAAGGACACTTTTCCATAGAATCAGAATGAGGGTTTGAAGAATCTGACATTCATAAAACATAGTAAAGGCAAGAAGGACAGGAGGAAACAATAATTAATGACATTGTTTCAATGGATGACAGAAGAGGGATTAAGAGGAAGAGTAAGAGTACAAAAATTAGTTACAAAAGATAGGATGCTGTGGAGAAATGTGTGTTCATGTCGGGACATTGTAGATAAAAAAAGGAGAACGAAGAAATATACTCAAAAAGAGAAACAAGATAATGTAAGATTACAGATTCATGGGAAAACAATGTTGGAAATTGCAAATTGAACAGTCTTCATCTTTGTTGTTATCACAACGTTTCAACAGTTTCCTGCCTTCCTCAGGTGTATGTCAATCTGGGTAACCTACACAGAATTCTGAACTGAACCTTTTAATTAATCTATTGGGGCAGAGTGTTCTCATATCTAGAGATATCTCATTCTTATTTTTATTTAGTACTGCTCACATATTTCTCACCATGTTTCAATGTGTGTAAGTACACACTGTCTGACCCAGGGATTGATCTCACAATCATTATGTGACCAAATTTCACAAACCAATGCTTTAATCCACTACTAGGCCATTCTTCCATAGAGTCAGACAGTGTATACTTGCACTCATTGGTAACAGACGAGCAACAACTGAGCAGTACTGAATAAAAGCAAGAACTACATGATATCCCTAGACATTGAGCAGTGGAAGGAGAACAGTTTACCCCCTGTAGATTAAATAAAGTGTTCAGTTCAGAATTCTCTGTAGGTTACTCAGATCAATATACACCTGAGAAAGGCTGGAGGGAACAATGGCCAAAATGTTGTGATAACAACAACAAAGATGAGGACAATAGTCTGAATATAAATAGTATAAATTACCATCCAAATGTTGTAGAAGAAATCAAGACATCATACCAGGCAATGTTGTTTTGAAACATATTTTAATACAATTTTTGTGATCCTGAACAAATTGTAGCATTAGATATACTCTTCCACACTCTAATTTTCTATTGATATGACAATGTTCTAAAACACTCTTTTAAAGTTTGGGTTCATACTTTTATGGCATCCCACATTTCTTGTAGGTAGATTGGCAGCACATCAAGGGTTCAGATCTTTCTTTCCACTGAGATCTGGTGACCGTGTCGGCCAGTTTAGCAGAAAGAACCTACTGTTGTGTTCCATAAACCAATCAGCCATTATTCTTCTTATATGTGATGGAGTATTTGTCCTGTTGGAAGTGACCACAGAGGGTGGGAGCACTAAAGCTATAAACTGAATCCTGCCATCTGTCTAATTATGGTGTGTCATTTAATTGATCTTTTATTAGAACCAAGAGTACCAATGTATGCCAACAAAATATTCCCCATACCATCACACCACGAATATCAGACTGAACAGTTGATATAGTTGATACGTTTTATTGGTTGTGAGTTCAATTCCTGCATCAGGTAGTGTGTACTTACACTCAGTGGAAACTTGCAAGCAATAACTGAACAATATTAATTAAAAATAAAAACTAGACAATATCTCTAGAAATGAGCAAGAGAACAAGAAGTCTAGATTAAATAAAGTGTTCAGTTCAGAATTCTCTGTAGATTATTCAGATCAATATACACCTGAGGAAGGCTGGAGAGAACAATGGCCAAAATGTTGCGATGACAACAACAAAGATGAGGACAATAGTCTGAATATAAATAATACCAATAATGATAAATCCTCACCCAAGAACTTCAGACAAAAGTTGAACAGAGATCAAAAATCGATGAAAGTAATATTGGAAATATTGCTAAGATAAAAACAAGAAAAAAAAGTAAGCTTTAAAAAAGTCACAAGGAGAAACTTGAGAAAAGTCAAAAGCTTAATAAGCAAGAAAATATTTAAAGTTGATGCTGCAAATGTAACCAGAGCTAAAATAACTTTTACAAAAGTAAAACATAAAAAACAACCAAACTACGACCTTTAAGTAAACATCATAAAAAGATATTAGGTTGGTGCAAAAATAATGTCGTATTATATGTTATGTTACTATGCGAGAAAACGACATTATTTTTGCACCAACCTAATACATGCAGGTGAAGAAGTACATGAAAACTGATTTCAAAACAATAATTTTAATGATGAATGTAGTACTATATCAAATGGATCTGATGACATCTTTAGAGGTTGGGTTTTTCATGGAAATAGTCAATCCCCATGACTTAGAAGATAGTCGTAAGGGATTTCGTTTTTAAATGTCATATCTTGTCAGGATGTAAACAATAATGTCTTTCAGCAGCATTTAGTTCTTTGTTATCTGTGAATTGCTATGGAATATTGGGAAAGATAGAGGAGTGGTTTCTTGTTGCTTTCTCTGAAGTTTGGATTTCAGCATTGTCCTTCTCCTAGTCTGGTTGCCACCCAAGGCTAGAGAGTATAGTTTACCTTTACCATACCTGGTAGAGGAGAAAGAATAGATTCATGCCTTTTAGAAATATATTTGTGTCAAAGTGACTGCAACAGATTTGAATTCAGCTTGCTTATTACACTCTTTACACATTCTCTATAAAAGTGATAATGTTTTGAGATAGTATTGTTGAAAGTGAAATTATAGGTCCCTTCTGATTTGATGACAGTGCCAAATACAGAAAATTATTTAAAGTTCTCAGTCAAGATATTTCTTTTTGAGTTAGACAGGCTACAACCAGGAAGTATTAAGCCTAAGAGTATATTCATATAAGAGAGTATGCCTTCACATTCTACAAAGATGATTGTTGCCCACCTTGCCAAAAAAGCTTTCAGAAACACTAAACTAATGGAATGGCTCCCAACCTAACCAGATATTAAACCAACAGATATCCTGGAGACTAACATAAGAAACGTATATTAGAATGGAAAATGATATTCAAAGAAAGAAAATCTCTAGGAAGTAATAAAAACTGATGCAAAGTAATGTGAAATTTAAAACACTAGAAAAATAATTAAAATCAATTGATAGATTAATAAATGTTATAGAATATGAATGTGCCAATATTAATATGTAAACAAAATAACAATTTATTCAGATATATGTGATATTGTGTTTATCAAATGTATATTTCTATGAACTATATCTTATATTATTCATAAATAAAAATTTGTCTTTTGCATAATAAAACAAGTTATATGTTTTAATAAGGATGGATATTATTGGTTGAAAATCACACAATATATGACGATGGATTGAAAATTCATAGGCTGACTATATACAAGATATACTAGAGCTATAAAATAGTACATGCATTAATTTTAACTCTGCATTGTTTCTATCTAGGTAAACTAACATCTGACTGTTCAAAAAAGACTCAAAAATTAACCAATAGCAACCTCTTGAAAAGGAACAAAATTTTTCACAATGCTATTATCAAGTACCTGTAGAAAAAAGAATTTAGTCCCTGCAAGGACTTTCATGCTGACATATTTGCTAGATTAGGGTATGGCACTACAGCTGTATCAAAAGTGCAAAAGAATCTTAGTTAGCCTATGAACTTTTTAGCCAAACCTCATATATTTCTTATATACAAATATAAATATATCCTAAAATTTGCCTATATTTCTGAGATGAGGTATTGTAATTATTTACACTATTTACTTTGTTTGGACTGTTGTCCTCATCATTGTTGCCATATTCATGACGTTTCAGCTATCATATGTACTAGCCTTCTTCAGGTGATTGGAATTTTGAATTGAACCCTTTATTTTGTCCACCAGGGTAGATTGTTCTAGTTAATGATAATAGAGAAAGAACATCACTGTAAAATATGAAAACTTAAAGAATCAGTGCATATGCTAGGCCATAAAAATCTCCAAAGCCAACCAAGGATAGAAATGAATAAAATATGGGAAACAGTAATTTGGAGTGCTAGTAAAAAGAAATAATAACAAAATTGCTATTATATATGAGCTCTGGTAAAAGACATTTACTGAGATGTTAAGTTTATAAGTCCCCAAAATTCATACCTTGATGTACTCAAGGACACAAGGCCCAATGGATAAAAATGTTGGCTGGATCCAGTGACTTTACCAAAGTAATTGTGAGTTAGCTACTATGGTGATGAACAAAAACTTGGAGAGTTGAATTAAAGGGAGAAAACTGAGACATCCGGAAGAGACATGCCATGTGGAAGTAAAACAATCTACCCTGGTGGATGAGATAAAGGGTTCAGTTCAAAATTCCAATCACTTGAAGAAGGGTTGGAGCCAAAACATCATGAATATGGCAACATAAGATGAGGACAACAATCCGAACAATGTAAATAGTGGTCCAACACTATGCAGACACCTCTTTCGAGTAAATAGAGAACATAATTAAGGACTGTGCGTATGCCATCCCATGCAGCTGTGACAAGAAATATAATGGAGAGATAGACTGCAAGAATACCATAATGCCGTAACACAAGAGAAAATAGAAAAATCAGGCATAGCTGATCATATATGGAGTGAAAAGGGAGATTACTGCTCTCTGTGGGATGAAGTTGAAATAGTGACAGAGAACATCATTAAAAAAAATTTAAGGAATCAATGCATACGCTACGCCACAAAAATCTCCTAAGCCAGCAAAGCATAAAAATGAATACCATATGGGAGGCAGTAATACAAGGTGCTAGAGAAAATCAATGATAACAACAAATTGTAATATGAGCTCTGGTAAAAAAAAAAAAATTACTGAGACATTGGATTTATAAGTCCCAGAAATTCATACACTGATGTCTTCAAGGATACATGGCCCAGTGGATAATAGTGTTGATGCAATCTAATGACTTTACCCATAAGAGTTGTGAGTTCAATACCTGGCTACAGCAGAGGTGAACTTGGAGAGGTGAGTTAAAGATAAATAATGGATACTGAGATATCTGGAAGAAACATGGAACTAGAACAATCTACCCTGGTGGACAAAATAAATGGTTCAGTTCAAAATTCCAATCACTTGAAGAAGTCCAGAATGTACAACAGATGAAATATTGTGAATGAGGACAATGTTGTAAATAATCCTAAAATTTAAATATTAAATTGATCCCCCTTGAATTACTCTGCTCTGTCAGATTGCATTAAATTTTCAAAATATACTGAAATATTACATATGCCACCTCTGACCATCCACTATAATAAAATTTTCAGCTGAATTAGTTAAATAAAGTTTCATATACAGACAAACCTCTCACCTACAGACCTCACTTCAATGGACATTGGATGCAACAGACAAACTCTGCAGGGAAAAAAAAAAAAAAATTGTAGGAAAAAAAAAAATCTCCCAAATTGTCAGTGATGTACTTCAAAATTTGCAGGCTTAGTGAAACAAGTCGTATTAGTTCTCAAAGTGACCACTTGGTGGCAGTGGTGGGCCTTTCAATTGTAAACAAAGATGAGTGTACAGTATATAAAGTACAATACATCAGCACATGCATGAGAAATAGATTATTCTTGTTGTTTTGATTAATATATCTATATTAAGTATATATTTATTTATGCTATATATATATACATGTTCATAGTATTTACATTAAGATCATAACTAGTGGTAGTTGATATGTCCCGAAAAGGGATATATTTATTCAAAGTAGCAAAGTGGTTTTGGACTACTGTAATCGAGTAGCACAATCTAGTAGGAAACCGTAATGAACTGGTCTTCGTCATAGTGATAGGCAATAGGCATAGGCAATAGGCAAAGTCTATAGGTGTAGCCAATTGGTGTCGTCAATAGGCGTCCTCCTGTACCTCTACATCAGTCTTTATATATGACTGACACCAGCCAATCATATTACTGTGAGGGGGAACCCTGATGTATGCATATTCATTACATCACCTCCCCCTGAGCTAAATTTTCCCGTGAAATTTAGCTTCAGTATTTTCTCTGTTTAGAGTCTGGACTTAATCGATTGATTTTTTTCCTAAGTCTTTTTCACCTCAATCCTTGCAGTGATGGCATTTGACACACTGGTACCTCTGGCCGTGAGGTCGGGGATACTTCCATTGCTGAATGTTGGCTTACTGGAACAGGAATTTCAAATGCATCATACAGGACTTCGATTGGAATTTCTTTGGTATTTTCCGTGACCACTGTAATGTGTCTGGGTGTCAATTGATTCCAATGTCTTTTGCACCGAAATTTTTCCCCTTTTATGCCATATATGACCTGTCCAAATCTTTTGGTTATCATTCCTTCTTCCCAATACATTTTTCCAGCCCTAAAGTTCTTGAAAAATCTCTTCACCTGGCTTATACACTTTAATCATCTGGTTTTCTTTTTTAGCAGTTTTCTTCACCGGACTAAGCAACAGCCTGTTGAACACAGAGCGTATTTTTCTTGCAAACATTAACTCAGCTTAAAGGTGTCCACAAATTTTTCCACCTGTCCATTTGATTTTGAATGATATACTGGCATTGTCATGTGATCAATGGACAATGATAAACAGAATTCCTTGAATTCTCTTCCCATAAACTGCATTCCTTTGCTGCTGACTAAAGTTTTAGGGAGTCCACAATGATCAAGTAATAAGATTCATTTATGGCCCCTGCCTAGTCGATATGCAATCGAGTCCATGGGACATCTGTCTTTGGCCATGGGTGAATCTTTACTGGTGGATCCCTTGCTGCCAGTTGACATCCTCTGCACTGTTTTACCAAATTATCTATGTCTTGGTCCATCCCTGGCCAATAAATATAGCCTCCCATTAGATATTTCATTCTCGAATTCCCTGGATGGCCAGTGTGAAATTCTTTCAGAATTTTCTTTTGCAGAGTAACCAGCATTACAACCCTATCTGTGTATAGTAATACCCGTTTGCAGATTGAAAAAGGGGACACACTAATTCATTTTTTAGTTGTCTCGTTCAACCAGACTTGCTTTTTATTTTTTTAATGAAATCATTGTTCACCGCTGCTTTTTTCACATCTTCTAGCATAACCGTTAGTTCTCTAATAGTGTTGCATAACAGACCCGATAATTCACTTTCGTCTCTTAGTGCCGCTATTACAGTTTCTTCCAGTGGTTTCGAATATTTAGGTATCAGTCTTGATGACCCATCGGCGTGACCTAGCTTCTTTGAAGGCACATATTCTATTTTGAAATTATAATTCAATAGAATTATACACCAATGCTGGAGTCCATTTGCTGTGTGAGTTGGTATACCTTTTTTTGAACCAAATATAGTTAACAGCGGTTTGTGGTCTGTTTGCAGATAAATTCTCTTCCGTATAGAAAGCTGTGAATTTTTTTTACAGTGTAGATTATTGCCAAAGTCTCTTTTTCGATTTGACTGTAACTTCATTCCGCAAAGCAGTAACGTTCTTGAGGCATGTGCTATTGGCTTCGTAGATCCGTCCTCGAGTTTATGAAGCAATACCAAACCTAGTACCTCATTACTGGCATCTGCTGCTACAATGATTTTCTTCTTCGGGTCGAAATGCGCTAACGATAAGTCTGCTAATAAACTGATTTTTTATTTTCTTAAAAGCCTGTTTGCATTCTTTCAACCATATCCACTTTGCGCACTTTTTCACCAAACTATTTAAAGGAGCTCTCATATCATACATTTTTGGGATATAAATACTATAGTAACTTACTAATCCTAAGAAAACCTGGAGTTTAGCCACATTATCAGGTACTGGCATATTTTTTATAGCCTCAGCCCTTTCTGGATCTGGTTTTCTTACTTTACTGTCAATGATCTGACCTAAATATTTTATCTTCTTTAAGAAGAATTTGCATTTTTCAGCATTCAGCTTGAACCCGTATACCTCAATTCTCTGAAATACTGCTCTAATATGCGTTTTATGTTGGGCCTCGGTTTCTCTTTTTATCAAAATGTCATCTAAATATGAGATTGCATACTCCATACCAGCCAACATTGTGTCCATTATTTGCTGGAATAGGCTTGGAGCTACCTTCAATTCAAAAGGAAGACGATTTAGTTTAAAAATCTCTTTATGCAGGTTTATTGTCAGGCACCTCCACATCAGTCTGTATTTATGGCTGACACCAGCCAATCATATTACTGTGAGAGGGAACCCAGGCGTATGCATACTCATTACATCAGTAGTTACTATAGCAGTTTTATAACTCAAAAATAATGCCTTCCCATCTATGTACAATTGACTTTAATGAACCACCACATGCCCCTATTAGTCCTTTGATGAAAGGCTTGTCTGTATATTGTAAATTTAATGTAACCTGACAATGTTTTTTCCAGGTAGAAGTTCTACTATTTAATCCACACCTGGGAGATATGAATTCATACCTTTCCCAATGGTATTCAACGGAGATCAGTTTATTATTTAAGAACAACAGAAAAATGGTCCCCAATTTTATATCCAGTAGACACTCATAGTAATATCTGATGTAAATATACCTTGAAAATTTTACCCATCTTTTGTTGGTTAATATTTTATTGCAAAAACATTGATTTTTCATAATAAATATGACAGTGGCATAATTCTAGGGGATCAATTTATTACTTAATAACAATAGAAAAATGATCCCTGATTTTATGTTCACTAGACACTCATAATGTAAATATATCTTGAAAATTTTCTCAACATTAGTAGTTTAATACGAATTTTCTTGTGAAAACATTGATCTGCATAATAAAATCTGACAGAGTGGAGTAGTTTTCGTGGGATCAGTTTATTACTAAATAACAATAGAAAACTGATCAGTTGGTTAATATTGTGAAAATATTGATTTGTATAATAAAATATGACATTGCATATTACATAATTTAAGATTACTGATAATGATTTTACTCTAGAAATGCACTAGAAATCAACAAGAAAATCATTGTCAAGGGTCAGGAATTAATGCAAGTAGAACAAAAGGAATATGGCTATGATATGTATAATCATTATAATAATTAGTTTAACAAGTGAGATGAGAGAGTGAACTAATAGAATATGCGAATTAATTGAGTGATGCAAGCAAGTCATTTGAATGACTATTTGTCTTCATTTTGAATATTAAGAGAAAAGAAAAATAGACAGAATAAGACAAAGACAGAGAGACAGATGGGGATCAATGCATGATAAAGGGAAGACTAAATAACATCTGAATTTATTGTCCTGCAACAATAATTGTATACACTGCCACTAACTCAGACCTTTACAGCCAAGCCTCACCTTGTAATGTCTACAGGGTTAGATGACCCTCATTCCCTACATATTCATTTAGTAAGGATGCCCTCCCCAAACACTACAATCATAACCTCTGCAAGTCAAGGGTCAGCAATCATGTATTAACCATATCTTCATAATTTTCATTTCTTCCTTCCTTCCTTCCTTCCTTCCTTCCTTCCTTTACATTCATATCCCCTCATTCAGTAACCCTCTATCTTAAGGGGCTCTTGGGCCTTTTACTGGGTGAACTTTTAAAAAATCTTGAGAAAATATTTTAGGCATAGTGTCAAGTGCATTAAAAATTATGACTTAAAATTGTGGTTCTAGATTTTTTAAATCATTTCACCTCAAGCAAGGCAATGAAGCCACTAAGGCACATCTGAACAGGTGAATGTAGCATTCTGACTGACAGATAAAACAGATGGGGGACTGAGATCAAACTGAAAATCAGACTATCTTATTTCCTAGCAAAAAATCCCAACATGCATTTATGAGATTCTGCCTATAAATTGGGGAGGGGCAAGTGTTCTGCATTCATTCCTAGGGATTGAAACCAACACAATGGGTTACTGAGTATGAGAGAATATGACAGAGAAAAAAGACACTTTTAAGGAGAAAGAACAATAATCACCAAAACCCATGTGATTCCTACTTAGACTCTCTGCATTCATCCAAACACTGCCATTTTCCCAAAACAACTCTCATTCTTTGAATCATGTCAGTGGTTTTTTTTATTGTTTTTTTGCAGCTTACCAACATTAACAATGTTTTTTTAGAATAAAAATGTTTTTTCCAGGTACAAGTTCTACTATTTAATCCACACCTGGGAGATATGAATTCATACCTTTCCCAAGGGTATTTGCACATAAGATAATGCAATGAACCTGACTAGAATTTGAGTGCAGCTCTCTAATTTCTCATTGCAAGCCTCTAAACATTATCCCACATGCACATGCATGGAACAGGGCAGATGTTGTCACTTGTCCAGGAAGCAATTAGCAATATCACAATCTAAGGTTAGGTACTGTATCTGGTGTTGCACTGTTAACAGGGGTATCCTAGTGACTCTTCTGCTCCTAAGAAAGATAAAAGAACATTGAATGTGGATATGGATTCCTACTAGTGTTACTTGTCTGTTAATCTATACATATATATTAATTCTAGCCATTAAGGAGCTGTAGTAGTACTAAGCTACTGGCTTGAGTTGAGAGCTTTCAAAGAAAATGAATTTAGCATTTTCAAAAGGAATATATTTCAATATGCTGGGATGGTTTCATGAATTATTTTCTACCCTTCGACCCCTTTTGCACAGTCAAAACATTGCAAGCCTTATATAAAGAATAACAAAACAATAAGAGAGAAAATATACTTGTGTGCATAGAGGTAGTTGAAAAGGCAGAAAAACATTATACATGTTGCTGTTTGGAATTGTGTGCATGTGAGAGATAAAATTTAGTTGTTGGTTGTCCGCTGGCAGGGAGGAGAAATTTTCCCTAGAAAAGCCAAGGTTCCAATGTTGCTACATTTTGGAGCAAAAGAGTAATAAGGTTTATTTTCCCTGTCCTTTTATAACCCAGGACACCACCACTAAGCTGGTATGCTGGCAAACAAGGTAGAAGTGATATCCTCAGAAATATGGTTGGCAAGTTCATTGTCCACAGTGAGTGGTAATTCCTCCGAGCAGCTATGTCTTTGATATGTCCCAGAAAGGGATATATTTGTTCAAGTAGCAAAGTGGTTTTGGACTACTGTAACCGAGTAGAACAATCTAGCAGTTAACTGTAATGGACTGGTCCTCGTTGTAGTGGTAGGCAATAGGCATAGGCAATAGGGGAAGACAATAGGCATAGCCAATAGGCGTCATCCTGTACCTCCACATCAGTCTGTATTTATGGCTGACACCAGCCAATCATATTACTGTGAGGCGTATACATATTCATTATATCAGTAGTTACTATAGCAGTTTTATAACTCAAAAATAATGCCTTTCCATCTATGGACAATTGGCTTTAATGGACCACCCCATGCCCCTATTTGTCCTTTGATGAAAGGTTTGTCTGTGTATTGTAAATTTGGCTGTCTTATATGCATGTGACAAAAAAAATTGATGGATGTCAGATGTCTGTACAATTTCAGAAATGCAAATCCTTTTTAAACAGAAACAGCAACAATTTGGAACAAACTAAAGGAAATTCTAAAGGGAGACATGGTGTCTTAGAGGAGAATTTCAAACTTATTAGGGAGCAGATATGTACTGTGTAGCCTCATAAACAAGCAGTAGCTAAAAGAACACATGGCAGTTTCCGTATTTCGGAGCGGTTATATGTGAACACATATGTATATAGGTGATAAATGTCAATTTTTAAATTTTACAGACAATTAAAGATTATTTTATGATTTTAACAATATTACTATAAAATGCTTATGTGATATATCTCAAATAGACTTTTACAACTAAGTCCAACTAAAAGCTAGAGAATGGGTAAAGGCAGATAACTGATGCCTTGTAACTAGCTGTTTGTGAAGAGTGCCTTCCTAGATAGTCTCGGAGCTTAACAGTTCAGAAAGGGATTCCATTTAGGGGACGGAAAACCTTTATTTTAAATCCCTGCTGCCTTGCAGTCCTATTCAACTAAACACAGAAAAGGCTATGGAAGTGAATCCAGACAGAACCTTGGTAGAGTCCTGAAGGTGCTTGGCAGTCAACACTGACAACTTTCCAACAACTCTGGGAGACAAGCTGGCCTCAAATATAATGCCACGTATTTTTTAGATTTTGTCAGTACAGATGAGAGGAGGGCCATGTAGTCTAGGCTAAACACAGCACCCATATACCATTGCCCAGGCCTGTGCCCTGGGGAGGTCACTCCAGTCTCCCACCAAAGGAGCAAATTTTGACCAAACAGGGTGCTACCTTTGCCTTGCAAGATAAATGGATACCTAATACTTCAGCAACCATGCTACTACTAATTAGCAAGGTTTCTAAGCCTGATAATGCATATAATGGTCCCTTCAGTGAGTGTTACAAGGATGTAGCAACATTATTCATCCAACTTGATATGAAGTTATAGTGGGGCCATCTACCATTATATTTACAGATTCTTATCCCATGACTTTTTTCACATCAGTGTACCCAAATTTTAGCAAGCAAATATTTCAGACAGTTTGTAAGAATATTTTTTTTTTTCAAAAATCACATCAAACAAATTTTCAAGAAGACAATGTTCATTATAATTGTAAAAAATATCTAGTATTTTTTACAAGTCCTTTTATGCTTTAAAAGATTCCAAATTGATTGATTGATATTTTTTTACAACTTAACAACCTCTTGCCGGTTATTTAAAACCAGAAAATATTTTTAGACTGTAAAAAAAATTTGGAGATAATTATTATTTACTGATACAAACCTAGTAATTAACCCCTAGATGGAGGAAGAAGTGGTGGATTCATAACTTTCCCAAGGGTATTTCTGGGTAAGTAAATATGACTGGAATTGGAATTGGAACTTGGCTTGCCAGTTTCCAATTCTGAGCCATAATCCATTACTCCACCCGCACATCCAACCTTACAGCACCTGGTATTCTCAAGCAGTCACCATCTAGGTATTTTAGTAGAGAAAAATAGATGATGAAATAAAAATAAATTCAAAATAGATTACAAATATTTTCCCACATAATCTTCATGATCCTTCAAAATTGATCAATTTTTTCTGAGTATTGATCTTTTGCATTCTTTTTTTTTTCAAATCCAAAACCTTTTTCTGTTATAATCAAGTAAAAATACCAGTAGACTGGCTTGGCCAATTTTCAAAATATATGGTGTTTTTTTATATATTATGCTTGGCATTGAAGTATGACATTTCCCACCATCCTGTTGAAATGTAGATATTACCAGATACATTGGATAAACCTTCTTTGAACAATTACCATGAAATTCTTTATAGAAAAGGCACAAGTGAGATACATTACTGTGCATCAGACTAAATGTGGAAGCAATATTCAATGCATGTAAAAATTATAGATTTATAAAGGTGTAAGATAGATTCTGGCAATAAAAATTGTCTTGAACAACACAGTTAACCAACTCTCAGCAGATCTAGCAATTGATTCAATTAAGTGGAAAATATCAGCATGAGAAGGCACGTCATTGGAGATTAGCACATGGCATGCTGATGAAAGCCAAAATGATTCTATAAGACAGCTAAAAGACAGCATTTCTTTTTTGGATTTGTTAAAATTAATAAGCCATTTCTTGCCCAGGTTAACAACTGGTTGAAAAATCATTTTTGAGATCAGCTGCCAATTTGACATTATCTAATTGACATTAAAACAGAAGTAAATAGTTGTGTCATCAGCATAGATACTGTTCCATAACATTGGTGATGATGATATTTAAGCAGTTCCAGGTGTGAAGGAATGCTGGGAGTAAAAAAAAGATTGAACGGAAGTTTTTATTAAAGAGTTGTTGAGTTTAGTATATCTTGTGTCATCTTTGTGTTGCTTTAGGTTTTCAGCAACCATATAATATTTCAGCCAGTCTCATATAGTTTTTCTTTTCATCCTGACCCAGTAGCACAGCTACCTGAGTCAAGAATTGATGACATATTCACATTCTTTTGAGTGTAGATTGTATAAAATGATTACTTTTTTTTTTCATCTCTTTGAATTGGTCCCCATATTGCCATTGCTGCTGAGTCTTTTAAACTTTTCGCAGTATATTCTTCACTCAATCATGAATTAAGTGTTTCTTAGATATTTGTTTTATACTATACTGAATAAATACTGTAAAAACACAGCATTCTTTTGATAAAATAATGTTTTTCCCATCCAAGACTATCCATTCAGTTTTAGAAGCACACCAAATTTTATTTGTATTGCTGTTAACTTTATTTTATTTGTTTGTTTATTTAATGGCATATGGGCACATATGGGTCATTAAATGATGAAATTTAAATTTCTTGGTAGCTTTGAGGTAATAAAAACATAATAGATGCTATTCTGCTTTCGGAATTCAGTACATGGTAGATCATACTCAGCTTTTGTTTATATCCATGTTTGTCTGAACATAATTACTAGAGGCAGTGATATGTGCATTTCATGTAGTTTTGTTGATGAAGTTTTTTCTAAGAAACTGTAGGATATTATATGGATTAATCTCATGAAAGAATTCTTTCGTATTGGTTGGTAGGTTGATGTTTAGCGGCATATCAACCTCTATTTGATGCTGAAATTTAAATATTTTGAACACAATTTTATGGCTTCAACCATGCTTTTAACTTCAGATAAAATGTATTGCTGGCCATTTTGCTATAAAATGTATTGTTGGTAATTTTCTTATAAATATTTATTGTTGGTAATTTTTTATATAAAATTGTATTGCTCGCATTTATACTAACAGGTACTAATACTCCAGGTCATGGTGGATCTTGGGAACAACAGCAATTGAAATGTGGTTCCATGCTTCTCAAAATCCCCAATCTCTTGATCAAAGGACTTGCTGCTGGATATTTTATTTTAAATTGTTTCATTATAAACATTGTGCTTGTTTGTTTGAAATTGAAACCTGTTTGTAAAATTTTCTGTTTTAATTTGAATCACTTAAGAAATCCAGAAAACATAAATGAAGATTTGTTTTATACGATTACAGAGATCTTCAGAAATGTTAGCATTATTTTTTTCCATCTTTATAAGCAGTTCACAGCTGGGGTAATTAAATTGCAGTTCACTATCTTGCAGTTCCCTCTCTTTTTGATATTTAATTTGATATATATTGCAGAAATATATATCGATTGAGCTCCTTTTCTTCGCACAATATAAAAAGTAAACGAGAAAAAAAAGAAAGTTTTAAAATCATTTACCAATTAAGAACTGTGATCCTTCTTCACCTTCTATGTGCTGTGTCTTTTCAGAACCTGGTGATAATAGCTCACCACAACTTCCTCTACTTTGTGGCTCTTAGCAAGGGATATCTTTTTGCTATCTCTCCTAATCCCTGTTCTGCCAACCATTTACACAATCTCATTAGGTAGGTTGTTTGTCTTCAATATATCCTGTTAGTATCTAATTCTCCAAGTCTTCTTTTCTCATTATTTACCCTATAAATTTTAATTACTTCTTTCTGATACTAAGTGTCCTTTTTGTTTCCCCTTTTCTCAAAATTTTCTTTTCATATGTTCAAGTCCATAGGATTCTCAGCATCCTTCTGTGGAGCCACATTTTTGCTGTGTCAAGTTTCTTCTCCATCTTTGAGGAGATTGCCCAGCATTCTCTGCCATATAAAAAGATCAATATTACATAACAGTTCAGTACTCTTTTCTTGTTTCTTAATAATCTGTTTAGCTTTTGAAAGGTATCTTTCACCATAACAATGAGCCTTCAGATTTTAATGTCACATTTTCCATAATTTTTATCAAATTTTATCTAGCATCTTTAACCTGATTTAAAGTCCTTTGCCATAGTTTGTAATAAAACCAATCTTGTTAACTTAGACTATGGTCATCTTGATAACTTATCTCTTCCCCAATTAAATTTTTCTGATTTGAAATCACTATCTTTGTTCAATAAAATAGTTGTGATTGCTTGTGATAACAGTCCTCGCCTGCTGAGTACTTGAAAATATAATTCCCTATCATTCAAGCTGACATTATAAAATCCAAACACAGAGGCAAACCAATCTCAAAGTACAAACACTTTCATTAAAGCAATGATAACCTTGTTTTAACCTTAGACCAATTTGATCAGACATCCAATAAGTGTCAGCCTGTCAGGGGTGGCAAAAGGTCAATATCAGGCTTATCCAACAAGAGTTACTAAAGAAGCAAATGACTCCCTTGAGAAAAGCTAAAAGATAAGCATAACAAATTAATTATTAAGTGTGTAATGATTTTTGGCTCTAAGAGATAATCATGCCATTCTACAGAATCTATTAAGTATCATCGGACACTGATCACTGTCCATTGGGAATCATCTTGTTGGCTCTTTTAAGAATATCAACCAAACTTGACCAAGGAAAGCACACAGAATATTAAAATATGTTTAAAAATCCTTCAAAGATCAAATGCTAACTTTGTTTTTTTAAACCATTTTACCCCAGGCAAGGCAATAAAACAACTAAGATACACAGGATTATTGAGCTTTAGAGAATATGAAAAAAACAATTTTTGAAGATCAAAGTTGACTGGGAAGCAAGAAGCAGGAAGAGACTTCCAAAGCAAGAAGTGTCGTAGAGGAAACTGTAATATGGTTACATCTAGCCAATTCAACTGTAAAATGATGAGACCTTGCTGCCAATCTAGTACTGTACTTAAATTCATAATGTCATAGTGGAAAGATAATCAGAATAGTTACCAGGAAAGTATTTATAGAAAAGGTACAGGGGAGCTATGTTAAGGCAAGAGGAATGTGACTGAAGCTGAGATGCCAGGTCAGAACCAATAACATTGCAGATTCTTTCTTGGATTTTATCAAGAATCGCTAAATATATAGCAGGTGCACCAAACTAGACGTGACAGTAATATTCAAAGCAATGATGAATAGTAGACTCATAAATATTTAAGATAGAATCTGGTCTGAAAAAATATCTAGCATGACATGATTTTCTGAAATTTTAAGTAAGTATGTTCAAAAATGTTTAACATGTGACTCCTGTTGATTAGGGATGAGTAGTACAAGAAAAGTTAACTTTAAATTGTAACTGTAGTGGGTGTTTGGTTAATTACAGAGTTGTCTACCTGTACTTATTTATTTATCTGCAAGTATTAATGTTATTGTCTTGAAAGTAATGGCTCTCTCTTAAGCTTTTTCTTGTTAGTCTTTTACTAAAATCTTCATACTTATTTCACCCCAAGCAAGGCAATAAAGCCACTGGGATGCAAGGGCTTATTGAGTGTTACAAAATGTGAGAAAAACTATGAAGGAAAGAGAGCAATAAAAGAACAACAATTAAGAAGACAGAAGATAACGATGGACATTACATTTAAATTTTTGAAGATCAAAGTTGGTTGGAACGCAAGAACTTCAAAATACATAGCAGAAGCACCAATATATATATATATAGATAAATACTGGACACTCCTGTCATTTTTGATGTATCAGTGTCAAGAAGTTCCTTACTTAGAACCAACACATATCATTTGATTATAGTGGTGAAAGTTTGCGCACAACCAATCACACTTTTCAACTGTAAAAATCTAAGAAAATACAGAGCCTACATATAAAGATGCATGCAGAGCACAATGTTAATGCTCTTGATGAATTTGAATCACTTAAAGAGGAGACAAACAGTATTTGATATATCAGCAACATTTGTTTCTCTCTTCATTCTTAATGAAAGAAAATTATATACACTATTTACATTTTTCACATTGTTGTCATATCCCAACATTTCAGCTGTTGTACACTCTGGCCTTCTTCAGGTTATTGGAATTTTAAACCAAACACTTTATTTCACTCACCGGGGTAGATTGTTCTAGTTCCACATGCCATGCCTTTTACAGATATCTGTTTCAGTTATCTTAGTAATTCAACTCTTCAAGTTTTTTTGTTCACCTGTGCTGTGAACAGGTATTGAACTCACAATTCTTTAGGTCAAGTCACTGGATTACTTCATTCAATGCTTTTATCCACTGGGCCATGTGACCTTGGAGGGTTTGGTTCAAAATGCCAACATATATCACCTGAAGTAGGATAGATTAATTAACACCTTAATACGTATTACTGAGCGTATCTAGTTAGCAGCATTTGAAAATAAGTTTTGAAATGAAAATTAAAAGAAACACATTATGGTTAAACATCCACTTACATTCATAAAGTCTAGGTGTCATAGAAACAATTATCATGAAAGTTGTTGGGAAGTAAAGAGTACACCCTTGGTGACTATGAACTCATCCAAAAGCATAAAGAGTTCCATGGTATGAGATCAGGTGTAGTTGTATTGGAGTCAGTCTTCATACTAACTATACAGATGTACAGCAATAGCCTAAGAATTATGTATAGGTAATACTTTAATGAATTACGTTATACCAAGTATGAGTGTGTGTTATAAGAATAACCCCACAATAGGAAGTTATAATAGATGGCAAGGAGGAACTCTAAATGAAGAACAACATTATAACTGAAGTTATAATAGATGGCAATGAGGAACTCAAACACAAGCATCCACTATTATACCTGGAATTATAATAGTTGATGATGAGGAACTTGATCTCAAGAACAGTATAAGCACAACATTTTAAATGGAGTTATAATAGAGAATCAAAATTTCAAAAATCATACATGTGCAACATGAGTTAGAAGAATTTCAACCATGTTGGTTTCCAAAAAATTTCTTGAAATATGGAGAATATTTTGCCTTCAACTGTTGAAATTCAACAACAACAGAAGCAACAACAAAAAATACCCAACAGTTGCTATAGTTGCAAAAACAACAAGAGTTGTTGGAAGTGGGTTTGAAGAAAAAGGCTTCAACATCTCTTATACCAGATGTGGTGCAAAACACTGTATCAGAATTCGTATACAGTCCTGATGATGGACTGACATTTGCTGCATATTTTTGCAGACATGAAGAATTATTTAATTAGGAATGTAGTAACTGGGAAGAAGATAAAAATACCAGCTTGTTGTTAAGAAAAATAGCTCCAATAGAGTACGAAAAGTACTGCAATTATATTTTACTGAAAAAAGCAGGTGAAATAGAGTTTGAAGACACAGTACACATTCGGAAAAAAATTGTAGTGACAAGTGCTCTCTGTTCCATGCTTCTTGGAAGTGCATGAATCTAATCAAAAAATAGGATGAAGATTTTGTCATTTATGCAGTTACCATTAACAGAGAATGTGAACAATTTAAACTAAAGGAAATGACTCTGGATATGTTCAAGGGATTAATTTTCATGCAAGTTTTAACAGTAGAAAAAGGATGCTGAAGTGCAAATGAAAATTTTAGCAAAGATTGAAACATAATAATAATAATAATAATAATAATAATAATAATAATGTAACATTACAGCAAATAGTGAACAATTGCCAATCAATGCTAAGTCTGAAGCATGATGCTGAAAAACTTCAGAATAAACAATGTGCATTGGTAAGAATGCAGGTGTTCCTCAAGGCTCCATCCTAGGCCCCACTCTATTCCTTATCTACATAAATGACCTTCCTGACGCCATAAATTCCCAAGTTGGCATCTACGCAGATGACACCACAATTTATTCCTGCCTTAAAAACAAATCTAGTGTCACTGACAAAACTAACCTGGCCGTGTGTCTCGAAAAGGACCTCCAATTGGTTGTGAACTGGAGCAGGGATTGGCTGATCAATTTTAATGCTTCAAAAACAAAACTGCTCTCTATTAATCACCACAGAGATCCTTCCCTGCCCTCCATTAGAATGTCTGACGCTCAACTTCTCGAGAGCAACTCTCTGCAGCTGCTCAGTCTCACATTGTCTGCTGACCTGAGATGGAACAAATACATTGAGTCAATTGCTTCGTCCACCACAAGGAAAATTGGCTCTCTGTGCCGTGCCAGGAAATTTTTCTCCCCGGAATCGATCCTCCAGATCTACAAATCAACAATTCACCCTTGCATGGAGTATTTCTGCCATATATGGTCTGGTGCCCCTTCTGTTTGCCTCGGGGTTCTTGATAGGCTCCAGAGGTGGATATGCAATATAATTGGCCCTGATCTGGCATCTCGTCTACAGTCACTTTCACACAGATGCATCGTCGCCTCTCTCTGTCTGTTTTACAAATACTTTCATGGCAATTGCTCCGAGGAGCTGCATTTGCTGGTTTCCAGACTTCATGAGTTCAAGCGCCCTACGAGGCTGGCATCCCGCTCTCACCCCTTCACTGTCGAAACTTCTAAATGTAGCCGTCTCTTCTACTCCAATAGCTTCATGTCTCGCACCTCTCGCCTGTGGAACTCCCTTCCCTATTCCTGTTTCCCTGTGAGCTATAATCTCCAACTATTCAAATGTAATGTCAATCAACATCTCCAGTTGGCTTGATTTATCCTCTACCCTTCTCCTCCTCCTTTCTTCTATCACTCCTATCTGATCTTGCTCCAAAACCAAGAAAACATTCTTACAGGAAGAAATTAATGCACAATATTGCAATGGAAAAAAATAGGACATGAAACAAAAGAAAATTTGTTTACATGTAAATCAATAATGTGGGAATAAAAATGTTAATAGATAGTAATAGTAATAGTGACATTTCAATAGTAAATGAAACCACATGGAAAGAAATTGGAAACATTTATTAAAAAGCACTTAAAAAGTTACAACTGATGTTTCTAGTGAGAAATTATCTGGGAGTGGGGAATGTGATGTTTATTTTTTAAATAAGCAGGTAAAAACAAAATCTTATGTTCTCAGAAATGCAAAAAAAAACACTTCAATACAGACAGGATGAGACTATTCAAACAGTGGGATTTACCGATAAATGCTTATTATAAAAATGTTACTTGATAAGTGACTAATTTAAAAAGTCAGGGCAAAAATCTTAAGGAAGACTTAAAAAAAATATTTTCAGATGTTTGTCTAATGAACTGGGTCAGTATTCAAAATTGAAGAGAAATTTTCAAAAATAGATTTGTCAGTATTTAAACCAAAATGGAGTTTATTATTCACAGCATTAGAACAAATAAGTGAACCGATGGACAGACTAGAAAGAATTGGTGTATTGCAGAAAATAAACCATTTGAAAAGGACTGCAACAGCAATGTACTTAAAGAAAGAAAATGACAAAATGTGTGTTTGCGCAGATTTCTCAACTGGATTAAATAGTTGTCTCAAAATATACAATTACCCATTACAAAGTCCACAAGAATTTTTTTCAAAGTTGAATTGGTTGAAAAATATATTCAAAGATGGATCTCTCTTTACAAATTCAGACTGAAAATCAATGTTCTGAATTGATGACCATAAATATGCACTGTGCTTTATATAAGTTTAATTGACTTCCTTTTGGTATAAAGGTGGCACCAAATATTTTTAACAGGCCATGGATACCATGCTTGCAGATTACAACTTCGCTGTGGAGTATCTCGATGATATTTTGATCAAGAGTGTATCAAAAGAAGAACATGCTGGGCATGTCGAAACAATTATGCAAAACCTAACAGAATATGGATTCAAGTTTAGTGAGAAAAAATGTGAATTGTTTTTGCCAAAAGTAAAATACCTGCGTCAAATTATTGATAAAAATAGTAGGAAACCAGATCCGTCGAGGGAAAATGCAATTAGAAATATGCCTACACCAACAAACAACTACGTTACAATCTTTTTTATGACTGGCTAATTATGTACATAATTTGACAGCTTCACTTAATAATCTACTGAAAAAAGGTGTAAAGTGGAATTGGGATCATAAATGTCAAAAAGTGTTTGACAAGATAAAACAAGTCTTACGTCAGATATATCATTAGTGCACTATGATCCAAAAGCAAAAATTGTAGTAGCATCAGATTTTAGTGATTATGCTGTTGGGGCAGTGATTTTACACAAATACAATGGTGGTAAAATAAAAGCCATCACTCATGCCTCACACCCTCACTTCTAATGGCAGAGAAAAATTACAGCCAGATCAAGATATTACAGCTAGATCAAGAAAGAAGCTCTAGCAATTATATTCGCTATAAAAAATTCCATTAATTTATTCATGGAAGAAATTTCATATTGCAAAAAGATCATAAACCGTTATTAGCAATATATGGTTCAAAGAAAAGTATACCTACCTATACAGGTAACAGATTACAGTGCTAGGGTACCATCATGTTAAATTATGATTTTACGATGAAGTACCAACTGTCTATAAAATATGTAATGCAGATGGATTATATAGGTTAATACCTAAAAATGCAGAATGATTGGAAGACACAGTCATAGCAGCACAAAAAGTGAGATAGAAATTAAAAACCTTCTGTGCAATATAGTACAAGAATTACTTTTAGCCCTGGAGGAAATTAAAGAAAAAGCAGAAAAGGATATATTTAATGCTAAAATAAAGAAGCAATGAAAATGAAACTAATTAAGAACAGAATCAAGAATTGAAAGTATATTCAATATGTGATGGTGTTGTAATGTATGGACAAAGAATTGTAATAAGAAACGTGCTACAGAAAATGTATATTAAAGGATTTTCATTCCAGACATCCTGGCATTTCAAGAATTAAATCTCACATGAGAAGTTTTGTATATTGGACCAGAATGGACCAAGATATCAAAAAAAAAAAAAAACAGTAAAAGCATGTAGTGGTTGTGCTCTAGCAGTAAAACTACCTATCAAAAAGATAGAACCTTTGACAAAGACAGACACTCTGTGGTCAAGATTGCATATAGATTTTGCAGGTCCTATTGATGGATCATATTACTTAGTGGCAGTTGATAGTTTTATAAAATGACTGAAAATTTACAAGTTCATAAATCATACATCCTTAACAATAGTGAATTTCTTGCATGAATTGTTTGCAATATACGCCATACCAGATATCATAATATCGGACAATGGAACACAAATCACTGGAACAGAATTTCAAGACTTTTGCAAGTTGTTCCCAATAGAACATATTAGGATCCCACTATATCACCCAAGGTATAATGGACAAGCGTTGAAAAAGAGTGTTGAAAAAGAGCAAGTCTGGACATATTAAATGGAGAGATGTTTCATCAATTTTTAGGAGTGTACCTAACCCTAACACACCATCAGGCATGTTACCAGCAGAATTAATGTTTGCCAGAAGGGTAAAATTGGTGTTTGACAAGTTAATGCCACATTGAAAAACATGAATAGTTGATAAAAGTGACACTAATACTTTCAAGGTAAAGTATTCTTTAGATGAAAGATCTGAAGAAGCAGTTAAAATGCTGTACAAAGTTCAAGGAAAAGAAAATATACAGAAATAGAAGTGGATCCAAGATGGAAACTCTACAAAGTATGTTGGTGAACTCTCCAGAAAAAGGAGGGGGAGATACTAATATGGAAAAAAAAAAAAGAAAGAAAAATAGATTTATTTAATAAACTAGTAATCTCAAAAGTGGAGATGTTGTGGAGTAAAGACTACACTCCCAGTGACTCTATGAACTCATCCAGTACTATAAAGGGTTCAATTCTTCATACAAATTATACAGGGGTACAGCAATAGCCTAATCATTACATATAAAGAATACTTTAATGAATTACATTATAACAAATACGTGTGTATGCTATAACAATAGCCTTACAATAGGAAGTTATAATAAAAGTATTTATAGAAGAGGCACAGGGAAGCTGTGGTGGGAAAGTGAGTGAAGACACAATGCCAGGTAAGGACCAATAGCAATGTAAATTCTTATTTGGATTTTATCAAGAATCTCTAGATGTATAAAAGAAACATCATCTCAGATGTGGCAGCAATATTCAATGCATGGACTAATGGTAGACTTATAAATATGTAAGATCGGTTCTACAGAGAAAAATTATCTATTACAACACAATGAACCAACTTTCCTAGCAGATGACTAAGGAGTAGATTCAATATAGTCTTCCCACTTCACTTCAGCTGAGCAGCTGAGAATGTTATCCCAAGAAGGCACAATGCATCACTCTCCTGGAGGTTAGCATCAGCCATGCTAATGGAAGGCATAAAAAGGTCTCTCAGAAAGTAATATTTGATTTTTGAGGGACTTTTAATATATATTAATTTTCACTCAAAACAAGGCTCAAGAGCCACTCAAGAGAGATGATTATAGTAAAAAATAGTGCTGAATAAGTTGTGTGATATGGATAGATGACAAAGTGGTTGGAAATGACAGCTAAGAGGATGAGGAGGAAAGATGATAATTGACTTGTTGGCACTAAGAGATCAAGATTAGCATCTATGCAGGAGAATGTGTTCACACAAGCCTTTGGCAAAATGGTGTGTGGAGCCTTTTTCACACATCCTGGATGTCCTGGATGTCTGACACATGAAAATGGGCTGGATCTTTACAGTTATTTTTAAATAATCAGTGGAGGTTACAAAATTTTTTCATGGCTTTAAAAATGGCCATTTTAAAATACAATACATTCAAAAGTATATTAAAATACACCACAGACAAAAAGTTTGGGACCTCCCAGCATTTCTTTAAAAAATACCTCAAAATGATGTTTTTTGTTTTGTTTTTTTAAGTAAAAGATAAAATCTGTTATGATGTGGAGATGTTTTGGGTGAGAGACAGCTGAAGATTTGATTCAGGTCAAGGGAATCATGAAATAAAAAACAATTCAAAAAAAAAACATTCAATTTTGCAAAGACATGCTATACCATTTGGTTTTCACATAACTGAAAAAAAATCACTTTTCAACAAGACAACAATTGAAAATACTCTTTTAAATTATATGAAAATTACTTTGATTAAAAAAAAAAAGCAACAAAATTTTAGAAAATTATGTCTTGTCTACCTCAATATTCTGACCGCTCTCCTGTTGAATTAGTATGGGATGAATTGAATAGAAGTGTTTGAAAAGAATATCCAAAGAGTGAGAGTGAGCTTTTTCAGTGATTGAAGAATGTTTTGGAAGGTCTGCCATCTACTTTTTTTCAAAAACTGTTGGAAAGAATGCCAAGAATTTGTAAACTAGTAATTAAGACAGGTGGTGGTTTTATTGGCAAAAACAAAATATGATGCAGTTGTATTATAATTTTTTAGAGTTAAGTGCTTATTTCTTGTCAAAATAAAATAAAAGAAAATGCAATGTAATTACTAACATTTCCTTTCTTACTTTAAAAATAAAATACAAAAATGTCTTATTTTAAAGTGTTATTTTAAAGAGTTTCC
This sequence comes from Acanthosepion lycidas, assembly GCA_963932145.1. Lineage (NCBI taxonomy): Eukaryota > Metazoa > Mollusca > Cephalopoda > Sepiida > Sepiidae > Acanthosepion > Acanthosepion lycidas. The sequence goes on along the minus strand of OZ010574.1, from coordinate 63,350,150 downwards.
GAAAACTTTTTTCATATAGTGTATAGGAAAAGTAAAGATGATAAAAAAAAAAATATTGCTCACAGTTAATGGTGATTCAACAATATTAAAAAATCAACAACAACAAAAAAAAAAAAGAAGCTAACTGCTTGTTGCTCCTAACTCTTCAGAGTTCATTCAAGGACAAAAAAATAAATAAATAAGTGGACAACAATTAAAATAACTTGGGGGGGGGTACTGCCAGACAATTTTTTTCTGTGCTCCACCACCATTATTTTTAATTTGCAAAAAATAAAATACCGCAAATACAAGATTTTTCTTCTTCTACTGTCTTCAGAATATACATCAACCATGGCTCTCCACAACCTCCTATTCCTAGTAGCCCATAGTTTGTCACTTTAGAAAACCTCCTGCTCCACCCTGTTCCACCATCCATTCAGACATGCTCGTCATGTAATTATCCTGCTGCTTTCTCCTATTCTTCTCTCCCTCGATACACACTGTGAATGTCAAATTCTCCAAGTTTTCCTTCTAAATTATGCATCCAAGAAATTTCAGCTATGCTTCTTTGATTCTGGATATAAGTATCTTAATTTTTTCATTTCTCTTAAGTTGTCTTTGCAGCTTACAAGCTATGTCCATGGAATTCTCAGCATCCTTCGGTAGAACCACATTTCTGTTGCCTCCATCTGTGAAGAGAGAGTCGAGCATTCACTGCCATATCTGAAACTTTAAAAGGACGGAAAATGCAAGACTGAAATCCTAAAGTGCATTAGAAGAGTAAAATAAGCCTTCCAAAATCTAAGCAAAGTATTAAGAAACAGAAAAATTTCATGCGAACAAATAAAAGAGTACTGAACTGTTGTGTCTTATATGGAGGTGAATGTTGAACAATTTCCTCAAGGAAACATGAGGCAACAGAAATCTGCTTCTACAGGAAGATGCAATGGACCAAATATATGAGCAACAAGAATGTTTTAGTGATAATGGAATCAAATTGACACTTATACTAAAAATCACAAAGAGAGAATTGAAATTTCTAGTGCACATAATGAGGAAAGAAGGCTTGGAGAATTTGACTCTCACAGGAGATACTTGAAGCAAGAACAACAGAGGAAAGCATTGAATAACCTACTTAACAAGATTGTGAAACTGATTGGCAGAACAGTGATTGCGAGAGATAGCGAAAAGATAAATCTTACTAAGAGACACAAAGGACAGGGAGTTGTGGAGAGCAATGATCACCCACATCGTGGGGAGATATGGTAGATAGAAGTTGTATCTAGGTGCATAACTTGGCTGATCTCATTCAGCTTGTTATGACGTTTATTTTTTTTTAATTTTTAATACTGTTAAAAATATTATTTTAATAAATAATATTTTATACCCTAAGAATTGTTTTAGTAAATAATGTTATTGATACCTTATATACAACAGTGGTGATATACCAGAAGACTTAAGGAGATCTATTTTCATAGCACTGCCTAAAAGCCAGGTGCAAACACAGAAGAACTTCATTGGATAATCATTCTAATGAGCCCCATAATAAAATTTATCCTCTGAATTCTGAAGAATAACACACAATAGAATCAGAACATAAATAGAACAGGAACACTGTCATTTTGGTAAAGACACTGAAACAAGGAATGCAATATTTATACTCAGAATGATAATAGAAATCCCAGTACAAATACAGAGGGATGTGTACCATTATTTTATAGATTATGCAAAAGTGTCTGATAAATTATGTTGCAAAGAACTTTTGGAACTATTAGATAACCTTGACATATTTGAGAAATTTTTTGATGTCATTGAAAACTCATTGCCATTTTTGTGATGTCAATGAGTCCTCATTGTCACTTTCGTAATGCTCATTGTATTAGGTTGGTGCAAAAATAATGACGGTTTTTGACGTTAAAAAATATGTCAAAAACCGTCATTATTCTTGCACCAACCTAATAATAGAGATTTTGTAATCACTGATACAACTATTGTATGCTGTTGAACAATGCTAGTGTCAGACGCCTTCGAATAGAACTCGCACTAATAATACTTGCCCAATAATACTCACCCGAATAATAATCTGTATAGAGATCCAAATAAAGAAATATTATAGAGAATAGCAATTTGTATAGTAATAGTAGAGTAGAAATAGTGATCAATTAGACGTCAAGCTAATTCCCATATATAAACATTTCGTATATGGTCATGTGATCTACTTAATTCAATAATGGGATCACTTGTGTTTGCTCACTGGTGATCTATGTTCAAACTCAAGTTTCAGCAGTGACACTTTATTCCTATATAACAGGAAGGATATTAGAAACTATACTGGCCACAAACTGTCTGCATATAGATAGAAAATGAATTCAGTAAATATACAAAAATAGAAAAAGGTGTAAGACAAGGATGTATCTTTTTGCCAGACTTATTTAATCTATACAGTGAGGTGATTCTGAGAGAATTAGAAGTCATACCAGGATTTATTATTGGCGGCCACAGTCTTAACAACATAAGATATGCAGATGACAAAGAGAAATCCTACAGAAGATAGTGAAGGAAAGTGAGAAGAAAGGACTAAACATGAATTGCAAGAAGACAGAATGCATGGTTGTTAGCGAAAAGAACAGCCCAACATGCATTACAAATTGGAGATACCAATATGAAACAAGTACAGTGTAACCCGGATATAAGAGAGTTGCCGGGACCGGAGAATAAGTCTCTTATAACCGGGTTTCTCTTATATCTGGGTTTCTCTTATATCTGGGTTTGGTCTATTTTGTTTAGGTAAGTATGGCTCTAATTTGGGACCAGAGAAAATCTCTCTTATATCCGGTTTTCTCTTATATCCGGGTCTATTATATCCGGGTTATACTGTAAAATAATTTAATTATCTGTTTTAACAGAGGACAGAAAGTGTGACAACGAAATCTAAAGGTGCATTGATATAGAGAAAGATGCCTTCTAAAAACTAAGCAAAGTATTAAGAAACAAAAATCTCCTGAGCTAACCAAGCGTAGAAATGAATACAATATGGGAACCAGTAATAAGGAGTGCCAGAGAAAAGTGATGATAACAACAAAAGTTGCAATATGAGCTCTGGTAAAAACATGTAATGATAACAGCAAAAAATTGCAATATGAGCACTGGTAAAAATGGTTGCTGAAGACAGTAGGTTTATAATACCCAGAAATTCATACACAGTGGATAAAGGCGTTGGTTAGATCCAGTGACAGGACCTAAAAAGTGTGAGTTCAATACCCAGTTAAGGCAGTGGAGAACTTTCAGAGGGAAATTAGCAGGAGATAACTGATAACGGACATCCATTAAAAATGGCACATGGAACTAGAACAGTCTACCCCACTGAGCAAAATAAAGTTCAACATTCCAATCACCTGAAGAAGACCGGAGCGTACAACGGCCGAAATGTTGTGATAAATATGGCGACAAAGATGAGGACAATAGTCCGAATAATGTAAATAATGTACATAATACCTCATCTCAGAAATATAGACAGATACTGAAGACAAAATTTATTAAAAGCTATAACAGGCTGGAGATTGTGGATAGCCATGTTCGTCCATATTCTGAAGGGACATGGTACATAGAAAAACATTTATACACTAAGTGTACAATGTCATTAAATAAATAAAACTTCCAAACAATGCAATATTTTACACTGTGGCTTATGGTATTTTGGTTTGTTTTTTTTTTCTTCACCAAAAAATTTAAACCGGCTTTAATTAAAGAAGGAAATCCTTTTTAAAACATATAAAATTTAAATGTAGACTAACACGTGAAATGGAATCGGCAAGCCAAGTTTAAATTCTAGATTTTTGTCTTGGTTGGCAATCAGTTTAGGAGATGAACTTCTCTGAATACAAAACTAGGGGGGGGTAGGATCTCTTCAACCTTCCCACCAGTTATGGGTTAAAATAATAATTTTTGAGGCAAGGCTTGAATTACCACCCAACAAGAAACAAATGATGTTTCTAAAATATGGTCTGCACATAAGATGAAGACGCTACTGAATCTAAGACTTTCATTTTATGCCAAATTTGTTAAAATTGTGATGTAATGACTTTCCTCACATGACAGGAATAAAATGCAGGTGTCTAACTCATCAAATGACTTCAGTATAACATTGAAATAAACTTATCTCAGATCACAATTTGACCTGTAAAATGACCTGGATATCATTCACAAGCACATGATAGGAATTAGTAACAGGGACATTATGTCCTAGAAACAAAGCAAAAAGAGCAGAGGAGACAACACCAGATGCAGATTTGAATGCTAAGGTCAGTGTAGGGTTCAACAATATGGGTTTATATGATGAAAAGGAGTTCGGCCATGAAGATAGAATTAGGGGTTTAACTTCTGTTTAACTAAATCATCTAAAAAGGTGTGACAATCATCACATATCCTCAGTAAGAAACAAATACATTTAAGCAATTGGTAAAGAAGGCTTTTGTCCAGTTGTTTCCTTTTCATTCCAGTATGTTAAAAAAATGTGTACAAATCCTAAAGACTTACTGAAAATGCAAAGATGCGTCCCTAAATACTAAAATTTTAAATTCTTCATTTTAATGATCAATTCATTCTTTCTCCTCTTATAAAGGGTGGCAGCAACTTAGGTTTCCAGATATGGTTAAATATTAGGTTGGTGCAAAAATAATGACGTAATAATGTCGTTTTTTGACGTATTTTTTAACGTCAAAAAACGACATCATTACGTTATTATTTTTGCACCAACCTAATAGTAACCTACTCCCCACCAAACAAAAAAAAAACTTATGAAAGTATAACAATAAATTTTTATAGTAAAAATTACAGAAATAAATTTCTATATTAAAAAATTACGAACAGTGCATATAGCAAAATAACCAACAATATCTATTTATAATAAAATTGCCAACAATATATCAATAAACATGAAAGAACTCTTTTATGACATTAATCCATATAATATCTTACCATTTCTTAAAGAAATCAAACTATATTCCAAATTGCAACTTCAACTAAAGTGCAACATGAAACACTTATCCCCACCTCTAGTAATTATGTCCACACAGTCTACGTAAAAATTGTTGCTATCTGCTGTTTCAGACATCCACTGGGAATCTTGGAATATGTTCCCTAGAAAGAGAGGGAAGGAACTACTCCATTTGTTTTCCTGTATTATTAAAAAAAAAGTTTAATTGCTTTGTGTGCTGTTAATACATTAAAAAAATACAATGTATAATTTCTGACAAGTTCTCAATTTAATAACAAAAAAAAAATGCTGAAGTTGATAAGATCAAAAACAAATTTTTTATCTGTCATATAATTTTTATTGTTTATTTTAACACTTTTTCTCTTTTATTATTACGAATTCTTTACTTTGGTTGGCACATTGTACCACTGAAGAAAGTACCTGATAGTTTCTGTCATGCTTCATCTTAATAAGAATTTGATTGGACTAAAAATGGTGATTGTATGGGAATCAATGTTTCAATGTGATATGGCCATAATGCCATTAGATTTGTGCTTTTTCCAAAGTAATCAGACTGAGAGTGTATTGGTAAGTATAGGTAGAACTTAAAACTGCTTTATTTGCTTACCAAGTTGATGCTAATTATGTTTTAAAAGTGTTTTTTTTTTTATTATTTTATTAGAAAATTACTCAAGAACATTTGGAGGTTGTTATTGGCTTTTTAAAAAATTGCTCACATACCATTGGTAAAATTTGCAATTGTATTTCTTTTTTTCATTTTTATATTCTTGGTAAATGTTCCTCCTGTCTATTACCAAAGAAGAAAGTTCTTCAGATTGATCTTTAGATTATAACTTTCAGTTAAATGATTAACTGATAGAAATTTCTATCACAATTGCCACAGTATTTTTTTCCTGTTCAAATTCTTCTAAGTGCACTTTCACTGAATTAAAACTGGTTTAAGATTAACTTTAAATAAGTTCTTTCCAGAGACTGACAGTTATGGTATTAGGTTGGTGCAAAAATAATGCCGGTATTTGACATTAAAAAAAATACGTCAAAAACCGACATTATTTTTGCACCAACCTAATATTTCTGACATATACAGCAATGGTGAGGCTTCCAAAGTTTTAGAAAACATCTGAAAAACGAATAGAGTCCCATTTTCTTAGTTTTTTCCTTAATAATTGTTATGTGGTTTCCTGCAGTTAAGATATCTGATTATTGAGACAGCATAAAATATGTTGTCTATAAGCCCTGTCCCTTTAGAACACTGGTGATCATGAAACTCTACAATTTCCACTTGTTTGTTTTCCTGTAATGTCTTAATAAATTTTGTCTTCTCTCCTAAATCTTGTTCCACCATCCACTCACCCTCACTATGTTATGAGATGTCTTCCTCTGTCCCTCTTGCCTTCAATATGTCCTGGGAGAATCAAATTTTCCCATCCCTCTTCCATTATTATGTATCTAAGAAATTTCAACTCTCTCTTCCTGATGTTAAGTATAAGCGTACTTTTTTTTTCTATTATCTCTAAAACTTTGTCATTGCACTCATATTTGGTTCATGGTATTCTCAGCATCCTTCTGTAGAAAGGCATTTTTGTTGCTTTAAATCTTTTCCTTCTGTGAGGAGACTGTCCAGCATTCACTGCCATAATATAGGAGCACTAATATTACGTAACAGTTCAGTACTCTTATCTTTGTTTCTAACACATTTTTTTCTGTCCCTTAATATTTTGCTTATCTTTTAGAAGGCATCTTCAGATTTCAGTGCCATCCTTTGTTAAGACACTTCTCAAATATTTAAATTGTTGTACTTGTTCGAATAAGATATTATAATTAAGGGATTCTTAAAAAAAATTTCTTCCCTGGTTTTTACAGAGTGAACGATTACAAAGCATCCATTATTTTGTGTATTTCTTTTTCTCCTTCTAGATGCTGTGTCTCTTCAGGACTTTGGTAATCATGGATCTCCACAACTTCCTATTTTTGTACTTCTAAAGATTTATTTTTCTAATAAAATAAAAAATTTAAATTGTAATTAGTATCAGGTTGGTATATAGATAAACCAGATTTATGTTTTGGTGTGCTTTCATACTGATTATTTTGGGAAAGGCACAAATCCAATTCTCATCCAATTATACATCTATTGTAATCATTTGAACTTTGATGGGATGAAGAGAAAAGTGATCCTTTAACAGGGTGAAGAGAAAAGTGATCCTTTAAAAAAATTTTGTTTCATAATAATCACACATACATAATCTTTGTAAATGATGCTTGATGCAATATCTAAAACAAAAAGAAACCAACTGTTTCTTCTATGTGTTATGTCACTTCAAGACACAAGAAATCATGTCTTGCCACAACTTCCTATCCTCTGTATTTCTAACCAATTTATGTCCCTTTAAAATTCCTCTCAATCCATTTTCTGGAGTCCCTAAGACAATCCGATGTTATGTTCAATTTAATTCTGGCAACTTCTGTGACAATGCCAGTGCCAAGCTGTATTGGATTTTATCTTTTCCCTGGGCAACATTGGTAGCATGGAGAGGAAAGACATGATGCATGGGCAACTGCTGATCTCTCATAAAACCCTGCTCAGGCCTGCACCCTGCACAGGACACTCCAGCATCACCTCACTGTGATGCAAAACATGGGAAACAACAGTCAACTGATAGAAGGATGATGAAGGTCCTTCTGTACAGGAGAACTGGCCACCAGCAAGAGGGCAACCTCATCTTTGCTTCATGGGCATCTGCAAAAGGAACATGAGGGTCAATGGACATAGACATTGAGAGGTGGGAAGACATCACCAATGACCTTTCATGCTGAAGACGTGTTTTACACTGAGAACTGGAGTGAGGAGAGAAGAAACAAAGGCTTGCTGCCAGAGAGAAAGGTGCTTGAAGAAAACAACACAGCAACATTGGGGGAGAACATCTTCACATGCATTCATTGCAATCGAGACAGTCATTCTTGTGTGGGTCTGTACAGCCATAACAGATGCTGCACCACCATCAGCAGCTGTGGCATAGATAGGTTTACCTATCATATGGTTTATACACCTACCTAGTTTTTTCAACAGGAGTAGAGGTTTTTCCCTTGTTTTCTGTTTAGGATTGGGTTTCTGGTTCCTTTAAATTCTGTACTTCTGATGTCTCCAACTGAAATCTAAAATTTTATTTGGTAATTATCATTATTCTTTCTGCTTTCAGTAGGAGTAGATAGGTTTGCCTAGCAACTGGTTTGCACTCCTCCCCAGTCTTTTGAACAGAAGTAGAGATTTATCCCTTGTTTCCTTTTTAGAATTGGGCTTCTGGGCCCTTCTAAAGTCTACTTCAGCTCTATACTTGTAACATCTCCAAATGAACTCTGAAATTTTATTCATTAATTAAATCTTGACCTCTTCATGTTTAGAGTTTCCCGCAAAGCCCCAAGAACTTTGATTCTTGACCTTTCTTATGCTAATACAACTCTTAAGTGACCCTTGGGCTTTGTATTGGGTGAACATTAGAAAAATAAATAGGTGCAGATCCATGGTCTCTAACAATCAGCAGATGACACACATAATGGTACAAAACTTAAGTATAACATGAAGAAACATAGACATGTTGAAAATCCTATAGAAAATTAAAAGGATTGTGTAAAGAGGATCATTGATAATTTTTAAATATTAAACCCTAAAAGAGAATTACCAATAAAAACGAGGTAAAATAGTTTAAAAGTAGACTTTATCTCTCATCTCACAAAAAACCAAACATAATATTTCTAGTTTAAATTTAGTTATGCTGGAGAATGACACATTGATCCTTACCTATATAATTCCATCATTTTTTATGGGTATTATGCTAATTTAATATATATTTTTTTATGGGATTGAGATTAGATGTCATAGTGAATCAGAAAAAGGAGAACAGTCAGAATAACTACTTGAGTACTTGATGTTGAAAGAAAGCCACCTCCGTCTGTCATCTGTCACAATGAGAGCTGTTTGTAATGCTAGACCTTGGTATCTAAGCTCTTGCTCTACTGTTCTATGCTAGATCTCCTTAGATTTGCCATGGTCTCTCTTGTGCACACATTGGGCTTTGATTCCCACCTGTCACAAGTTCAGTTGTCATGTTTGCTTTTCTCCTGTTGCTGATTGAGATTGCTTTTTCACTTGTTATAGTTTCCAAAGCAAAGAATGGTTTACAGAATTGGGCTGTCAGTCCTATGCCCAACACTCTTCCTTTCCTATCATGGACCAGGCAATGACAGAATTAGTTGATGGTAATATTAGCTATTTCATTATAAGGAAAAATTTGGCATTCATTAACTAAACAGCCGGTTCTACTCAAGTTACACATTTTTTCACTCTCTAGCCACTGGGCTGGCATCAAAGTGTAGTATCTGTTCTTCTCATCTCTAATGTTAATATGAGCCATTTACTCATCAAGAAACATTCGGCATTTATAGACCAAGCAGAGGGTACTGCTTTTGGATGAAATTTATAAAATTTATAAAATCTTTCACTTAAAACAATTTTTCAAGGAAATAGGTTTCTCAAATCACTGTTATCACTAATCCCAAATTATAGGCGAGGGTTTCCTTCCTAACCTTTTGTTCAAAGTTGTGTGGAACATCAACATTTAATTATTTTATTATTCTTTGTTTGAATTGCATGCACTATCCATTTTAGTTACTGCCACTGTAGTTTTTGTTATGTGGTACAGTTCTTTCTGATTCTGTATATACCAGTTCATAAAGTTTAAAGAAGAGTGCTCTTTGTTTGTAACCATTGATCTTAGAAAGTGGTTATATACAGCTGACAGTTTAGATATTTCTGAAGAAGTTTGGCACTAGCCATGAGATCAATATGAAAGTTTTGCTCTGACAAGATTATTTAAGAACATGAATCAAGTTTTAGGATAATGTTTTGGTTCTGTAGCAACTTGCAGTGTTGGGGTAAAGAAAGTCTTTCTACTTTCACAGAAATTGTTGACTTCTAGAAATAAAAACAGATTCCAAAATATTTAAGTGAAATGAAAAATATGCCACAATCTATGATATATAAAGGTAATTGTAGTATTATCCGTATCCCTATAAAGAAATGTTTGGCGTTCATTGACTGAGAAACCTGTGCTATTTTCAGTTGAAGTTTATAAAATCTTTCTCTTAAAACAAATTTTCAGGAAAATAGGTTTCTCCAGTCCAGAAAACTATTAATGCCCTTTCCAGTATTTGATGGGTGTTTCCTTTCTAAGCTTTTGCTTAAAGTAATGTGGATCACCAACATCTTTGTCATATTTTTCTCTTTGAGTTACATGTGGTATCCATTTTAGTTGTTGCTGTTTGTAGTCATCAAGTGACGTGTTTCTCTTATTTGGTACAGTTCTTTCTTTGGGATTCTATAGCACCAATCCACAATGTTCAAAGAAGGATGATCTTTGCCAAGACACTCTGACTTCACTCACTCAAAAATTTTTTTAACCATTGATCTTAGAAAGCAGTTGAATACAGCTCACAGTTTAGATATTTCTTAACAGGTTTTATTCCATGCATGAAGTCCATATGAAAGTCTTGATCTGATGAAGTTATTTAAGAACATGTCTTGAGTCTTCAGGTTGATGTTGGACAAAATTACTTCTGGTGCATCCTATTCTATGTTCAATTTCCTTTTCTCCTATGCTAAATTTGTTATAGCTGATCCATACACTGAGCTATTTGAAGTGTTTAACATTTACTAGTTACAAATGATCCACATGTTTTGTATTTATTAATTCGACATCCTGAATTTTTATGATGGATTCAGGGCAGGTACTATCACTGCTTTAATTTCAATTCCAATTCCAGATCATAGTTTGTTTTAGAAAGGTTTATCTTGAGTTCTATTTCTTGGAACAGGATGTTGATTGTCTGTTCAAGATCATTCTTATTTCAACTATGAATATTTAATCATTGGCCTCTGAAGGGAAAGCAAGTTCATTGTCTTCTATTGATGGATTCATTTGGGATGTGGTATGGAATGCTTAAATAATCATTACCCATCTCATTACATCTGAGTTTGTGAATCCCTAAGGCATAATCTAGGAAAAGATTAAATAGACTAAGACTCTCATTTCCTCCTTGTTGTTCTTTTACTGAGGTTTGAATGTTTACATATTGGGGTCCTTGCCAGACATGTAAGATTCAGTAGATCAATAGAGTTCCTCTATTAGATCGATACATTCAGTTTATTTGGCGCTTGAAAGGTTGTTTCTAATTGAAGGGAGTCTTAAATCAGGTGATATTACCTTGATTTTATCTAACATTAAATATTGTAGTTAAATCTTCACTTTTCTTGTTCAGAGCATTAAGCATCTAGATCAGTATATTTCAAATTTTTTTTACTGCAAACCACAGCAAGAACCACATTTTTCATTGAAAACCAATATATCTATGTTTAATAAATAAAAGAGAAACTCTGTTCACTAGGTTCATTTATTTAGCATCAACAATTTATATATTTCTTATGATTTACATATATTGGAATTGCATGTATCTATTTGTATTGCCAATTTGTATGAATATAAATTTATTATTTTTAGAAAAACAAATTTCAAGGAAATTCTGACACAAAGGTAAAGTAAATAATATTTGAAAAGAATGTTATTTAATGAGATGGATGGGCTTTTTTCTTCATAAGCAGCTGATTTAAGTTGGGAACACAGGAAGACAATGCTACACGCATATCAGGTGCAGATTTGATCCTGTTTCTGTCCTTCATCTTAAATTGAGTTAACGTGGAAAATCCAAGTTCACAAAAGTAAGTGATTGTAAAAGGCAATAGTAATAAAATAGCCTTTTTACTCAGTTATGGAAATTCCTCTTTGTTTTTAACCCTAAATAATATACTCAAATGAGAACAGATTATATATAGATTAGTTATATTTTTAAAAAAATAAATAATATGAGCTTACCTCAGTGAAAAACTAGCAATGATTTATGAATGCAGTGAAACATTTCGAGTTGTTTATATTCTACACTTTGCTTTCACATCCATGTTTTTCTTTCTATTTTTGTTACAACCCATTTTATTTATCTCATGACCCAACTGAAGAGTCAGGAGCCACTCTTTGAAAAACCCTGATCTAGATAATTTCTGTCTATATTTCTGAGATGAGGTATTGTAACTATTTACTCTATTTACATTGTTTGGAGAGAAAAGGGAGATCACCGCCTTCTGTGGGATGAAGTGGAAATGATAGACATCAGTGGAAAATATGAAAACTTAAAGAATCAGACAGTTATGTGCAGAGGTTTAGTGATGGTTGGTGATACCCGGGGCCAACTCATTGATTGTATCCCCAACTAACACTCAAGTAGGGAGCCTAGTAGTGATAAATGTGAGAAAAGAAGACATTTTAAATGTGTAAAAACAGATGAAACATGAAATAAACACTTTATTCGAATTAAATATAAAAAGTAAATTTTTATATCATGCATATCTTTTTTTCTCTTTTTCAATGCTATGTTTTTTTGGGAGGAGATTTAGGAATAACTGCTCTTCACAGCTTCCTCATTTTTATATGTGAACTATCAAAACTTCTTCAGAAAGATAGCAAAATGGTTCCTACCTTTTTCCTTCAGAGTTGTTCTTTTCCTAGATTGGCTCCCATGCAAGGTTATACAGACCAGTTTACTCTGCTATTTTACCCAGAGGTGGGGGATGCATATTATAAATGAGTTTTGACTGAATTACTGAGAAGAAGAGTTATCATTATTTACATTCAGACTAATGTCCTCATCTTTGTTACTATTATCACAACATTTGGCTATTAGGCTCTCCAGACTTCATCAGGTGCATGCCAATCCAGGTAACTGAACCTTTTATTTAATAAATGGGGTTAGACTGTTCTCATTCCACTGTCCATGTCTAGTGATATCTTGTATTGTTAATTAAATTGCTACTCATTTGTTGCTCATCTGTTTTTCACTGGGAGTAATTCTGTACTGCTGCATCCATAGATTATTATGCCATCAAATTCACATCAAAGATGCTGATATTAGTTCAAATGTAAATGATGATAACTCATCATTGCTGAAATAAAAACAGAATTAATTTTGTTTTTATAAATATCCTTTTATTATTATTAAAATACACCTTTAAGTGCCAAATCTAGATGCGTCGTCAGTGTTGTTGCTCCCATGTCACTAGAAGTTTCGGGTCTAAATAAACAACAGACTTCTTCGATGGGCGACGCGACCGAATATGATCAGTATTCGGCCCGCACCTAGGACAAAAATTTTGCCACGAGCTTTAGGACGTGAAATATACAAGTTGCCCCAGTAGACAACGACCAATCAAGACTTTACTTGGGCTATTCGATGTTAAATTAGGTATGCATAGTTGTGTTGATCTTCCTGCATGCGGCCAAGAATGGGTGTTTTTTTTTGGAAGAAAAAACAAAACAAGAAACATAACATAAATATACATATATGTATATACACACACACACAAACACATATATACACAAAAAAAACCCAAAAGCAAAAACGATTTATTATATTCAATTGGCTCGTCCTGCGATTACCAATACAGAAAATATAACTATGCAATGCAAAATTAGTTAAATATGACTGTCATTCTATTTTCAGTAATGATCATGTCATTTTTTTTATCATTTCATACCAAGTAAGGTAATATAGCTACTAAGATGCAAGGGATTACAAGGTCTGAAAGAATAAGAGAAAAACAAAAAACCATTACCGAGAAAGGACAATAAAGGAACCTGAATTAAGAAAACAAGATAACAACTGACATTGCATTTAAATGTTTGAAGTTGACTGGGAAGCAAGCAGCTGGAAGAGAGTTCCACAAGTGAGAAGAAACTGTTAACATAGAACTTACAGTTACATCTAAACAATTCAACTGGAAAGTGATGAAACCTACCTGTCAATCTAGTACTATGCTTAAATTTGTAAAGGCAGCATAACAAAGGGGACTGCTCATCAGAACAATTATCATGAAAATATTTATAGAAAAGACACAAGGGAGCTGTATTATGGCTGTGGTAGAGTGACTGAAGGTGAGATGCCAGGTCATGTTATCTATCTGAATATTTTTAATTTTAATGATTTAAGAATTAGAATTCTTTCTCACATATGAAAGGAGAATTAATTTCACCTATTTTATTTAGATTTGGACTGATGTCCTCACTTTCCTTGTTATTATCATACTATTTTGGTCATTGTGCCTGTTACATTATGTCATGGAAAACAGGAGAGACTTGAGAGAGCTGTCGTGAAACATGACCAGCATTTATTAGGTACCGTAAGAAAGAGAGCGAAAGTAGTTAGGGAGAAAAGTGATGTATCAGAGAATGAGAATCACCTTCCTTAATGTCAATTAGGGAGCAGACATTAAATTGTAATGAAAAGGGAATAAACATTAAAAAATAATGTAACATCCCCACTTTTGTAAGTAGACACTACGCTCTCACATACTGTCCTTGATTAGTTTTACAAAGTCCTTCAGATATGTTGGCTGTCATATCCCTCATCCAGCACATGTGTGAACCCCAACAGGCGATGTGCACTTTTCTGGTTCAGTTATATTAGTGCATTTGCTTGCAACAGCTGAGGTTGATGAGGGTACTGTTAAAGATGCAGGAGCTCTTTGTGTCTTTTCCATGCCATGCGGCAAACTTAGACTGTCTGTAAAGGTTGGCGGTGGCTGATCATTTCTTGCATGTTCTACTATTTCAGAGGATTTGCATTGATGACGTCTGTTTCGCAGATAGCTTCCACTTGCTGTCTGGACTTCATATGAATGTTCATCCAATTGGTGATTTATAACACCTTCCTCTCAGACACAATCATCTTCCTTGTATGGGTGCATTTATACGACATCACCTTCACTCAGCACAGGTAAATCACATGTATGATGGTCAAAGTACTTGGCCCGAAACTTCTGTCTGTGTTGCAGTAGAGTCTTATCATTTGGTTCAAGGCTTGCCATCCTAAAGGTGTGGCAATTTACTAGGCACTGAGAAAGGCTGCTTCCCATTCCTTGGAGGGGGGGGGTTCTGACGTTAAGCAGTGCCAGAAACTGGCATGTGTAGGTGCTTTTGTTTTTTCTCCTGAGTTGTTTTGCACTTTTAACTGCAGATTTGGCTTTGTCATTTGCCTGGGACTCACCATGAGAAGTTTAAAATCCCATTTTTCCAATATGTTCTTCAAGGATGATGTTAACTGGGGTCCAGTGTCGGAAACCAACACATGAAATCCCATACCTGGTAAAGAGTTCCTTCAATTTGCAGATGACAGTTGAGGCAGTAGTGTTCTCAAGTTGATCTATTTCCCAGAAGTTTGAGAAATAGTTGATAGTTACAAGGTACTAGATGCTGTCAAATTCAAATAAGTTAACACCAACCTTCTGCCATGAACAATCAGTTATGGTGTGTGGCATTAGTGTCTCCTTTTTAACTTGAGGGATCATGACCACTGACATGCAACCTGCTGTGGCAGTATGTGGTGTGACAGTTTCATCAACTTGTAGATGCACCTGCCCTGATAATGATCTTAGTTCACTATTGAAAACATCTATTAGGTTGGTGCAAAAATAATGTCGTTTTCTCACATATGTTACTATGTGAGAAAACGACATCATTTTTGCACCAACCTAATAAATAGTGTATTAATAGTTGCCTACACTCTGGTACTGAACAAGCATTACAAATGTTATCATAGTGCAGTTATTAGGTCCATTTGTTCGCTCACACATTTTCCTAACAAAGGAGTCAATCTCTCCTTGACTATAGTGAATTCCACTGAATATTTTCGGGGTTGCACAGTACAATACAACATTTTCTAATGGACATTAGTTCCATCGCATTCCACATATAGAGTTTTTTGGTCAATGGTTGCAGCTAGGTAGTACACACATATTAGGTTGGTGCAAAAATAATGTCGTTTTTTGACGTTCAACTTCAAAAGAAAAGCGACATTATATTTGCCCCAACCTAATATTTCTGTGGGATTACATTAATGGTAACTCCACAATCCACTTGGAATTTCAACTTACTTTTTTCTAGCATCATATTTTCATAGATAATCTTATCTGGTCTCTCTCTCTCTCTCTCTCTCTCTCTCTCTCTCTGTGTGTTTACATATAACACATATTCACATTCAGTGTCACTGGAAGAATATGAAAAGAAAAAAGCACTGTTAATTTTATGCTTAGACTTAGCCTCTGTTCGTCATACAGAATGCTTTCCTGGACATTTCAGTGCAAAGTGGTTCCTACTGTTGCAAAATTTACATTTTTTGGCCCCACATGGGACATGATTCTTTCCATTTTTCATGTGTCTTACCACAGAAATTACAGCCTATTTGTCCCTGTTTACGGTATTTCTGTTTGTAACTTTGTTCTTTCACTCTGTTTATTTCGTCTGTCACGTTCAGGTCTCTCCTAACTACACAACTTTGGCATATGTCAATAAATTGTTTGAGATTTAGTGTTGAAAGCTGCAGAATATTTTTTATGTGCCTGGTTGTCTCTTACACCCAGCACTATATATGGTCGTGTAGCAAAGAATCATGTAAACATTGACCAAAATTGCAAGACACTGTTAGCTTATGAAGAATAGTTAGATATAAATCAATATTCTCACCTTGTTCCTGACCTCTTTTTATTGATATGTCTCATTGTTATGTTTGATAAAATGTTGATCAAACTTGGCTATTAGTATGTTCAAGTCAACTTTTTTCTGTTGAAGTGAATTGAAAACCATTCTTCTCAACTCTTCTGGTCCACTAGTATTAAGGAATAGTACCATATGGTATTACTTATTTTGTCCATGCAGTTTGGTCACAATGCTGTAATTATTCCATATCTGTTTCCAGAGCTTCCATCGTTCAGAAGAAAGTCTCCATGTCCAGCTTGCTCAGTGGAGATAATGTTTTACTGTTATCCTTCTACCATTTTTACACATGTGGTCAATTTTTGTACTTTATTATCGTCTCTCCAAATGCCAGAAGCCACTGAAACATCTTACGTGAGACAGTCTTTTTTGTTGGTATTAGTCCTTATTTGCAGGGTTATAAAGTATGAATTACTTCCTTACTGTCACCATCTTACATTAAGTCATGGAAAACAGGACAGACTCAGGTTTGATAGACCGGACAAGGAACATGACTGGTGTTTATTAGGTACAAGAAGGAAGAGATAGAAAAGAATTAGGGAGAAAAGGGACATATCAGGGAGCAAGAATCATGTTCCTTAATGTTGATTAGGGAGAATATATTAAATGGTAATGTAAAGAGAGTATACATTAAACAATAATGTAACAGTGCTTTCATGCCCTCTTCAGGTCATCTGGGTTACCTTCAGGGAATTTTGAATTGAATCCTTGTTCTTATTCCACTGTCCATATCTAAGGATATCTTTTCTAGTTCTCTTTTTTTGCCCACCCTGTTTTCATTTGAGTCAAAGTCTGTACTACATGGCCCAGGGAATGAAGTCACAATTACTAACTTACTTAACTAGGCCCTTATCTCATGAGGCAAACCTGTACAATTCTGGAAGGTAAAATGATCAAAATGTTGAAAAAATTTTAAAAGATATTCACAGGATTAGTTATTCAATTTTTGAATTGCTTTTTTTTTTCTTTTTAATTCTTTTTTTTCCTTTTATACTTTTTCTCCATTTTCAAGTTTATTTTTCCTTTTTAAATTTATTTTTTAATTTTCTTTTTGTTTTTTTAATTTTCCTTTTTAATTTTTCCATTTTTAATTTTCTTTTTTCCTTTTTAATCTTCAGTTTTTCCTTTTCAATTTTTCCTTTTCAATTTTCCTTTTTAATTTAAAATTTTTCCTTTTCAATTTTCAATTTTTCCTTTTCAATTTTCAATTTTTCCTTTTCAATTTTCAATTTTCCTTTTTAATTTTCAATTTTTCCTTTTCAATTTTCAATTTTTCCTTTTCAATTTTCCTTTTTAATTTTCAATTTTTTCTTTTCAGCTCTTAACTTTTTAATTTTCTTTTTTCCTTTTTAATTTTATGTTCTTGTTTTTTAATTTTTCACTTTTTAATTTTCTTTTTTCCTTTTTAATTTCACACTTTTTAATTTTTTTTTTTTTTATTTGACTTTTTCCTTCTTAATTTTCCGGTTTCTTTTTTAATTTTTCTATTTTAATTTTCCTTCTTAATGTTTAACTTTTTAATTTTCCTTTTTTCCTTTTTAATTTCTCACTTTTTATTTTTTCATTTTTTTTCCTTTTAATTGTCTTTTTATCTTTTTAGTTTTCCTTTTTTTCTTTCTTTAATTTTCTTCCTTTTTAATTTTTCTTTTTAACTTTCCTTTTTTATCTCTTTTCAATTTTCATTCTTTTCCACTTCATCGAGACTGTTTTCCATTTGAAAGAATCGGCCATGTCAGATTTGAATTTCTTGGTCTCCTATGAACCACTGTTTTTATAACAGAATGAAAAAGAAAAGAGTTTAAAACACTGTCTGCATAACAGTTGCTTTCAATACAGAATAGAGAAAAGAAGAAAAACATGAAAAATGGCAATTGCTTATCACAGAAATGAGATGAACTCATTTCTATCAGGCAAGACGAAATGTATAAAACATTGATGGTAAATTATTTACTGCCAAACAATTTATATTAACCTTCAGGAAATAATAATAGTTTGACAAAAAAATTGAACGAAGAGGGAATCAGTTGTCAAGGAAAAACTCAGACAAATAGTTGCAATGAATATTCACCAAATTCTAAGGAATCTGGGGGAAATATGAAGAGGAAAAAAATCTGTGAAAAACCGAAATCCAGAATATCAAAATTATTTTATATTCTAAAAAATTACTACTTGAAAATTTATGTTTTCATGAAACCTAAAATATAAATTACACAGAATTAAATAATTTGATGGCTTATAGTACATAAATTGAAATATTAACACTGTAAAATATTTATGTGTGTATGTATATATATATATATATATACATAGGTATGATAAAAAATATACATATACACACATATATTTGTACATATATATATATATATATACATAGGTATGATAAAAAATATACATATACACGCATATATTTGTACATATATATATACATATATATATATATATATATAAGCAAATATATGGATATAGATCCGACAGTATGAAGAAAAAATATACAGAAAAAACAAACAAAAATCTTAATATGCAATTAACATTAATATTATATAATTGCATATTAAGATTTTTGTTTGTTTTTTGTATATTTTTTCTTCATATATATATATATATATATATATATATATATATATATATATATATACTAGGAGCATTCTAATGTTCTACTTAATAAATAGTCTACAAGGCTTCACCGATAAAATAATTATGTAAATTACTTGTACTTACACAAATCAATCAATTTGAAACCATATTTTCTACTATACAAATCATTTTGTCTTTTCCTGTTTTGCATAATTTGCTTATCAAATTTGTTGTATTTAACCTATTGTTCTGAAAATTGAGTTTTTTTAATTCTTTTTTGTGCTTAATAACATACTAGCAGCATGGCCTGGCATTGCCCGTGCTTGATTCAAAAATCGTACGACTCATACAGCAATCGCTATCACTTGACTTAAAATATGTTTGCTCTTCCTTGCCTTTAAAGAAGTGCCCTTTGCCATGCTGATGTTGCTCTTGCCTATCTCACACTGCAAATTTTTTCTAAGGTCTATACTAAACATTAAATCTGTTACGAAAAAAGAGCTAAACAAAATGAACACAAAACGATCAACTTTAAAAAAGGACTCGTAACTAGAAAAACCGAATGAAAAAAGAATGTTAACAACAAATACTTTTTTACACCCAACCCAGTTCTGCAGAATCAGAATCAATGTTGAGTTTAAGCAAGCAAATGAGCCAATTGGAGTAAAGTGCCATGCAGATTTCAATTCTTCCCACTTGTGACAAATGCAGCTATAGGATTTTTTTTGCATGCTAGCATGCTAGTTAACATTCGTGTCAGTCAGCTGTTGGCTCTCACGCTGGCCAATAGAATCTTCCTGCCTATTCGTGGCAGCCAGCTATATACATATATATATCTTATATATATATATATCTTATATATATATATATATATATACATATAAAGTGAAGAGAATATAGGAGTTCCAATGAGAGAAAAGTGTGTATATTAAAAAGAAGAGAGAAACTGCAAACATTTTTGGTTGTAATGTGGATTTTAAAAAAAAATATATTATGCTTTATTTTTCATAATTTTGCTACACATGTTTCCAGTCTCATAACCTTCATCAGGCAAAGAGTGGATATTTCCATATATTATTAAAAGGAATTCATTTTTCTTTTTTTTTTTTTGATGTTAAATATTCTTGATCTTAGACATTCTCTTTTTTGTGTGTTAATGACCCAAATGTCTCCCTTGAACTGACTGTGAAAAAGTTCTGTGTTAAAGGTAATAAAACATATAAAGACTGGTCCAAGAAAGGGTGAAGAAGAGATCTATATTCTTATCTTTTAATGACTCCTGTGTGTTCTTAGATCTATTTTCATTTTTTTGTGTTTTCGTCAGCATGCATACGCATATGTATATTCCCTCTCCATACATACATACATACTGTCTTATTATAAGGAATTAGTAAACACATATGTACACACATACATACATATATACATACATACATACATACACATATACACACAAACACACACACTTCCTATGTTGTATAAGGTTCACGTGTGTGCCTGTATGCACTTTTGTTTTTGTCAAAATGTGTATGTATATACCAGTACGTGCATGTACATGCACACTTCCCTTCTATACATACATACTGTTTTATTATAAGGAATTAGTGTACACACATACACACACACATATACATACATATATACATACATACACATACACACACTTCCTATGTTGTGTAGGGTTTGCGCGCATGCCTTTCAGCAGTCTATTGTTTTTGCCAATATGCATATACATATTCATGCCCCATATATACCTGCGTGTAAGTGTATGCACATGGATGCAAGTGGTTTGATCACTGTATTTGGTCATTATGTGTGCATGTTGTGTGATTTTGTGTGTGGGGTTATGATCTATTTAGTCCTGGTTTAAATTTGTTTATGAAGTTTTTTCTTGTATTTGTTGGTAAGAATAATTGTCTGTTTGGTATATTGGCATAATTTTAAATTCACCCTGGTTACATTTATAGATGTGTTGTAATACAAAGAGTTTTATGTTGTCTCGTAATTTTATGTTGCTTTTGTGTAGGGAGACCCTGTTGTTTAGTTGTTAGCTGATACCTATATATGACTTCTTGCATTTTATGCATTTGAGTGCATAAATCCCATTTTTGGAGTTGCAGTTTAAATTTTTATTTATTATGAATGTCATTTTGGGGTTTTCAAAAGTGTAGGAGTTTCCTTCTATAATGATGTCACAAACCCCACATCTTTTTTCGTTGCATTTTTTGACTCCCTGTGTTGTGTGTTGGTTAAATTTGGATGTGGTTAATATGTGTTTCAGGTTTTTAGATTGACGTTTGCTTTTAATTATTTTGGTTGTTTTTAGTATATTTTTCAGTTTGTCATTCTTGCTAAGTAGGTCTAGAAGTTTTGTAATTTCTGTAAATAGTTCTAGATTGTTCTTGTTGTATGTTGAGACATATGGTAGAGTTTGTTTGATGTTATGTTTCTTTGGATTTCGTAGTTCGTCTAGAGGAACTTTTTTTGCGAGTTCAAAACCTTTATTAGTGTTGTGAAGTACCCTCAATTTTTTAGAGTTTTATGTTGTTCTTCTAGGCAGGTTTTTCTAAGGTGTTTGTCAGTCACTATAGTACAAACCCTACATGCTAGAGAATAGGGATTGATTTCAGGCAGCTTTTTGGGTGATGGGGCTTGAAATTCTTGATATTGTTGGGTGTCTGTAGGTTTATGGTAGATATCTGTGATTATGTGGTTGTTTTTATTTCTAATGAGTATATCTAAAAATGGTAATTCATTGAAATTATATACTCGGGTGACTTTGATTTTTGTGGGTAAGTTCTAAAGTAGAGTCTGGAATTGGTCAATATCACCTCAAGAGGATTTCCAGAAAATGAAGCAATCACCCAATCGAGTCATTTCCTGGATTTAGTGAAGTGTTTTTTTTTTATATTTTCTCTATAGAGGTTTTTCTCTAGGTAAGCTAATGTGTGGGTGGCATATGTTGGTACCATTTTTGTTCCCATTGCAGTACATAGGGTTTAGATATAGTTTTTGTTGTCAAATTCAAAGGTGTTATTGTTTAGAATTAGGTCTATACTATCAATAATGGATTCCTTAGTGAATTGTGGATGTAATGTTTCTGGATGTTTTTCAATCCAGAATGAGATCACCTTTTTACCTTTTGGGGTATGTTGCTACATAGGCTACTAATGTTAAATGTTGTCATAAGTGTTCCTGGATCTACTTTTTGTGGTATGGGGCCAAGGAAGTGAATATCATCTCTGATGTAGCTTTTAATCTGCTTAGTAAATGGTTGTAATTTTGTGCCTATTAGGTTACTGAGTTTGCTAGTTGGTCAGGCTGGTCCTACTACTATGAGTCTGAATGTAAGGTCACTAGGGTTTGGGATGCTAATGTATTCAGATTTTTGTGTCTGGATAGCACCTTTTATTTCACTTGATTTGTGAATTTTTGGTAATCCATAGAAATTGCTTGTTTTTGGTACAAAGTTTATTAGGAAATCCTTTTTTTTTTTGTTAATATTTTATTATGTGTTGCGCAGAGTTTTGTAATTTTTGATATAATATTTTTGTCTATGTTGGTGTTGATTAATTTGTAGTTGTTCCTATCCTCTAGTGTTTCTAGATTTTTTGTTTTAAAGCATATTTTGTCCATGGTCACTAAAGCGCTGCCTTTATCTGCTTCTTTTATAATTATGTTATGTATAGAGAGGGAGTATGCATGCACATGCGTGTACTGGTATATATATATATATATATATATATATATACATATATATACACACACACATATTGACAAAAACAAAAGTGCTCACGGGCACACACGCAAACCCTACACAACATAGGAAGTGTGTGTGTGTGCGTGTGTTTGTGTGTATGTGTATGCATGCATATGTGTGTGTATATGTATGCATATGCGTGTGTATGTATATGTGTATATATTTGTATACTAACTCTTTATAATAAGACAGTATGTGTATATGGTGAGTGAATATATGTATGCGTATGCGTGCTGACAAAAACAATAAAAAATGGAAATAGATCTGAGAACACACAGGGGTCATTAAAAGATAATATAGATATATTTCTCACCCTTTCTCAGATGAGTCTTAATTGTTTTATTACCCTTCATGCAGAACTTTTTCACTGCTAGTTCAAGGAAGATATTTGGGTCACTAGTTCAAGCGTTTATTTATCATCTCTCAGTTGCACCTAAGTCTTCGGGCAGAGTGGCTACAGAGCAATCACTGTGAGATGCCTAGACCTGGGGAGTAGATGCCCAAGGCGGCAATCTCTCATTGCACCAGAGTATGGGACTGGTGCTCACACCGTGGCCATCACAACCAATGGTTGTGGAGGCTTGGGGAATTTTCCCCACATTAAACCAACCTTGTGTCATAATCTGATTCCATGGGGAGGTAAAGTAAATAACAATTATAAGTGTAGAATTGGGGTTTTTAATCTCAGAATTTGTGGGAGAATTACCTTTACTATGAAAATCACCAAGAAAGAAATGGATTCTTTCAAATCATGTGCCACCTGTAATTATTTTTATAGGGCAGTAATTTAACATTTTGCTGCCTGTGATTATCATCAGGGGGTGGTAATCTAACAAAGGCAACAGGAAACTGCTTCAAGAAGGCATAGCAAATCACAGATAATAAAGTTCTGTATTTGGCCATCAAACATGATTTGCATACAAGAAGAATGCAATATAAAAACTTAACAGTAGCTTGTCAGACATTTTTAATGATAAATGTATTATATATTGTTGTAATGGAATGACCCACACTCCTTATCGCATATGTGGACTGATTATATCAGTAGATATATATAGTAAACACAGGATATACCTAGCAGACTTGCTTCAGGAATTACTAGCTTGCTAACCGATTCCATCTTTCAGTAGTATATTCTCTTTTACAATAAACCTCTCTTTCTTTCATCTATGCCCATTTTGCTGTTCCTTTCATTCGAGTACCACCTTTGTCTGTTTGTAACCTCTTTAAGGATACAACATATATATATATATATCACACAGTGGGTGCTGTAAAATAACTGAGTTAAAATTTATACTACTAATAATAAATATACATTCTGTTTCTCACCATTTGGTATAACTCTTGAGTTTTATGTACATACCAATCACATACACACACACACACACACACACACATATATATATATATATATATATACATGTATATAAAAGTGAACATAGAAGTCAACACTTAGGGGCGACAGTCTGTTTCATGCTATATGCAATCGTTGTTCCCGCCAAAATAATACTTAGAATGAACTGCAACAATCAACCCCAAAATTGAACAAATAGCTTTAATTAAACTCTCAAACCAAAACAAAACTGTTAAATAAGTGATATAAAGAAATGTTTACTACATTAATAAATAAATAAATAAATAAAATAAGAAACAAAAAAATAAAAACAAGCAATATAATTTGACCCAAATAAATAAACGACTTCCGGTAAAATAACTGCCATAATAGAATACCCACAATGCACCACTGACCCGTATATATATAAATAGCCGAGAAAAATAACAGCATATGTGGCCTGACGATTGCATATAGCATGAAACAGACTGTCGTCCCTAAGTGTTGACTTCCATGTTCACTTTTATATTTACACACGCTCTATCTCTGATATTGAGCACTTTATTCCATAAATATAGCACACCTTAAAACTATATTTCTTTATATATATATATATATATATATATATATATATATATATATATATATATAATATAAAATGTAAAAAATTCTCAGAATTAATCTGAAGAAAAAGACAATATGTATAAAGGAAAATGAGGACTTTTTCAAGGGAAAAGACAAAATGAATTTATTTGAACAAAGTATCTATAAAGAAATGTTATTAGTTACTAGAAGAATTTAGAGACACGCGTACATATACATTGATTTACTTTTTATGTTTGAAGAGAATTTCTCATATGTAGAAATATTGTTTAAATTGTTGTGAAGATGGATTCAACTGTTTTCTTTTGATTTCTTGATATATTTGTTGTGTATGTTGGCTTGGGAGGGAAGTGATTCTGTTATGAAAGGTGAGATAGGAGAAAAAATGGGGCATAGTTTAATGTTTGGATAATATTCAATGGCGGCAATCTCAAGTATTTTCCTTCTGACTGAATTATTTTCTTTTTTGTCAGTGTAGCATTTATAAAATCAAAACTGTGGTTGAATTTATTTTATGACCAGTGTATTTGTGAAATTGTTATTTATGAGGTCCATTTTCTTTTCATAGATGCATTTTTGTAAATTTCTGCATGTTTCTCCAATGTATTGTGAGGAACAGTTTTGTCAATTTATTTTCTATATCCCTGCTTCTGAAATATTTTGTTGTTGGTGTTTTTAGATCTGATTATATCCATAATGGTGGGGAAGTGGTTGTGATTATTTGGATGTTGTTTAGAGGGGATAGGTAATTCTGGATAGTGGATGTTATGGAATCGCTTGTTAGTATTATGTATCTGTTCTTGTATAATTTATTATAATGGATGATGTTGCTATTTTTGTTGTGGCTGTATGTTTTTTTATGCCTTTCTTCTTACATTAAAGATGAAGTGATATGGATATTGTTTGAATGTGTTTTCTATGTATGTTTCTTCTTTGGGTAAATATTTAAGTAAGTTTGGAGGTAGACTTTTTTTGAATGGGTCACTTTCTAGAAACTCTAAAACTAGACAAGTAAGAACACTGCTGAGAGGAGATTTTTGTCTGTAGATGTGGTTATAAAAAAGTAAAGAAACATTGCTTAATGATTAACTAGCATATTTTTATGATTTTATGTGTAAGTAGAGATAGTGTAATTTAATGCACAAAGTCACAAACAGTGATTCTAAAATTTTCAATGTTGTGAAGATTTTAATGTAGGGGAGGTAACTTAATGATTTGAACTGTTAACAGTTTAACCACAAAAGCAAAAATTTCCTTTGGACAAAAACAATTATTGTCTTAGACATCATAACCCTGAAGATGATATTGGAATATATAGAAAGTACTTAGAAAAATAAAAATGGTGCCTTCCTTGCTCTCTTTAATCAGGAAACAACAAAGCTTATACTTGATTACAAATAAACAAATGTGGTTTAAATTGAAAATAAACAAATGTGGTCTAAATTGTTTAATCAGATATGTTTAAATGAAAATATGCTGCCAAAATATACGGAATATATATATATGTATATATATATATATATATAAAATAAATCCTAAAAAGCCAGGAACTATCTACCTAGGATTCACCTGAATGGATCTTCAAGGTAATCTGGTAATCTTGTTTTATTTATCTTTGCACTACTTAGCATATTGAGCACTCTTCTTTTTAGCTTAGTTACTCACTTGGGTTTTTTTCTTTGAACTGGAAGCTTAAGGCACTGGACGATTTTTTTTTTTTTTTCCCCTGTTCAAACATTTTTATTTCTTTCTTTTTTTTTGCCAATTTTTTCCTCGGATACCAATTTGTTTGATATACTTGCAAGTTGTGCTATCCGAGGTTTTTTACCAACTGAGTATAATTATTAGTATAATATATATATATATATATATATATATATATATATATATATATATAATGTGTCTGTAGCTTACTGTATTCAGCATATAAAATGAGATTAGTGAGTGGAGTGTGTGGAGTGCAAATTCCACTCTAGGCCATTATGTTCATACAAGTATCGTGCACACCCAGCAATGGGTTTAATAGTAGGAGAGCCTAAGCTCTCTAATTTTGGTTAGCAACAAGAGTCAGAGATAGAAAGCTGAATATTCAAAATCAGTTGGTTATGGGATTAACGACTTCACAACGTACATGGTGCAGAAACTAAAGCAACAACATTTCATGTAGAGAGGCTGTGGCCCTTTACTCCATGTATAATAATGAATAGTATAACATTTCTAAAAATGCCAGGTTGAATTGAAAATTAACTGCTGATATTAACTATCCTGCTAATGATAAAAGCTGATCAAATGTATTCAAACCACACATGAGCATATAACAGAATATCAACATTTACAATTTTATATGGAACCTGCTAACTTTTTCATTTAAAAGTTGTCAGTATTGTATTCTTTTATTGACAAGTACTCTAAATGGCACAGCCAATTATATCCGAGGATGTCAGTCTACTAGGGTGGCTAGCTAATCCCCACTGCAGACTCCTGCTCAAGCACATTTTTTTGTGTTTGTTTAACACACACAGAGCCCAGCTGTATCTATACTGCAACTATGATGAACAGACCTTATTTACAGCTTCTTGGAAAAAGTGTGTTATCTACTGTGATCAACAATCTGAACAAGGCCAGTACACTCAAACCCTCGGTCATGATGACTTTTGACTTCATGCTAGCACAGGTATTGATGGCCGCTAAGTGTATCATCTAGCCAATTCCACTCACAAGGCTTGGATCAACCATGGTATGGTTTTCAGACACTTTCCAAAGGTGTTGCACACTGAGATTGACCCTCCAGACCAATAACATCAAATCACCTTCCTGACAAATTGACTCTGGTGAAATTTGAACCTGAGTCTCATGGTCAGAAAGAGAACGTTCTAACCACTCAGACCATGACAAGTACTCTAAAGATTTAAATAAAAAAGCCCCTCCTTTTTGTTAATGAATATCAAACATCTAGCATCTACCAAAAACACTCCTTTTACCTTTTTACCTTTATTAACATTGTTTTGGAATAAATGGAATCATCTCCTTTCCACAGGTGAAATAGTAGGACTTGTATCTGAAAAATTATCACTATTCTGAAAAAATTCTTAATTCAAGATTCATATTTATTTAGCTTCTTCTGGAAGTATACACATTTCTTTTTAGTTTATTTTTTTCATCTAAGTAGATAAAAAAAAAAAGAGGGGAATATTTTTCTTTTTAATCATTTCACCCCAATCAAGGCAATAATGCCACTAAAATGCAATCGGTTACTGGGAGTGAGAGAGAACAAGAATATTTTAGCGAGGAAAAAGGCAATAAAAGAACAGGATTTAGGAAAAAAGATGATGATCGACATTGCATTTAAATTTGATTAAGATTCTAGTTATGAAGGAAGCAAGAAATCCGAAGAAAGTTCCACAGATGAAAAAAGAAATTATTAGAATAGAACTTATGGTTATTTCTAGCTATTTCAACAGGGAAATTATGAGACCTAATAGCCAATCTAGTCATATGCTTAAATGCATGTAACTGAGGTACCAAGGAAGAGAGAGCTGTTTATAACAACAGCCATAAAAATATTTATAGATTTTAGCCAGCAGGAATGCAAGAAACGAGAAGTGAGTTCTGCAAGCAAAAGACATTCAAGAAAAGAAACTTGTGGGAAAATGAAAAAAAAAAATCAATAAAGAAAATAATAATAAAGAATAAAAAAAACTTTTTTAAATACATTTTCACATGATGCATACATAAAGAAGCCGGAATGGGTTTTTGTCATCTATGCAATATTATTACCTCCACTTGGCTTCTCTAAATTCCTGTCTCTATAAAAAGACAAACATTTTCTTTTTTTCTTTTCTTCTCTTGCTCCAAAAGACTACCATTCATCCAGGCTTAAAATATTGCTGCCACATATGGTCCAATGCCCCTCTTATTTACCAATAGCTCTTTGATAAGATCCAAAGAAGAATCAGCAATATTATTGGTCTTGATCTGGCAACTCAGCTTCAGTCACTTTCCCACAACCATAAGATTGCCCCTCTGTGTCTTTTTTATAAATGTTTTCATGTTAATTGTTCAGATGAGGTCTTCACTATGGTACCCAGCCTTTTTTTTAATTTAAGCGCAGTACTAGATTGGTTTTGAGATCTCATCAATTTACAGTTGAGCTTTTCTTGCACTTCTCACCTGTGGAACTTGCTTCCAGCTCCATGCTTTTCAGCCAACTTTAATCTGCAAAAATTTAAATGCCATGTCAATTGCTATCTACTGTCCTGCTGATTACTTCTTTGTCTTCCACTAATTATTAATGTTTCTGTTCCTAATTCTCCCACATCCTGTAACCCTTTGTGTCTTAGTGTCTTTACTACCTTGCATGAGATGATAGTGAATAAAAAAAAATAAGTACAATGTTTACTTTGGCATTCCAACTCATTGCAAGGCTGACTTAAGATTGACAATTAGCTATTCTTCTTATTATCCCTAACTTACTTTTGGACCAAAATAACAAAACAGGTACACCCAAGGGACATTGAGCTTTTTTACAGTTACTATAAAAAAAAGAATAAATTGTCCATAGTAGATGTGGAGTGAGTAGTCATGGTTAAATGTAAAATAAATGGATGGCAGACCTTCCTAACAAACAGAATTGGCAACGTTTGCAATAAACAATAACAAGAAAAAGAAAAGAACGGGTCAAAAAATAATATAAAGCAAGCAAACAATATATGCAAAAAATATATGTAATGAAATGATTTATCCTCTGATTTTTAAAAATTAAAAAAGAATTAAAAAAATGCTACTTGGAAGTTTTTTTCTGAAGGTCTAGGGAAGTGCAAAAAAAAATTGCAAAATTTTAACTAAAAGAAAAGGCTACACTCGTGTTCAAACCAAAAAGGAATGTTCCTTTTGTGACACTCAATGCAGTTAATATTGAACTTGATAGATCGGAAAAAATGGGAGTAATTTCTAAAATAAATTATTCTGTATGGGGGTGGGGGCATGCATTTATATAAAAAAAGAAGAAAATCAGAGTATGCACAGATTTTAGCTTTGGATTGAACGATTGTTTAGAAACATATTCATACCAGATCCTGAATCCACAAGAAAATTTTGCCCAGTTAAGCGGTTGAAAACATTTTTCTAAATTGGATTTTTCAGATGCATATTTTCAGATACCTGTGAATGACAAGTGTTCTAAAATTCTCACTATTAATACCCGTGGAGGGGCCTACAAATTTGATAAAAGTGGCCACAGGTATTTTTCAACAATTCATCGATGTGATACCTAGAGATTTGAATTTTGCTATCACATATTTCGATGATATTCTAATAAAAAGTGAAACACACAAACACCATATTGAACATAATCACTAAGTGTTTTAAAAAAATCAGTGATTTTGGATTCGAATTAAGTGAAAAGAAATGTAACCAGTTTATGGAAAAAATAAATTACATAGCTCACATAATTGACAAAAATGGTAGAGTTCCAGACCCTGTTAGATCTTCAGCAATTAAGGATATACCAAAAAAAAAAGGTACCAAAAAATATTAAAACATTACAAGCATTTTTAGGGCTTGATAACTATTACAACATTTTTATAAAAAATATGCATAATTTATGAACACCACTAAACAACTTATTAAAAGAAAATGACATAAAATGGCACGGGACCAATAAGTGCCAAAAATCCTTTGAAAAAATAAAAGAAATTTTGACATCCAATTTATTTCTAGTGCATTTTGACCCAAATCAGGAGACAGTTGTCACCAGAAACTATAGTAATGGGTCCTTAATTGTGCACAAATACAAAGATGGAACAATAAAAGCAATGGCTCATGTTTCTAGGAGAGTTTGGCAGTAATTTATGCTATAAAGAAATTCCATAAGTATATATATATGGAAGAAATTTTTTATTAAAGACGGATCATCATTGGTTAATAAAAATTTTTGGATCAAAGAAAAGTTTGCCAACTCACACTGCCAATAGACTGAAGAGCTGGGGTACTATACTTTTGAATTATGATTTCAAAATTGAATTTTTACTATCTAATAATCTTGGTCATTCTGACAGGTTATCATGCTTAATTCCTAGATTTTGTGAACCATTAGAATATGATAGCAGCATTAAGGGCCGAAAACAAAATAAAAAATGTGTTATATAATTCAGTGCAGAATTTACCAGTAACTTTGGCTGATATAAAAATAAGAGCAGAAAAGGATGTTTTTATTAATGAAAAGAAAAAACAAATGAGGTGGAAATTAAATGAACAAAATAAGAAAGGAGATGTTAACAGTAGGAATTTTTTATTTTCCATATGTGATGGGGCATGTTAAATGCAAAGTGAAATGTTATGCCAGTTTCCTTGCAGAAATATGTAATAAATGATTACTCATGCATAGCGCTATGCATATTGGCCAAATATGGATAAGGATATAGAACAATTGATGAAATCATACAAAAAGTATTCTCTGGCTGCTAAGGCAACTCTGGTAAAGTTTAGTAACTGGCCTGCCACCAATAGACTGTGGAAAAGATTACATATTGATCTTGCAAGACCACTCAATGGATTTTACTATTTTTTCATAGTTGACAGTTTTACAAAATGGCCAGAAATGCTAAAGTGTAACATCAAATGTTATTAAATTTTTGCACAAACTTTTTGTGAGGTTCAGTCTCCCAGATTTTATTATATCTGACGATAGGACACAGATCATGCCAAAAAATTTTAAAATGTTCTGTGAATCTTTTGCAATTAACCATATCACAATGCCACCTTTCAACCAAAGATCAAATGGATTAGCAGAGAGATTTGTTGATATGCTGAAGAGAGCTCTAAAGAAAAATGATGGTAGAGACTCTGAGGGAATAGAAATTGAACAATTTCTTCAAGTATATCATATCACACCTAATCCTAACACAGCGTCAGGTATGTCTCCAGCAGATTTGATGTTTGTGAGAAAAGTAAAATCTATATTTGATAGACTATTGCCTGAGAAAGAAATAGACACAAAAAGAAATCCAATAGGGTTCAGTTTGAAATTGCCTGAAAGTTACACTGATCGACAAACACCTGAAGAAGGTCAGTGAGCAGACTAGTCAAAAGGTTGTGATAGCAATTACAAAGATCTCAAGTTTAATACAAATGGTTGAGTTAGGAGGTTAGTATCAGTCATGCCAATGGGAGACAGGAACCAGATACAGGAAAATATTACTTATATCCAGTCTAGGCAACTTACCTTGATTGGTATCCTCACAAACCTTTAGTTTTTGTATAATCCGGCCTTCAAAGGCTGAAAGCAACAAAGACATAGATAGTAGTCCAATTATAAAGACATTTAACAGCCAAAAAATTCTTACATATTATATATACTCATGTATAAGACTATTTCATGTATAGTGACTCTGATCTTTTTAGGGAAAAACCTGATTTTTTATATAGCTTGTGCATAATGCAACCCTAGCTTGCAACTTATTAAAAAAAATGATATAAAATGGCACTGGACCAATAAGTGCCAAAAATCCTTTGAAAAAATTAAAGAAATTTTGACATCCAATTTATTTCTAGTGCATTTTGACCCAACTAGTTTTACTAGTAGACCTACCATAGTTAAATATTGTAGTACTGGACATCATCCTGGACATATTTTATAGCAAATAAATAGTCTTCACTGTTTTTTGTACAAAGCTGCCCCAAAATTGTGAGAAAAACCACTTATTGTAAAATATCTGATACAAAGATTTAGATACAGTACTTTTATTTTCGTTCATGCCTGACTACAGTAGCTACTTTACGCTGGGCCTGCCTCATACATAGGCTAATTTTCTTCCCTTTTGTCACTACATAAAGAGTAAAACCTTGTCTACTACATATGCCACTTAAAATCAACAAATACCTAATATAAATAAAGAATTAATATGTTTTTTCTTATCTCAAATTTGCATTCATCTTTGTTTGACAATTGTTTACATTGTTGAGGTATTGACTTTCCAATGATGACATTTATACCAGGATTGTTGATACAAAATGCAGTACTGGTACATAATCATAATGGAACATACGTGTCCCGTTAAGCTTAGTCAAAGGTACCATGAGAATGTAGGCCTACCAGGTAGTTTATAGACATTGTGGCAAAAATGCATGAAATTTAACCCTTACAGAAAAAATTTACCTGTGTATAGTGCAACCAGTCACTGAAAATTCATGATGTTTGCCCTCTATAAAAAATATACCTGTATATTGAAATGGGTAAAGTGTTGCTATTTTACACTTTTAATTTCATGTATGTGTGTTGTTTGTTTTTGATTTTTGTCAACTTCACAGTATATTAGGTTGTCCCAAAAGTTCATAAACACTTGCAAAAAATTGAAATTTTACTCACCAAGTAATAACAAAAACAACAAAAAGTATTCGTCAAAATAAAGACCATCATTATCCAAGACTTTCTGCCATCGATCTGAAAGCTTTCAGATCTGGTGAAAGTACCATTCAGCTGGCTTTGAATCAAAGAATTCTTGACACACTTCCTCGACTTCATCAACCGAGTCGAATCGGCGGCCCGTCAGAAAGTGTTGCATTGAGCAGAAAAGGCCGTAATCTGATGGAGCACAGTCAGGACTGTAGGCTGAATGTGGCAGAACCTCAATGCCGTCCAGCTCTTCAAACTTGTCTTTGGTCTTCCTGGCAGTGTGTGACTTGGCATTGTCCTGCTGCATCAAAGCGTGTTTTCAGTTGATCAGAGCCAGGTACTTGTTTTGGAAGGTGTCTCTTGCCCTTTCTGAACCCATCGCTTGTCTCAATTGTGCTGGATTGTGTTACATAAAAATTCAATTTTTCACAAGTGTTTACAAATTTTTGTGACAACCTAATAGTAGGGTCAGTTGGGCAACATCTGTGGGAAAAAGAGCATGATGACACAATTCCTACTCTTTGGTATTAATGCTGGAAGTTCCAATATGAACATTTCAGAATGTTTGGGTGTCAATCTAATGAGAATGCAGAGAATTTGGAATGAGCTCAATGAGGTGTAATGGTGATTCATCTTTCCACAGAGCCTCAGACTTGAGGAGGTAGTGCTACCCTGGGTCAAGAGGGCAGCTGCTGGAAGACCCTATATCTGGCAACAGGACTCTGCGCCATGCTACACAAGCAGGAGAACCTAGTCATGGCTGTCAGACAATTACTGCAACAACATCACTTGTTACATCTGGCCACCTAACTCCCCAGATTGCAGCTGCCTTGATTATTATATATGGGGTGCAGTTGAGTGAGAGACCAACAAAACTCCTTATAAGACCAAAGATGAACTGTAAGCAAGGATTATGGAAGCATTTACCAACTTAAACAAGGAGACCATCCAGGAGAGATGCAAGTGATTCTGAAGTCATCTAGAAGCTGTGGTTGAAGCTAATGGCATTTTTATTGAATAAATTTACTCTTTAGTATTTCAAGATATTTTTATGTAATTTTAGTAAATATATCTGTTAAAATGAGATGTCTGTGTTATTTTCATCTTTGTGCAATTTAGATGACAATTTATCTATCGCACCCTGTATAGTGCAATCCCCCCACTATTTTTTATGTACAAATTTGATCTTAAAAACTCGGACTATACTCAATTATAAAAAGTAAATGTTCATACAGTACTTTTTTTTTTCA
Source organism: Acanthosepion lycidas (assembly GCA_963932145.1). Classification (NCBI taxonomy): domain Eukaryota; kingdom Metazoa; phylum Mollusca; class Cephalopoda; order Sepiida; family Sepiidae; genus Acanthosepion; species Acanthosepion lycidas. The sequence goes on along the minus strand of OZ010574.1, from coordinate 63,315,615 downwards.
AACTGACTCAAAATTTTCTTAAATGTTCATATTGTGTTTTTTGTTTTGATTTTTGTTTTCCAGACTCAATTGATAATTTCAAAAATGTTCATACTGTTTTTTTTCAAAAAGATTTAAAATTTTCTTAGATGGTCATACAGTTTTTTCTTTCAGACCGAGTGAATATTTTCCTAAATTTTAATATTATATATTTTTATTTCAGACTGATTAAATTTTTTCTTAAACATTCATACTGATTTTTTCTGTTTTGCTTTCAGACAAACTTAAAAAATTATTAAGTTTTTATTCAATTTTTTTTCCTAAAGGATCATACAGTTTTAATTTTTTTTTTCTCAGACTAATTCAATTTGTACTGTATTTTTTCAGACTAACTCAATTTTTTTTCACACTGTCAAAGTAATTATCATAACATTTACATTGTGACCAAACGCAGCATTAATGCAGCTGGTGTTTGCATTTCAAGGTTCTATGAAAGAATACATCATTGCATGTCTGCAAGTTTAGATTGAAAGACTACAACAGAGATGGTTAAATGTTTAATGTTAGGAATGGTCCCACTTTTTAGACATTTGTTGTTTGCAGCCATATTCAAAGATCGTAAAGTACAAATGATTAACAAAATAGATTTACAGGCTAGTGAAGTTAGTTGAGTCCTGAGAGAATGCTTCATGATTATTATCTTATCCCAAAATTTTATGCCAAGTCACTCTACAAGTGTGACACAACATGTAACCAAGTACAACCTGCCACATTGTTGGTTTATCAGCAACTAAACCACTAAAGCCAATAAGATGCAAAGAGTTATTGAGTGTGAGAGAATATGCAAAAATAAAACATAGTTAAGAAGAGAGAACAATAAATGAACAGGAATTAAGACAACAAAAGATAACAATTGGCATTGCATTTAAACTTTTGAAGATCAAAGTTGACAGGAAAGCAAGAAGTCAGAAGAGAGTTCCACCAGTGAGAAGTGCAAGAGAAGTTGTTGTTAGCATAGAAATTATGGTTACGTTGAGCCATTTCAAGTTATTCAAACATGCTTATAAGCTGAAACTTTGCAAATTAATAATATATGCTTTTAAATGCCGTATAGGTTTTATTAGCTTTTATCTATTTTAAGCTGGTATTCACTCAGTAGGGATATTGTACCCATTGTATGTAAATGAGATACTGCTATAAAAGCAGTACGCCACAGTAAATGCCAGTTGACCTACCGTGTGTTGACCTGACATCTATTTCATAGAGTACTTTACTTTATAACAGTATCTTATTAATAATTTTCAATAAAAGTGATTTTATTTCATCTGAAATTGATTAATAGAATATGTTCTGATAATGTTTTCACTATAATTTGAATCTATATAATTTGTTCATTTTAGCAAATCTTAATTTATGTAGATTTTTACACTTATTCTTCACAAACACTCCAAACTCATTAAATATCTACACACCAGTGGTTCTCAAACTTTTTTGCCCAATGCACCCTTTCCATGATATGTCAGAATGTCATTCCTCCATTCCACTTTTCAAAACCGTCCGACTCAAAAGGTGCATTCCAAATAATATTCATATATTATAGAAAATTTTCTTTTTTTTGTTATTTTATTAGTACAGAGACATTTACATGAATCGTTCTTGTAGAGGAGTTTTTTGTTTTTTTTACACTCATGATGGACTCCAAATTCCATAAATGAAAAACTAGAAAGCGTAAAAAGTTTGTTGCCTTGAAACCCTGTAATTCCTCTGGGAGGGGAAACAAACCCTACACTCCTAATTGAGAATGCCTGCTATACACTAATGTGTTTGTTAAAAAATGCTTACATCACCTGAATAATCACACATAAAAGCAGATATTCATCTATATAGTTTATCATAATTTTACAACATTCAACTTCACAGGAATATTGATTTTGGTATTCTACACGTCATAACCCAATTCTGTGAATAGAAGTAAATAGATTTGACTATCGACCTAGTTCACACACCACCTCGATTTTTGGACAAGGGTAAAGGTGTATCTCTTGTTTCTTGTTCGTTCTACACTCTATTTTCACACTATATATCTAACATTTCTGTCTGAACTCTGAAATGTTATTCACTAATTAAATTCTGACCTCTTCAAGTTACCGTTAGCTCTTGTCTTTCCTGCATAGCTCCAGGAACTTCACTTCTTACACTTTGTTACACTAATACAATTCCACACAGGTAGTCCTCTACCTTAAGTGGCTCTTGGGCCTTGCCTTGGGTGAACATTAGTAAAAAAAAAAAATGCTTGATCACTGAAATTTCTGTTCTTTTTAATTATGGAAGTATTTCTATAATAAAATCAAAAACAATTTATTTACTGATTTAGCCGACATATTCAGTTTCTGTCATTAAATGTCTGCATATAACTTTATTCAAAAAGATAGTTCTTGAGTTCATTATAAAAGCTATAAATTTTGTCGATTGATTCAAACAGCAAAGAACGGAAACAAGCAACATTTTTGGCATATTCAGTCAGTCATGTGCCATGCGTGATACACGCTTAGGCAATGATGTATCTTTTGATACATGACTGACGAGGCAGATTTATTCCTGTGGTAGGTTGCCATTTTTTCTGTGGTAAACCACTTGCCATCCAACCCAGTCTGTCCTACTATTTACCTATAGCTGGAGGGGAGAAGAAGAGGATTCATACCTTTCCCAAGAGTATTAGCATGTAAGTGAATCTAATGGATTTGATTGGAATTTGAACTTGGCTCTCCAATTCCTCAATCTGAGACACTATCCATTACTCCACCATGCCTCCTCCAATTTTATCTAAAGAAAGGTAAAAAAGATTTGTGTAGTTTATGGAGAATATACTGCGAATAATGAAACATGTCAAAAAGGGTTTGCTAAGGTTTGTACTGGTTATTTTGTTGCTGAGATGATGATCAGTTTGGCTGAGGTTGACAATGATCGAATCAAGATATTAGTTGAGAATAATCAATATGATTCAAAATAGGAGATTGACAACATAGAGTTGAAGACCAACTACACCAGATTCGTTATTGTTATGTAGAAAGAGTGCTGACCTGCTCCACACTAAACTGTTGAGCCTACTCATCCACTCAAGATGATTAGGAATTCTGTTCAGAGGAATGTCGTTGCACAAACTATGACATTCACTATTATTGTATTCTTATTCCATGTGATTAAAACTCTTCTGCATTAATGTTTTGTTTCTGTGTTTTCCTTGGAATATTATTAGTTTATACAAGCATTATAACAGTGACAAAGAGGATTTGAAACTCACATTTAAAAAAAAATTCTGACATTGCAAGGATTTTTGAACTCATGTCAACTAAGAATTTGAGAAACACAATATGGGGGACTTCAAATTTGTGGCGGGAGGTCATTAATGAAGATTAAAATCAGTGCAGGACCAAGGATGGAGCCCTGGAAAATGCCTGCATTAGTGCGAAAGGATGTAGATGAGTGGGCGTTCAATCACTTTGTTGGAAGATGGCATCAGCCATGCTGATAGAAGACAGTGAGAGGTCTTTCAGGTGATTAATGGAGAGAAGTTTGGTTTTGGAGACATTAAAATTGACAAGCCATTATTTGCCCCAGTTAACAATGGTCTTGATGTCATTTTGTACATCAGCTGCCATTTTGACCTTGTCTGACTGATCAGCCTTACTACTGAGGCAGGAGTAAATGGCTGTCATCAGTGTATATGCCAAGTTTAGAGCTGATATCATCAGGAAGGTTTCTACTTTCTAATCAACTTTAATCTGCAAAAATTTAAATGCAATGTTAATTGCCATCTACTGACCTCCTGATTGCTCTTTTCTCTTTCTCCTCATTGCTAATGTTTCTATTCCTAATTCATCCACGCTCTGTAATCTCTTGTGTCTTAGTGGCTTTACTGCCTTTCTTGGGGTGATATTGATTAAAAAACAAAACAAAAAACAAACAGTAATTAGAAAAACAACTAAAATGAGTACTGCAAATATTAGAACATCAAACAAGGATGTTTGAAGCAATGCTGCAGAAATCAAATGAAACTAGTATTATAATTCCATTCATGGCCGATGTGGTCACAAACTCCACTGGCAAATTTTTATATAAACCTAAATAATGTATTATGGTTTTGTCGTATTACAGATGTGACAAAGAAATTTTCAGAAAATATTATTAGGTTTGGCCAAATGAAATAAAAGGTACATTTTCTTTTAAGAAAATCATGTTCATCAGAGCACAAAAAAATATTGTAATTACATTTCATCTGAAAATATAAATATCATGTTTGATGAAACTGTTAATTTTGTCTCAAATATTTAGTGAAAGAAGCTCTCTGTATGTCATACACATTGCCAATGAAGTAGCTGCACTAAGTTTCAATAACTAAGATCTAAAATAAATTTTTATAAATGAAAAAGCATTCTTCAGTAAGCAAAATACTCTGGTGCATTTCAAATAGAAAGTATACTGATTGGAATCTCAACATTTTGGTTGATTTCACAACAAATTGACCATTTTTGGCACTTTTGTAAACAAAAGTTAATTCTTGGTTTTAAAAATCTTCTAAAAATAAAATATATTTTTCTGAAACTTTATTTAAGGAATATTGATTTAAAGTATAATTAATTTGATTTGAAAAAATATTATTTAAGTTTAATTATTTTAAGTTTAAAATAGAGAAATGGATTTCTAAAACAAACAGTGATTAGGCACTTGTCATCATCGCTTGTCACTCGTAGATCACTTAACAAGTGCTGATAAATGTGTCAACAACTTTACTGTTGTTTTACGTAGACTTGATCTGTTAAAACATAATTTAAAAAAATAATGGGTGAGCACCAATTTTATATAATTTTTAAGTACTCAGTAGTCGGAAAAATGTTGGAAAATATTCTCCATAATCTAATTTTAGGAATGTTGAATTTAAATTTGTTATATTCATTGCTCTTATTTTCTGATTATGCTGTGTATGGTTGACCATACTTTCATCACAGGGACATGTTATGTCATATTTAATATACATAAAAAAATTTAATTTTAAAAAAAAATATTGGATGTAAACTACTTTTATTGAGCTTTTCAATTTTTGATTAGTAAATGAATATAGTTTTTACTTAATAACAATATCACTTAACTAATGAAGAATTTTAAATGATTTGTAATATTATAAATTATTATAATAAAAAGAAAAAAAAGAAAATAATTCATTGTTCATCGAAAATATTTTTTCTTTTTTCTTATTTTCTTATTAAGAGTCCTTAATAAATCCTATTTGTAAAAGCAATTAAAAGCTTTTCTAATTAAATAATGTCATAGTTTTATTCCATTTTTTTATTTTATGATACAGAGCAGATTTTCAGTAAATATGTGTCCTTTGTAAATGGCAAATAGATGACAAAGACTTTGCTACTTATGCTGGTACTGCCAATTGTGAATGCAAACAATTTAACCTTGTGGAGAGTGGCAGAAGTTTGACAAAAATTATAAATTGAAGCCATGACACTGCAAAAGTTGAAGAACGAGCAGAGAGTGCAACCAAAGAGAAAAAAGGGGAATAAAATAACTGCATTGAACTCATGTTACGGTTACAGAAGTTTATAAAGTGAATTTCCCGTTCAAAAATAAAAAGTGTTTCCAATGGGAAAAACTGTGTGATAGACAATGTCATTGCAAATCAAAGCAAAGAAAAATGTAAGACATTTTAATAGAGTAAAGGTTGTATTGACAACTCAAAATCTGAATGAAGCCTAAACAGAAAATTTATGAAGGTTAAGATGAAAAAGTTTGAAGTAAAACTTCAACTGGGCACAGGCATCAACATTATTATAATTAATGAATAAAACTATTGGTAATTCTACATTAACAAAAACCAAAAAAAAATGCATGTGGCATTTCAGGAAAAAAATTATGTTGTTCAGGTAAAATTGTATATAATGTCTTGTGCACCAGTAAAACATTAAAAACTAACATATTCATATTAATAAAATAATACATTAAATTTATTGGGAATGGATTGGACAGAACTGTTTGATTTGTGGAGTTTACTTGTAAATTCGTTCTGTAAAAAAAGTGAACTGCTCCTCCTCAAAAACAAATATGCTGACTGAAAGTTTTTTAAAGGAGTTAAAAAAAGAATTTTTGTACAGTGTTCTCTGAAGGTCTTGGAAAATGTAGGAAAGTTGAAGGCAATGTTTCACTTAAAGGAAAATGTAGATCCTGTGTTTAAACCTATTTTGCATTTGTGAGACCCATTAACAAAGAACTTGACAGATTAAAAACTCTAAGATTATTTTGTCCACAGATTTGGGGAGCTTCAAAAGTGTAGGTAAAAATGAAAAATAATAATATTCATGTATGTGCAAATTTTTTTACAGGGTTAAATGAGTGTCTACTATCTCACACATACCTGTTACCACCCCCAGTTTTTTTCAAATGGAAGATTTTTTTCAAAAATTGACCTGTCAGACACATGCATACAGTGGATTGAAGTGGATGTAAATTGTAGAAAATGGTTAACAATTAACAGATACAAGGAATAAACAGATTTAAAACTATTACAATCTGGATGTACCAAATATGCATAAATTGAGAGTGCCTTTAAATGAATTATTGAATTATTGGTGTCGAGTGGAATTGGTCCGATGAATGTCAAAAATCTTTTGAAAACATAAAGAACATGTTAACATCTGAATTATTGTTAATGCATTTCAATCTTGATTTAGAAATAATTGTAGCATCAAATGCTAGTGATATTGTCACTGGAGCAGTTATCATAAATTCAAGAATGGTAAAATAAAAGCAATTGTCATGCATCAAGAACACTAATAGTGGCTGAGAAAATTATAGTCAATTCAATAAAGAAGCGTCAGCTATAATTTTTGCAATAAAAAAATTCAAAAAATGATACATGGAAGGAAATTTATTCTATAACACATCACTGTCCATTATTGACTGATTTTGGTTCTAAAAAATGTATTCTGACACATATTGCCAACAGGTTGTAACATTAGTATGAAATTAACTATAAAATCTTTCAAAGCTGGAGATTAGGTTTTCTTCAGGATTTACAAGGCAGGAAAGGTAAGTTAATCCAATGGTGAAATAGTAAATCACATTGGGAGGATGATGTAATATGGTACAAAGCCAAAATTGGTGAGATAAAAGGCATTTAAACTAATTAAAACCAAGATATGGTAAAGAAATAAAAACCCAACAAAGAAATTTATCTATGGATGTACTGTATGATACTTTTGACTTGCCAACTCCAATTACAAATGTTGCAAAAAAGAAATCCAAGGGAAATGTTGAAAAAAGCATTCAGAATAACACTAATTTGCACGTTCGTTTCGAGACTGGATAAAGATTGTTAGAACTTAGTTCAGAAGTTTTGGCTCACCTACTGCAATCACTAGATATTAAATTCTTTTTTTCTTTAATCAAATTCACTGCAAGCAAGGCAGTAAAGGTGTGTGAAAGAATTAGAAAAAGAAGCATTATTAAGGAATGAGCCCAATAGAAGAGTAATCAATAAGACAGCAGTTAATGATTGACATTGCATTTAAAATTTTGAAGATCAAAGTTAACTGGAAAGCACAGAACCAGAAGAGAGAAAAGAGACTCAGCATAGAACTTACAATTACATGTAGCCAATTCAACTGTAAATCAATGAGACCTATCTGCCAATCAAGGACTGTGTTAAATTCACAAAGTCTATTTACCATAGATTGGAGCTCATCTGAACAAATACCACAAAATCATTTATAGAAAAGACACAGGTAAGTAACTTTTCAGCAGTGGGAAAGTAACCGAAGTTGAGATGCCAGCTCCGGACCAATAATATTGCTGATTCTTCTTTGTTTTTATCAAGAATTTCTAGATATGTAGCAGGAGCACCTAGCCATAAGTGGCAGAAATATTTGAAGTATGGATAGATTGTAGACTTATAAATATGTAAGATAGATTCTGGAGAGAAAAATTGTCTTGCATAACTCAGTGAACCAACTTTCCTAGCAGCTGACCACACACTGGAATAATTACCAATTATTCTTGTATTTACAGAATTTTCTTAATGAGGAAGGTTCTAATTCCCTGGAAGAATTCAAGAGACAACTCAAACACTTCTTTACTAAGAAAGATAATTCTGGAAGTTGGCAAAAGATAGTGAAACAGTAAAAAAAAGTTGTTCAATAAAATTAATGTTAAAATATAAGTTTCTTTTCTTTTGATTTAATGAACATATTTCTCACTGAATACTATATACACTCACCAGTCACTTTATTAGCTACACTTGTTTTGGACCAGATTTGAACACCTTTTATCTTTAGAAGTCCATCCATTCTTCTTGGCATGCTTCAAAATTAGGGTCCTTAGTCTTTTTATGGAATCCTTGAATTCTTCTAGACTGGTTTTGTGGCCCTGTTGCTGCATACTTCACTGAATGTCACTCTTACTTTGGTCCATGTCTATTGGTCTATTTCCAGCAAACTCACTCTGCACCAATCCTGCATCTCCATGTTGTGTTTCTGTATTGCACCATGAAAGGAAATGGCTTACCTCCTAGTAGAAAGCAGATTTGGATGTGCCTTGTGTGCAAAGTATCCCAAAAAGTAAATGGTGGCTTTACAAGTCGTGTATTTAAGAAACAATCAATCTCTGAATCAGATACTTTTGCAAAACTCTGTTGTGCACCTCTGCAAATTTGACCTGTTGCTCAAGCTACAAAAAGTGCTTGATGAAGTGACAGAAGTGTGTGACTGTGGTAGAAAACAGGAGATACATGTTTTGGATTGGTTGACTTATGCTACGAGGAGAAAGATTAGGGAACTTTATTCCAAGCATGAAGAAACTGACTACTGTATCCACAGCAATATCAGTGAAGAACTGTCAAAGATCAGGCTTGATTCTTTTCTGTCATGGATATGCTTGTGAAAAACCAAAGTAAAGTCACCAATAAACTTAATTAACTTCAACAACACTAATTAAAAAATGACTTTTATTTATGGTACTATGACTTTTATTTATGGTACTATGACTGAATAAGATAGGAATACATAAAGAAAAAGGATTTGAAGAAGTTTCCTTGTATAATGAATTCTTAAGCTGGGAAGAAGAGGTTAACTGGTGGTTGCAGTTATGGCTAAACAACCCAGAATGTTTCAGTTATTTAAATGAAGGTAGCTGATCGAGGGAATTCAAAAAGCAGCACAGAGCCTTTAGCAGATTGAGGTGCCATGGTCATCCTAAATACTAACAGGGAAACCAGTTTGATCCTTTTTTTGTTCTTTCAGAAACTACTTTTATGGGATGTAGCCTCCAATTGCACTGCTTTGATTGGCTAGCCAATAATAATGCTTGACCAGTGGTAATGACTCGCCAACAATAATGTTTGACCAATGGTCTTGCATCATACACTTCAAAGGGGAGGAAGGAAAGATCCCAAGAACCCAGTGTGATGGGTGGTCCAATCAAAATATTGACCCTGTGTCATAATTATCAGAGGGAGAGATGAGAAGCTCTATCCCAGCCTTTCCCTCATTGGTGGGCCAATTAAAATTGTGGCCTTGTATTGCTCATATGCACCTTTAGTGTAACATTTTCCATGTTCCTGATCTCCCTCCCTCTCAATTGACCTGATTATCACAGGTGTCATCATCACCTCTATCTGAAAGTGTGTCATATCACTGATGAAAACAAACCTGACCTGTAAAGATTTACTTTGTGCCACTCATTTCAATGAATAATTCCATTATCAAATGAAAACAACAATCAAATTAACATAGACTTAAGAGTGTACCTAAAGACCAATCCAACCCGCAAGCTTACAATTTCACTTCTTACACTATACTCCAATAGTGGCGCAAACCAGAAAATTCATGGTATCACATTGTTTTAACATGAAAAATATTTTTCTTTCTTTAGAAATAAAAATTAGATAGCCAGTCAACCTTTGACACCAATCATAGTATCATAATTGGTTTCACATCAAGGATTTGAATCCCACTTTTTCTACTACACCCTTGTGCAAATTCTTTGAAGCAATTGCTTTATTTCCTTTCTTTCATCATACTGCCTTTTTAGACCCCGATTTTTATTTTTTCTTCAGATTAGGTCATTTGAAGTGGTGTGCAGTAATATGAATCTATTTTCAGAATGTATGATGAAAGTTGTTTGGCCTTGAAAAATATTGTGTCACTGTGATTGCATCAGATTTTTAACACAATTGTCTCGACTGTCGAGTAGCTATCCTACCATCATTGTCTGCAATGGACATTACTCCAAAGTAGTGTACGAAAATTGTAACACTACACAAGCACATTGGGAAGCCTTACCAGTAAGGAAATCAAAGTATTATAGACTGGCCCGGAAACTCTTCTAATTTAAATCCAATCAAGAATCTGTAGTCAATCTGCAAGGAACGACTTCATTGAATGGACATACAAAGTACTAACATATGTACTGGGTCATGTTTCATTGAAAAAATACAAAAAAGTAAATGATAATGGAATTATTTGTTTTGTTTCAGTTAATTTTTATGATGGTGTACATCCAAAAAATGCTCTATAGAATTGACATCCAATGGAGGCCATCTTAACACAAAAAGTACATTGCTGTTTCCCATGACCCAATCTGACACCATTTTTAAGTCATAATAGGGTGCATTGTTTTGCTGGATTTGGCTACCATTTGGATGGGAGCACTGATAAGTTAAGACATATATACAGTCAGAATACCTAAGTAGGCTGTGGTATTTAAACAAGGGTCCCAATATATGCCAAGACACTTATCCACACTGTCACTTATGCATACCTTAAATAACTGACAACTAACTCTTTTTTCTTCATTTCGATGTATTAGATACAGCCTACTCCTAGATGCCTAATACAAAGAGAGCTTTTAATAATCGGTGGGGTTCATAATAGGCAATAAACAAGAGTTCTTAATAATTGGGGAAGATAGGATTTTTTCTCAATATGCAATAAAGTGGGGTCTGAATACTCTATGGATATGAATTTTTATCTATATACAATAAACAAGAGGATTTAATAATCGGGAAGTAGATTTTGTTCAATATGCAGTCAACAGGGTTGGGGGTGAAAAAGTGTCAAATTAAACAGAGTAGTATTAATATGGTCTTCAGTAATTGGAAAATTTCTGCAAAAAATAAACATCCTCCCATGTCTGTCAGGTACCTAAATGTTTACACTTGCTTAAACAAGATTTAGATAAAAAAAAAAAAAAGAAATTAGTGTAGTATGATGCCAGAATAGTAATCGGGAGACTATAAGATGGAGGAATCAAAGGTTTGACCTGGAGTGACTCCCAGCCACCAAATGATGAAGTATGTGACCTCATACCTGCTTCCATCTTTGTCATCAAAGGAAGGATTTGTAATATATGTGATTATAGAAATAGGCACTGTGGAGAGAGAATTGCGCAGTCTCTAATATATTGCAGACAGAGAATGTAAGGTTCACATATCAGACAAGGGTATGGGACTGCTTGCACTACACACTTGCCAAGTGTAACTGACAAAGTATCAGAGTGAATACCATGTAATATTAAATATGAAAGATTTATGTCTTGTATTATCATTAGTAACTGGGACACTTACAAGTATATTTTAGTTATTTAAACTATTTACATTGTTCAGGTTGTTGTCCTCATCTTTATTACCATATTCACAATGTTTCAGCAGTTGTACACACCAGCCTTCATCAGCTGATATATGCTGGAATTTCAAACCAAACTCTCCAAGGACACATGACCCAATGGTTAAAAGTGTTGGTTGAAGTAATCCAGTGACTTGAACCAAAGAGTTGGGAGTTCAATACCTGGCCACAGCAAAGATGAACAGTTGAGTTGAGTTACTAAAGGGAATTAACTGAAATTGAGATACAGATAAAAGCATGGCATGTGGAACTAGAACAATCTACCCCCATGGGCTAAATAAAATGTCCCGTTCAAAATTTCAATATATATCATCTGAAGAAGGCCGTAACGTACAACAGCCAAAACATTGTGAATATGACAATAAAGATGAGGACAATAGTTTGATCATTGTAAATATTAGGTTGGTGCAAAAATAATGTCGGTTTTTGACGTTACGTCAAAAACCGACATTATTTTTGCACCAACCTAATATTTACAATACTTCATCTGAGAAACATAGAAAGGTTCATTTTAGTTAATTTGATAATATTTAGTTAAGTTGATAATATTTAGTCGATACAAAAAAATGACTTGAAACTTTGCCTTTGTATCCTTGCCATGTCCCTACAAGTTGTTGGTGATCATGGTTCTTCAAAATTTCCTGCCTTTTTTAGCTTTTAATGAATTTTGTTTTTTTTCTTACCTCTACTAAATCCTATTCTGCCATATGCAGTCAACAGTAAAATATTGCTTCATTTTTCCACTTACCATTAGAATTTCCTGTCATTACATATTAAATCATTAGAGTGAATTAAAGTTTCAATTTGCTTTCATTTAATAAATCCTACCTATGATATCTCAGATTACATAATTATCAACAATTTCTAATTTTATTTTAGTGGAGCACAAAACCAAGTTAGTAAACCAGGGTAGCAAGATAGTGTTGTGCCAAGTCAAAAAAAATGTCATTTAAAAGAAAAATATGACAATTGGCTTTGACCTGAGCTTGAATACAAACCTATGGCACCAGGCAAGAACATTATTTTTAGCCTCTTTTCAGTAAATTGAAGCATAGATTTTAGTCACAATGGATTCACTTTCAATTAGTAATTTATATTTAATTCTTTCATCTCAGACTTTATTAATTAGTTCACTATTGAAGAGTTCACAATAATTTCTTTGAGTAAAGAGAAATGTCTGAAAATTATTTAGAAATATAGGTTTATAAGATTTGTCACCAAAGTATCTAGGCATTTTGAATATCTCAAGAAACAGCTACCTTGTAACCAACCCAAAATAATCTTGCTCAACATGTGTAAATAGACATAATCTGACTGTGTTACTCAGTCAACAGTAAGATACCACAGAATGAGCTTATGTACTGCAAAATGTTCATATTCACAGTGAATATAAATTAAGTTTTACTTGAAATTTGAAAATTGTTCTATGGAGAATATTTGGAGATGACCTGATGAGAAAAGACAGGAAGCTGTTAAAAGTGATTCATGTTTCAGAAAGCCTTTAATAAGTGTCCATTGAGAGTGATTAATATTCCAAAAAGTCTTCAATAAAATACCGCAGTGAGTGATGTGTTCCAGGAAGCCTTCAATAAGAACCTATTGAAAGCAATTGATTTTATGGAAAATCTTCAATAAGAATCCATTGAGAGTAGCTTGTGTTCTTGAAAGCCTTCAGAAAGAATCCATTGAGTGCAATTTATTTTCTTGAAAGTCTTCATTAAGAATCCATTGAGAGCAACATGTACTCTGGAAAATCTTTAATAAGAATCCATTGAGAGCATTTTGTGTTCTTGAAAGCCTCTAGTAAGAACTTATTCCAAGCATTTCATTTTCTGGAAAGTCTTCAATAAGAATCCATTGAGAGCATATTGTGTTCTTGAAAGCCTCTGGTAAGAACTTATTCCAAGCATTTCATTTTCTGGAAAGTCTTCAATAAGAATCCATTGAGAGCATATTGTGTTCTTGAAAGCCTCTAGTAAGAACTTATTCCAAGCATTTAATTTTCTGGAAAGTCTTCAATAAGAAAACATTGAGAGTGAATTGTGTTCCAGAAAACCTTCAATAAAAATCAGTTGAAATTGATTAATATTCTTGTAAGTTTTCAATAAGAATAACATCAAAAACTAATGAATGTGTTTGGAGTTTTGGTTAATGAAATCTACCATTGTCAGTGCAGTTATTGGATCAATGGCATTCTGTGGACTGTCCGGGAAGTATCCAACCATTTTTTACTCTTAACTACCCATTCTTCATGCATTGTGTAAGGTTTTTTGGTCCCTATTTTTTTAGCCACTTATAGTCCAGATTTACAAAAATTTTATTTGAAAGAGAAATTCTGGGTCATGGATGAGATTAAGAGCTGATGATGGTCCAAAAAGACAACTTGATTTTGTAAAGTAAAATTGACACTGGGATTAGCATATAAGGTTCCAAAGGTATATACTTTAAAGCAAAACAATTTAACATTAATCTAGGTAGGCTCTGATCTTCAATACCATGTCCTTTCAGAATGTTAGCAACAATGGCTCTCCACAGATTTCTTTATTACTTTTAAATTGTAATGAGATTGGTATGCTTTCCTATAGCCTTTTTCATTTTTTGGAATTCAGTTTTCCTTCACTTAGACTGGTTTCCATCCAAGGCTACAGAGTCCAGTCTACACTCCTCTTTTACCCATAAATGATGAGAAAAGAGATATATTCATATCTTTTCCCAAAGGTATTTGTGCAAAAATGATAATTTAATCTTGGCTCATAAATTTTAGTGTCTGCATTGATAGTTGTTGTGCTACCCTAGGTAAGCTACTGTTTCATTAAAATTAAATAAATGAAGCCCTTCCAAACAAGTATAAAGGATTATGGCATTTCTAAAATTTCTATTGTTTTAAGTAATAAAAAAGTTTAATGTAACTGATTTTTATAATATATTATTATTAATAATTAATTGTATCTCTAAATTAAAGTTTTATAATTACTATTTTGATTTTTCCTAAATATTCCTTACATGTTATAGATGATTTGTTACATTCCATGGAATTTTGGAACATCCTCATTTTTTTAAATCTATTCATCCCAAACAAGATGATAATTCCACTAAGATGCAAGGGGCTACTGGAAGTGAAAGAGAATGAAAAGTCTTTAGAAGGAACCATAAACACAGTCCTAAACAGGAAACAAGGGATCAATCTCTACTCCTGTTCAAAGTACAAGGGAGAAGTGTGAACCAGATGATAACCAAATCTATCTACTCATACCACTTTATTTATCTCTTAACAATGTGAGTTTACTTTTCAGAATAATACAATGGTTTATATTTCTGTCTTATTGTAGACATACATTCACATGATTTCAGGAGTTCCATAACCCATAAAAGTCATAGAGCTATCACATGTACTGTTGCCATAGCAACAGTTGTGTGTCTTGGGCAAGACAGCCTTATGGAGCTCATCACTTTTTAGACTGGTTTTGAATTCAGAGTTTTCCTTCTCCGAGACTGTTTGTAACCTCAAGATAAGAGAAGACAGTCAGGCCAGCTTTTTAACCCAGAGAGGTCCTTTTTAAGAGAGATCCTAAAAACAGTCATGGCAGAAAAGTCTTAGCAACAGTCATGGCAGAGAAGTCATAAAAATTGTCATTACTGAAACAGGCTAAAAACAGTAATGGAAGAGAAGTCCTAAAATCAGCCACGAAAGAAAAGTCCTAAAAACAGTACTAATCTATGATTTGCTAAGATTTGTGAATATTACCATAATCCTTGACTTTAGTCCATCTTTGGTGTTACTGGAGTTTTGTTGGTCCCTAACTCAACTGCACCCGACACATAATAATCAAAGGGGTTGAAGTCTGGTGAGTTAGGTGGCAAGATGTAAGGGGTGATGTGGTTGCAGAAATTGACTAAGAGTCATGACTAGGTTCTCCTGCTTATGTGGCATGGTGAAGATTCCTGTTGCCAGATATAAGTTCTTCAAGCTGTCACCCCCTTGACCCAGGGCAGCACTTGATGTAGACATCCATGTTAGTCTGTGGCACTCATCAACAAATTTGGGTGTTCTTTTCTTATCAAAACAATCAGAGTGAGTTTTTTGAGCTGCCATACCTTCATACTCACCATTAGACTCATCCAACTCTTTCTAAATCCTCTCTGCACTGTCCTCAGATTTACAGCCAAACACTCTGAAATGTTCATATTGGAGCTTTTGACATGAATGCCAAGTATAATAGTTTGCGGTTTCCAAATTTCTGGCAGAGTGAATTGTACCATGGTGTTCTTTTTCTCATAGATGGTGCCCAACTGACCCTACTATACTGTGCAGTCAACAAAATCAAAAACAAAAAATGCACATGCGCAAAACAAAAAATACAAAACAGTGAGAATTTACACAACAAACTATGTATTTTTGGAAACACTACATCAACAAATGAAACAGACATTACACAAAAAATGCATATATACATATGCATACATATATATATATATATATATATATATATATATATATATCTGTGTGTGTGTATATATATATATATATATATATATATATATATATATATATGTATGTATATATGCATATGTATGTATATATATATATATATATATATATATATATATATATATATGTGTATATATGCATATGTATTTATAATTATGTCTATATATATATATATATATAGAGAGAGAGAGAGAGGAAAGCTTTTGTACTGCTTGCTTTATGTCCCGCCTACTTTCCTACATTTTAAGATTGTTTCCGCATCAAAGTCCAAGTCTGAAGAAGGAAATGACATGGCCTGGCTTTCATCCTAAAATCCACTTTCTCACGAAAAGTTATGGCAACAAGGTTGACCAGTTTGTCTCTGTTCTTATTACAGTTTTCATCTGGGAACATACAGTGGGGAAAAAAAGCAAAGGATTGTTTTGTTTCCTTTTACCCAATGCTGTAAGTTTTTTCTGACATTATAAAATTTTGGGGAGAAAGAAATATGCTCTGTATTTGGCATACAACATGTAGAAAGAAAAATAAAGAGGAAAAAACTTTAATAGTGTTGTCTCCTTCAGTTTGTTGTAAATGAAATATAAAAAAAAAAATGTCTATTTTTTTTCTTGTAAATATGAAGCAAACAGAATCACAGAAATTAAAAAATATGAGAACAAATGAAAGATTAAGTCTCTGCTGCTAGCATATTTTTAAAAGTTCAACTAAATAGTAGCCCAAGGGCAGGATCAGCACACACTACACCTGAACTCCTCAATCAGGGGTAAGGGGGTTGCTTGCGTAAGCTTGATTGGGGGCCTTGACCAGTGATTTGTGACCTTTGCTATCTTATCAACATTTGCTTTTTCTACCTATATTTATATATTACATATTAAAATAACTACAACTATTAAACGATGAAAAATTTTTGTAGATTTTGTTATCATTCTGGGATTTTTTTTCTTCCATGAATTTGTTTTGTTTATACCAATTTTCAGAAAAACACAATATAAAAATTCACTGTTATTTATCTATGATGTTGAATGCATTAAATTATTCAACTTTTTAACAGAAAAAGTGTCAAGTTGCTGTTAAAAATTGCCACAAAACATAGTTGATTTATTTCAGATGGAATGATCTATTATGACATGTCTCTAATTTCTAATTAGGTACATTTTATTTACTTTCAATTTTTATAGTCGAATTGTTTATATTGCATATGAACCATTATTGTAAATTATTAGGTTACAATAAAATTTTTATTTTATATGAATACTATCTTAGGAAAATTGAGATGTAGTAGAGTTTGGTGTGCATATCATAAACCTGTGGATGGGCATGAGACACTTCCATTGGCCCTACACAAAAGCTTCCTACGTTACATATAAATATTTATGAGGATATGAAAAATAATGATTGACTCCAGATTTGAACAGTTTAAGATTGTAATGATTTTGGAATCATCCATGTGAGAGTTTATTTCATAGACAGTAGTCCTGATGAAGAATCTTTTGGAGTGAAACATCCTTCTTAACACTTTCTCACAGACATGATGTGGCTTCCCTCTGTCTTTTCTACAAATATTTTCATGACAACTGTCCTGATGAGCTTCTTTTTTTTGATGTCTTGATCACATGAATTGTGCTACTAGATTGACAACTAGGTTTTATCATTTTACTATTGAACTAGCTAGATATGACTACCATCTGTACTCTAACAGTTTCTTTTCTCGCACTTCACACCTGTGGAACTCCCTCCCGATTTTTTACTTCCTTAATGACGATAATCTTCAAAAATTTAAATGGCATTTCTTCTGTTTTGATGAACCAATTCTTTTTTTTCCCTTTCCTTATTTGTCCCCATTCTTCACTTTCAGTTTCACTCCCTTTAACCCCCCTGCAGTCTAGTGGCATTGTTGCCTTGTTGGTGTGAAGTGATTAAAAAAATTTTCTTTGCCTAATTTAAGAATAAACTTATTTATTCTTATTTACACTATTAACATTGTTCCAACTGTTGTCTTCATCTTAGTTGCCGTATTCACAATGTTTTGGCAGTTGTATGTTCTCGCCTTCTTAAGGTGATTGGAATTTCCCACTGAACCTTTTATTTCTTTCACTGGGGTAGATTGTTCTAGTTCTATGTGCCATGCCTCTTCCAGATGTCTCAGTATCAGTTATCCAATCACCTGAAGAAGGCTAGATTGTATGACAACCGAAATGTGAATATGGCAACGAAGATGAGGACAACAGTCTGAACAATGTAAATAATGTAAACAGTTACAATGTAAATAGTGTAAATAGTTACAATACCTCTTCTCAGAAATAGAGACTGATGTTGAAGGTGAAAATGGCAATAAAGATGAGAACAACAGTTTGAACAATGTAAATAGTGTAAATAATTACAATACCTCATCTCAGAAATATAGATAGATATTACTTATTCTTCTGCTTTAAAAAAAATAATTTCAATGTGCAGTCTGATAATATTTCACACACAACATCATGAATTTGATGATATAGTAATTGTGAGTTCAATCCCTGGGTTGGGCTGTATGTATTTGGATTCAGTGAAAATGGGCAAGCAATAACTGAGCAGTACTAAAAAATAAACACAAGAGAAAGTACAATGAGAAGTCTACCCACTATAGATTAAATAAAGTGTTCAGTTCAGAATTCCCTGTGGGTTATTCAGATCAATACACACCTGATGAAATCTGGAGTGCACAACGGCCAAAAAGTTTTAATTATAAGGACAATTCATTTCTCTGTTACTTTAATTTTTTTTTTTATTTGAGATGAAATTGTTCAGCATTCTCTGCCATGTAAAACATTAGCCATTACATTAAAGTTCTGTGCTCTATTCTTTGTCTCTAAAGAGATTTTCACTTTCCTAATACTCAGCTTAGTTTCTGAAAATCACTCTTCTTAAGTATGATTCAACTTAAGCATCAATTTAACATGCTGAGAAGAAACATTGAAACTGATACCTTTCAAAACTGCTCTCATTCCTAATTCAGAATCTTAAATTTTTACATCAGAATGTCTGATTAACCCAAAATAAAAAGGAAAAAAGAAACAGATCAGACCATCTATTGAATTCAATACAAAATAAATAACAATGCCGACATTAAGAATGAATTTTATAAAGTGGCCAATTTGCATTGAAAACAACTGTTTGCTTTAAACATAATTTCCATTTTGTCGATTATCAGGAAAAGATTGGTATTTAATATAAAAGCAGTGACTTTTAGATATGTCCTTAATAACCAATTATTAGAGTCTAGATAAGCTAGGGTTCAATGCTCCTTATGTTTTGCCATTAATGTTTGATTGTATCCGTTTATTCAAGCATTGTGATTGGCTATTAACAATCACTAAGTCCAGGACACACACATAATCTAATGAATATTCAGCAATTCAAGTATTCTGATTGGCTCTTATATAATTCTTCCTATCCATGAAAGGCTAATTTACTTTTAGAATAGATTCTTTTTATATGTGAAGATACACGTGCATCGTTAATAAGAATAATGTTTAGGAATCTGGAAGAATGTGGTGAAAACTGAAATTTGCATAATCTTCTGAATATATAGATATTTTTAAAGCATTTTTGTTAAAAATAAGGTTAACTGTAAAATTTCTATACCATTTCACACACTCTGAATTTATTTCCTTTTTTAAACAATTAATGCAAAATTTTCAGTTGTTATGTTTAATGTATAAAATTTCTATTGAGCACATAATGGTTTGGATGAGCTCTTTGCTATGATACCTAGACCTTTTAATTTAAGTGCGGTACTAGACTGGCGATGAGGTCTCACTAATTTACAGTTGAACTGACAAGACATAACCATAAATTCTATACAAACAGTTTCTTTTCTGATACTCCTTGTTTGTAGAACTCCCTTCTGGCTCCATGCTTTCCAGCAAACTTTAATCTGCAAAAATTTTAAATGCATCTGTCAATTGCTATCTATTTTCCTCCTCATTACACTTACCTCTGTTCTCATTCGTTAACAACTGTTTCTGTTTCTAATTCATCTGCACACAGTAACCCCTAGTGTCTCAGTGTCTTTACTGACTGAAAAAAAAAAATAACATAGAGTTTATAAGACTACCATTCTGACTAAGCAATCTGAGTTAAAATTTTACTGTAGTTGATCTGTCAAGGAAGTGACTTCTTGATATCAGACTGGGGAGAGGATCCTAGTATGTGGCACCATTGATAAGTGCCTGAAGATGAATACATGCTGTAACTTGAAACTTTGTAAGTGAAATTTGATCAACAAAACTTTTTAGAATCTGTCAATGGTTTTATTAGCACAAAGTCATTATGATCAAGGGTTTCAGCATACTGTTATATATATATATATATATGTTTGGAAGTAAAGTCTGATGATCTGCAGTCCTTTTAAAAGTGCTGTGGTGAAATAATTTATTACATGGAACCTTAAAGTGGTCTGTTTTTATTTAAATTATTTGCTCTGGATTTACATTGAGCTCTCTGGATTTTATCCTCCTTAGGTTTACCCATACGGATTACCTAGTTTTTCATAAACTAAATATACATATATATATATATATATATATATATATATATATATATATATATATATAAATGAAAAATAATCCCAAACAAGGAAAGAAAAAAAGAAAGACCAAAAGGAAATCAGCTACCTTTTCAGAAAAGTGCTCAACACACAGATTATCTAGATAGAGAAAAAATGCTTCACAATGTCAACACTTTACAAAGGATTAGCCAAAGTTGTTGCTCAGGTTTCATGTTCTCATGATCTTCAGATGATGTATATATGTATATATTTTATTCTTATGAAGTTCACCCCAAGCAAGGCGGTAAAGCCACTAAGACACAAGGTGTTACTTTAGTGTTCAAGAATTAGAAAAAATTACTAAAGTGCAAAAATAAAAGAAGAGTAAGCAGGAGGATTGTAGATAACAATTTAAATTTCATGAAGATTAAATTTAACTGGAAAGCATGAAATCGAAAAAGAGTTCCACAAAAATGAGAAGTGCAAGAAAAGAAACTGTTACTTATAATTATATGTAGCCAACTCAATGATAATTTGGTGAGAATATGGTTGCCAGTCTAGTACTGCACTTAAATTCATTAAATCTCGGTACCAAATGAAGATCTCATTCAAACAGTTGTCATGAAAGCAATTATAGAAAAGACACAGGGAGGCAACTTCACAGCGATGGGAAAGTGACTGAGGTTGAGGAATATCATCAGATCCACATGCTTTTTGGGAATCTGGATCAGAGATGAGAGCAGAAACCATATATATATATATATATATATATATATATATATGTACTATACTTATCTGCCCTTGGCATTTTGTTATTGTAATTACCTCCCTTACTTGCATTCTTCAGTTGACGAATCGCACAGTCAAGGAATGTTTTGTTAATTAAATCCTTGTTAAGGAAAACCTGTCTTGTCAACTCATTTCAATATATATATATATATATATATATATATATATATATATATATATATATATTTATTAAAGACATTTTTATGTTTAACGTTCTTTTTATAGATACAATGTCTTTAATAAATAAATTGTCGGACTTTGTTCATTTCGTAATATATGACGTCATTCGTTTACATTTGATACGTCATGAGCAGTTATGAATGTACGAGATTCATGGAAGATTGAAGTTTATAAGCAGTAAATTCGACCTTGCCAACCGAACGATCCTTTGTGGCCGAGCGGTTAGGCACGTCAAGCTAAATGACGGTTCTGTACAGGATGCAGGTTCGAATCCTGTCAAAGAACGAATATTTTCTATGAAAATTTCTCGGACATTCAGGCCGGTAAATGTTATTTAATACTGTTTATTATAAACATAGCATTTACTTAAATACTTGTATCTATAAAAAGAACGTTAAACACAAAAATGTCTTTAATAAATAAATTGTCGGATTTTGTCCATTTCTTAATGTATATATATATATATGTTGTGGCCTGTTTAGAGGCCAGAAAGAAAGACACGGAAGACGAAGGTAGGTTGAAAAAGTATATTGAAGATATATACAAAACAATAGTGTTAGTAATAAGTAAATTAGTACTGCGTCTATTACTCCACTTCACTTCACACTCTCTTGACCTATCCGACTTGTATCCAGTTTGTATTTATGAGAGGAGGAAGAGTTCATTCTACTGTAGGAGGGTTTACCACAACAATATATATATATATATATATATATGCACACACACACACAATGGCAGCAAGTAATATGAATTTTGCAAACATATATAAGTATGTATTGAAAATGTATATATATAGAATGACAGCAGACAATGTAAGTCTTGGAAACATATACATGTATGCTCACATAAGTGGTAATGTTAAAAAATAGATATAAATTCACAATTGCATATCTCATTTTATAGAAAGCCACAAATATATTGATAAATAATTTTCCAGACTATAATAGATGTTGACAAAGCAAATGTTGGTTTATCAGTAAAAACAGGCAGAACACAAGAAATCATTGGCATTTATTTGCCTCTTCATCGTGCAGCTTACACAGGGCACAATTTGACAAGAATTTGGATTTGTGGGTGGGAGGTAGCTTCATTATCTGCTGCAAATCGATAAATGCAAAATAAAGTTTTTAAACACTAAAAGTAATTGAAGTTTAAATAACTTTATTTTATTTCCCAGTGACTCTGCTCTGTGACACAAGATGAGAATCATTTATTTTATGATGTTTTTGTGTGGTATTTCAGAATTTTATCGGTACACATGCCAAATAAACAACTGCTTTGAAAAAAACTTCTCCTGGTAGGCAAGCAACCCAACATTGTTTTCTCTATGACAAAACAATGAGAATTTCACTGAAGTGATTTATCTCCTCAATTTTAATGGCTAATAAAATCAATTTTAGAGGAAATGAGATACACATCTTGTAGAAATTATTCTCTTAATTTCTGCGTAAGTTCATTCATTCTCTAAATTTAATCTGCATCCTATTAAAGCCGCTGTGATACTTATGACTTCTGCTTTAAAGTGGCATAAAACACAATTAACAGACCATAGTAAATAAAATTATGTTATACTCGCACTTCCAGCAAGTAAAGTCATCATTGGTGGCCGTGCACTGAAGTAGATGTTTTGAATAGTATGATTTAAGCAAGAATGAAGAAACAACTTTAAAATTAGTGGTAACAAAAATGTCATGACTTGTGGACAGGGAAAAGTCTTATCTTTGGCTTGTGGACAGAAAATCTTATCGTTGACTTGTGGATGGGACAAAAATCATATCTATGTCTTGTGGACTGGAAAAAAGTCAAAGGAAAACAATATTTTCATTTACAATATGTAACACTTTTATTAAAATAAGTAATAATTTAATTAATATATTGTAATAAAATACTTGTTTATACAAAAAAAAAATGCAATTAATTTTTGACTCTTATTTTCTCTCATCTTAACCGATTAATAACCACCATCCCAATTTTCGTACAGGGGGGCATTAATGAATTATAAACTTATAACTAATACCAAATAAAAAAAAAAAAACTATAATTAATACTATTAGGTTGGTGCAAAAATAATGACGTAATAATGTCGTTTTTTGACGTATTTTTTAACGTCAAAAAACGACAT
The DNA here is from genome assembly GCA_963932145.1 of Acanthosepion lycidas. NCBI lineage: Eukaryota > Metazoa > Mollusca > Cephalopoda > Sepiida > Sepiidae > Acanthosepion > Acanthosepion lycidas. The sequence goes on along the minus strand of OZ010574.1, from coordinate 63,291,847 downwards.
TATTACGTCATTATTTTTGCACCAGCCTAATATATAATAATTCAAACAAACCAACTGATAAAGAACTCTTCTCAAGTCACTTTTCTTGTTTTGTTTTTTGATTATTTCACTCCAAGGAAGGCAAAAATGCCACTAGGATGCAAGGAGTTACTGGGAGTGAAAGAAAATAAAACTTTAGTGAGGAGAAAGGACAAAAAAGATCAGATTCAGGAAGGGGGAAGATTGAATATAAGAAGACTTGAATCTAAAACCGTGTTTACAAAGTTTAAAAAATAATGAAAATTTTAACATGGAATTGATTCTAAAATGAAGGTCAAATGGTAGAAAACTGCAACTAGAATTAGTTTGTCATCTCTTCCGTTAGGGTGTTCAGAAAGTAATTACATATTTCCCTGTTATGTATTACAAGTGAACAAATCAAGGCAGAACCAAGGTCAAATGGTAGAAAACTGCAAATAAAATTAGTTTCATACATTTATAGTGCATTTCAAAGGACAATTAAGGATTAACTCAACATATTTATTGCTTACTGTATGAATTTTCACCCTCTTGTTATATACTGCTAATATATCCCCACATCTGTCTGCAAGAATGTAGCCGTAACTTTCCTGGATATAAAAGAGTACCCAAAATCATATTTTCTACTTATGATTCCATGGAAATGGTTTTCATCTTTTTTATTCGTTACCAACTTTTGTTCTGTACTCCTCCTTTCCCTAGATTCCCTACTTGTGGCATGTAACACCTTTTTCTCAAAACAGTCAGGCTAGTATCCAACTGTTATGTACCATGTACTTTTATAACCTAGGTAGGGTTACTGAATGAGAAATAACCAAAATGGAGGTTGGAAATGAAATGGTAATCTTTATAACATCAAGAAAGTACAATACTCACCAGCGGCATAAAGTAGGTAAACCACTGCTAGTGGTTAACTACTTAGACAGCATATTACAATATTTACCATCCTCCCCACGAGGTAGGATGTGGCACAAGGCCAAATTTAATGAGGGGAAATCTGAGCCCGTGGGCTTTGGCAAAAATTGCATGTAGACCCCATTTACATAGGATCAGGTATCTGTCTACCTCTCCGGATGAGACTCTGCCCTTCAGCATTGCCTCATCCAGGTTCCTCTCTGCCCAAAGACAGAGAGTTTGCCACAGCAAGGGCTTCGCATGCTGACAGCTCATACTGCCAGCATAGACAGCATATTACCCCCACTTACAATAATGTCTAATGTATTTATGAGGATTGGGACATACCCATCAGTGTTCCCAGGTACAACATATAACATGTACTAAATTTAATATTTTGAATTATTGTCAAACCTCTATTTTTTAATTTTCAACACACAAAGAGAGATTCTGAATTTTGTAAACAACTAGAAGGGGGTTTATTAATTTGAATAATAAAGAAAAATAACAGGAAGCCAGGTAAAATAATTTGGTATTGTTAACTTTAGTGTTTCAAATAATTTCTGCTTAGCACTCATTGATTTAATTCAGTATTTCTGTCTGTGGCAGATTGTGAACTCATATTATTTTTTTTTTTAAGAATTTCAGTCCCCAGCCTGCTGGAGGAGGGGTGTTTTTACTGAGAGATCATCACTGATTGATTGTCAGCCAAAGTTAAAGAGCTTCTACCTGCTCATTAAGTGAGAGCACGTGACATTGTGATAGTGGCACCAACAAAAGCTTTCAAACATTTACATCTCCCCAATTTTACTGACAAGGATTGGGTATGGTTTTCAGGCATTTTCTAACGGTATCACTTACTGGTAATATATCCCCATTTGATATGATCAAACAATTACCAATTTAAATTATGAACTGCAGGAAGAATCAAACATGACACTTATGGTAGGAATGTTAAAACCCTAACCACTTGGCCACTCACCTTTAACTTTTCTCTTACTTCCCATACATTCATTTTTTAATGATTTCATCCCAAGCAAGGTGATAATGCCACTAAGATGCAGAGGGTTACATAGAGTGAAAGAGAAGACTTTAATGAGGAGAAGTGGGTTAAAGGAGAATGAAGGAGCAGGGTTCAGGAAGACAGAAGATGGTGATTGACATTGCATATAAATTTTTGAAGGTGGTAGGTACCACGGAAGCAAGAAATTGAAAGAGAGTTCCACAGGCAAGAAAAATTATCAAAATAAGACTGAGGGTTGCATCGAACTAGTTCAACAGTAAAATAGTGAAACCTGGTTGCTAATGTAGTAGCACACTTAAATTCATCAAAATCAAAACAATGGCTATGAAAATATTTCTAGAAAAAATAGGGGGAAGTCATGTCACATCAGTGAGAAAGTGACTAAAGTCGAGATGCCAGGTCAGGACCTGTTATATTACATACTCTTCTTTGAATTTTATCAAGGATCACGAGATATACAGCAGAAGCACCTTCCAGATATGGCAACAGTATTTAACGCATGGACAAATGGTAGATTTAGAAATGTGCAAGAAGGATTCTGATGAGAAGAATTTCCTGCCACAATAAACCAAATTTCCTAGTAATTAATTGAATATATTCACTCCACTTCATGTCAGTAGAAAATGTGATTCCAAGAAGGTGAAAAGTGTTACTTTCCTGGAGTTTAGCATCAGTCATGCTGATGGCAAGCAGAAAAGGTTTTCTGTAGTAATTAAATTAAAGGAGTTATGTTTTAGAGATGTTAAAATTTACAACTCCACAATTACCTATCCTTTTTTTTTTTTGTTACCTCTTCTAAACCCTGTCCAGTCATTTATTTCCTAGCTTGCTAGGTAGGTTATGTGTTGATCTTCTCTGTCCCTCTTGCTTCAATATGTCCTGTGAGTATCAAATTTTCCATGTTCTCTTTTCTCATTATAAGCACTAGAAATCTTAACTTTCTCTTTCTGATATGTATGTGTCTTTTTTTTCCATTTTCTCAAAAACTTTCTCATTGTTTACATGTTCGGTCTATGATATCTTCAGCATCCTTCTGTAGAACCACATTTCAAGTCTCTTCTTCATCTTTGAGGAGATTGTCCTGCATTCACTGCCATATAGAAGGATATATATCACATTCAGTACTCTTTTCTTTCTAATAAAGTTTTTTTTTTTCTGTTTCTCAATAATCTGCTTAGCAAAGAATGCATCTTTGGCTATCCAAGTTCGCCTTTAGATTTCATTATCACACTTTCCATCTTCTGTTAAAGCACTTCCCAGATATTTAAATTTTTGCATTTTTTTGATTTTCGTATCTCAGATTTGCAATTCACATTTTGGGCTTATGCTTTTGCTACCAACCATACATTCTCTCTTCTTGTAGTTGATGACTAATCATTTTTTCTTGCTTTATTTCAGTACATTTGTTATTAGTTTTTTTTAGTTTTCTTTCCATGGATACTATCAGCAACATTCTCAAAAAGAATTGACTTAAAAGCCAACGAGGGATGCATGAGTAGCTCAATGGCTATTACTGCGGAATGTGGAATCATTTGGCTGAGTTCAAATTCAAACTGACTACTAATGCCCTTAAGAAAGACTTGATTCCCTCCTGCTATAGGTTAAATAGCAGGATAGACTAAGTTCTCTAGCCTTGGATGGCAACCAGTCTGAGCAGGAAAACAATATTCAATACCATAGAGAAGTCAATGGGAGACCACTCTACTACATTTCCCAAAATGTCATGGCAATTCATAGATAATAAAAAGGAAGCTGTGAAGAGCCATGATCACCTACATCCTGAAGAGAGGAGGAAAACTATGAATTCCAGATTGTAGAAAAAGCAACAGTAAACCATTCAACTATATTTCCCAAATGGTTGAGTGGTTCGAATGCTATCATATCCTTGAGACCCACGTTTGAATATCATCATGGTTGATTTATCAGGAATGAGGAGGCAATCTCAGCATGTGACACCTTTGAAAAGTGCATGAAAACCATACCACAGCTTGACCCAAGCCATGAGGGTAAAACTGGATAGACAAAACTATTTGGGATCTGTTGATGGTTGTGCTAGCATGAAGTCACAAGTAATTGTGACAGTGAGTTTGAGTGTACTAGTCTTGTTCATAATGTTGATCATACACTCTTTCCCAGAAACTGTAATTAAAATCAGCTCAGCATAGTTGCAGTATAAACTATAGGTGGGTTCTGTGTGTGTTGAAAAAACAGAAATTATTAAATTAATTAATTAAAATTAGTATTTTGTAATAATAATTTCTTGTAGATTCCAGAATACAATGCAGTTACTGTTGCACTATCATTGATAGAAATATTGTGCAAAATTATTGCTAAAATATTGTGTAATAATATATCTCACTTAGCTATCCCAACAGGCTTTATCAGTTGTTGCCATTATATATTAACTGATTTTATTTTGTAATAATTATCTGTGCAGAAAATGAAACAGCAAATCAAGTTCAAATTTTCACCTGGTCTGTTGTTTCCACTTTTACTCAAGTACTCTTCGAAAAGGCATAAATCCATTTCTTCTTCCCACAGCTATGGATTAAATAGCAGAGTAGAGTGGGCTCTTTATTCTTGTGTGGCAGCCAGTCTAATAAAAGGACTACTCTAAATCCCTTACAAAGAAGAAAGCAACAGGAAACCATTTCAATATCATTCATAGAAATTCACACATCGTAAAGAAAAAGACAGTATGATTTCTAAATGTTGAATGGACATGGCATTCTACTAGAGGCCAACTTCTCCTTTCAGATGTCATCAATCCTTAACTCCATTCCTATCACTACAGTAGGGTAAACTTGGTTCTCTAGCCTTGGATGGCAACCATTCTTGAAGAAAGTCTGAATTCAAAACCCCAGAAAAGGAAATCACTTCATTATATTTCCTAAGAAGTAATGGCAATTTGCACATGTTAACTAAAAGGACACAGTGGAGAGCTATGATTCTTGAATGGACATGGTTTTCTGTTAGTAACCAAGATTCCACCTACAGATATTATTTCAAGTAACCTTATCTTTTACTATTAGGTTGGTGCAAAAATAATGACGTAATAATGTCGTTTTTTGAGGTATTTTTTAACGTCATTAAACAACATTATTGCGTCATTATTTTTGCACCAACCTAATAAATCTCTTTTGTGAAGACCCAGACAATGACATCAAATTTTATACATCTAATTCACATGTCATTTATCATTAGCTCCATCCTAATTGTTATAGCAGAGTTGATTTAGCCTTGGGTGGTAGCTTTTTTAGGAGTTGTTTTTTTTCCATGTCCCCAATTTTGGGTTAAATAACAGAATAAACTGGGTTCTATATCTTTGGACAGCAACCAATTTAGGAAAAAAATATGAATTCAAAGCACTGAAGATGCAAGGAAAAACTACACAAATATCTTTTCCAAGAAATCATGTCAATTCATATGTGTCAAATTAAAGGACGCTATGGAGAATTATGATTCCTATAGCTTGAATACTATACTACTAGTGGGTAAATTTCATATTACAGATATTATTTCAAGGGCCCTACTTTTTACTGACTCTCCTTTAATATATTCAGTTCTATACATTTATACACCTTTCATTCAGATGTCATCTATCATTAACTTCATCTCAATCACTATTATAAAAGAAAAAATATCCCGTCTGTTGACAACATGATTACAGTTCAACCCCACCTGGTATATCTTAAATTGTCTATCCTTGTAAAGTTTCATTATTACCAGTTCTTATCTGTTCAGACTGATGCTTGCATTTTTCTACTGGAATTTTACTCTTTTTTCCTTCATAAAAGTTTATCAGATAAAATAATGTAGAGTGAGTAACCATGGCCAAATTCAAAGTAAGTAACGGAACTGTCCAAGAAACAGAACTGGCAAAGTTTTCAGTAAGCAATAACAAGAAAAAGAAAAGAACAGGGAAAAAATAATATAAACCAAACAAGATACGCAAGGCAAATCAACACTAATATGGCAAAAAGTTCACAAACTAAGAATTGGGGTTGACACACAAAAGCAAGTTCTGACAAACAAATGTAGTGTTCTGACTTCAAGACAAGACAGACCAAGGCTAAGTTAGATGAAACCAAGAACCGGTCTATTTTATTGGCTAGGAAAAGATCCCAGCATTTATTTGTGTGCTCCTGCCTATAAACTGAGGAGGAGCAAATGTTTTGTAGTCATTCCAGTATAGATTGGAAATTTATCCAATCTTCACTCTCCTGACTTGACCTAGTTGAAAAGTTTTTATGTGTCTTTGTGTTTGATGAATTATTTTCCACACTACAACCCCTTTCCCCACAACTGAAATATTGCGAGATGTGCACTATCTTTATCTTCATGGCAGATGTTCAGATGAGGTACATTCCTTAGTTCTACTATTTCAGACCTTCATTGCCCAAACTCATCATGTCACATACACAGAATTAACTCATATTCATTCCCTTTGCATTCCACCGGTAAAGAGAAAGTTCCACTCTTTCTTCCTCAGAATTGTTACTTTGTCGAATAGACTCCCAAGTGGATGCTTCCCCTACAACTATTATACTAACCTCTTCCAGTCTAAGGTCAATTGTTATCTATCCAACATGTCCTCATAATATGCACTTTTTATTTCCTCCTTGCACACCCTTACAACAACCTCATTAAGTAACCCTCTACCTTGAGTGCCTCTTGGCCCTTGAATTGGCTGAGCAATACTAAAATCTACAATGTAAAGTAAAAAGGAATTTGATCTGCAAAAACAAATGAAATGTAATACAAATTTTTGCAGTTAATCTTACTGAGATTGTTGTGTGTGTGTATATATATATATATATATATATATATATATATTGCTGATGGCTGCCATTGATAGACCCTTGGGAAGGAGATTTAGTGTGGCTTCTGCATTTGGATTCCCCCTACAATTAAAAAGTCAAGGGGATGATGATCCCCTAAGGAAACACTATAAGAAATGACAGTGAGAATGATGTGTTAAAGTCGGCAAATTTTTTTCCTCATTGTTGAATTCTCAAAATTGTTGCACTTTTGGTAGCGTGAAATATCTTCATGATTATCAATATGAATAAATAGAATAAGAAAGAAATTTCTGGAACATATGATGAAGAAAGAGTGCTTGGAAAATTTGACACTCACAGGACATATTGAAGGAAAGAAAAGCAGAGGAAACTAGTGATTAACTTACCTAATGTACTCAAATAAATGGATGGCAGAACATAAACTAGGTGACATGATTATTTGGTTGATTTTGTTTAGCAGTATATCAACAACTCTGAGTTATTTAATGCCAAAATCTAAATAATTTGAACATAATTTTATGGCTTCAACTAAATATATTTTGAACACAATTGTATGCTTTTAACTATAGATAAAATATATTGTTGGTCATTTTAGTTAAAAAAAATATGTTGTTGGTCATTTTAGTTAAAAAAAATATGTTGTTGGTCATTTTACTATATGTATTGTTGGTATTTTTTTATATATAAAAATGTATTGTGGGAATTTTTACTATTAAAGTGTATTTTTATACTTTCATAGTGTCTTGTTTGGAGTGATCACTGTTTGCCCATAGCTGGGACTCTAACAGGTGCTACCACCCTGGATCATGGTGGACCCAGGAACCAGCAATTAAGAGGTTCTTCCATGCTCCTCAAAACTTCCAATCACCAGATCAGAGGCCCAGCTGTTGGATATTGTTGTCATACTCAGGATGTAAGAGGAATGGTAAGGCAACAACTGCTTCATAAAGACAGTAAACTGTTGAGAGCAATGATTGTGCATGTTATGAAGGTCACTGTATATAAAAGAATCTTTTATGCTTGGGTCTAATAAATAGAAAAAGAAAGGCATTTGCATGTAACTACTTTATTGTTTTTAAAATCATCTTATATAGAAAAAAAATGCTACACTTCTTGTGCACAACAATTCTTAATGGAAAAAATATTAAAGTTTGCACTTGTTTGTATGTTTAAAATGTCAGATTGATTTCTAAAATGCTAACTTTTTCCAATATGGTTTCTATTCAATGGTAAAATTCTTGAACACGACACTAAAATCAAAAGGCTATTGGGATAGCAAAAGATGCATTCCAAAAGCTAAACAGAGTATTAAGAAACAGAATAACTTTGTTAGAAACAAATAAAAGAGTACTAAACTGTTATGCAATATTTGTCCTTAGCAGTGAATTTTGAACAATCTCCTCAAAGATGAAGATGAGACTTGAAGCAGCAGAAACATGGCTCTACAAAAGGATGTTGAGGATACCATGGAGCAAACATGGGAGCAAAAATAAGGTTTTCCAGAAAATGGAAACAAAAAGAAAACTTATACTTAACATTAGGAAGAGAAATTTGACATTTGTTATGGTCCAGTTGCTTGTACCACAGTGATAGTCTAAGGTAGAACCAATAAAGAAGAACTCGAAGGCAGATATAGAATAACACAGATATGTTACAAACAGGAATATATCCAAAGAAGTAAAAAGGGTTAGTACGAACAATCAGGTTTAGTAGTAATTGTCTGAACGCGACTCTGTTTTGGACTGCCTCTGACTGACTGTCTCCTGACCGACTTCACTCCAGACTTCAGACTTCACCCCAGACTTCAGATGGAACAGTATATAGTCATCCGCCCATGAGGGCATCATGTTGCACAAGGCTGGTTTAACGTGGGATCTCTCGACCAAAAATATACGCTTTGAATCTGTACAAACGGGTTCAGGGTCGGTTTACCTCCCCGAAAGAGACTCCGCCCTTCGGCGTAGCCTTGTTCGGGTTCCTCCCCGCCCGAAGGCAGAGAGTTCAACCGGTCGTCCAACTTCAGACAGAACTCTCTGCTTCCTCTTGAGGTGCAGTATTTATTACATATGGGATAGTCCATTATGTTATTATGGGTAAGGTCTCATAACAACATTTCTAGAGCATGTAATGAGGGAGGAGTGCTTGGAAAATCTGATACTCACAAGAGAGATTGAAGGCAAAAGGGACAGGAAAACAATGCATAACATACTTGATGAGCTTGAGCAAATGGATGGGCTGAACATGGTTTAGGAGAAATAACAGAAAGACAAGTGTAAGAAAGTTGTGGAGAGCCATGATTGCCTACATAGTGAGGGTACATGGAACATAAAGAAGAAGAATGTATTTAGTATCTCTTTTTGTTAAATTCTTTTTTTGTAGTTGCTTATTAGATGAGTTCCTAAAATTTAGTCAAATTTGAGTACATTTTCTTGGTGATAGATGTTTGAGCAACCAATCAATAAAACATGGCTGTCCTGAGGCACATTGGAAAAAGAAGTATACAAATCATGTCAATTCAGAATTCGAATGCAAAAATAGTGTTTTCAAACACTCAACAACCAATAATTGCTCTCTTGAGGATGTTACAAAATTTCTCTACTTATAGCAAAAACATGGAAGCATCACGCTTTCAGAGAGGATTTAATTAATCCAGCAATTTCAGTTTTCCTCAAAAAAAAACTTCTGGAATAAATATATCAATCGCATGCCCTTGAAAAACAAGAATAGCAGAATAAATGAGTAGAAATGTTGAAGAATCATAAAGTTAAAATCTCAGAAATTTATGATGCAGATGGAAAAATCTACTGTAAGAAACAGTGAGGCCTTTTTTGTCTCTACTGATGAGACAAATTGATCAGGAAGATTTTTCTGAAGAGATGCTGTTTTGTGTTCATTAGAAAAGCATCATTACTTCCTGGGATGTATGTAAAAAAAATGAAAACATACTGGATGAAAATAAACTACCAATGAAAAACATTATGTTGGGAAAGAAAAATGTCAGTTTAGAATTAATGAAGTATGACAATCCAGAAATGCTACTTATGTTATTCAGAGAAAATATGGCTGCCAAAATATGTTTCACCGGTTTTAACCATTAAGCAGCAGTGTGAGATTACCCCCACCTTGTCTAGCAGGAAGCTTTTTTAATGCCCACTAAGTGGCATTGCATAAAGCTTTATAAAAGGAAAGGACTTAAATTCTTTCACTTTTTTAACTCTTTCACTACAGGAAATTTTTGTATACCCTGTTTCTCCTCTGAGGAAATTTAATCTACAGGTGAAACAAAATCTTTAGTCCCAACCAAACTGTGTGATACACCACATATAATACACCACAATATAATACACCACAATATATTTCCTAAAATGACTTATGAAATGACAATACATCTCTGTCCAATACTAGAAAAGATACCAGTTCAACAAATGAGTCAAGATCCACTTCCAGTTGGATACATTAATATTTACTTATGTGCAAATATCCTTGGGAAAGGTATGAATCTTCATCCCCGCAAAATAAATGCTTTCATTTAATCACCATCGATAACCTTTTCTGCCTGTCATCAGCATGGCTTATGCTAACCATCAGGAGAGCAACACTGTATGCTTTCTTGGGCTCATGTTTTCCACTGACATGAAGTGTAATGATTATACTGAACCAATTCCTCAAAGAATCTTGGTTCACGGTGTCATTACAGACAATTTTTCTTGGCAGAATCAATCTTTCACATTTATAAATCTACCATTTGTACATACATTGAATGCTGCTGTCATATATAGTCTGGTGCTCCTGCTATATATCTGAAGATCTCTATCTATAAAAGGCAGGATGTGCGTGTGCGTGTTTGTAATGAATGCACAGCTGCAATTTTTGACGGATTTGCACCAAAATTTACATGCATATGCTCCAAGTTAGTGGGAAGGCCAAGATCAAATTTGCATTTCCCAACTCCCATCGATAGTGGAAATAATCAATTTTTTCATGCTTCTACAGCAGTTTTCATGTAATTTCCGGCCATTTTCTAATGGCCAGAGTGAGAGCCTATAGCTGGCTGCCACAAATAGGCAGGAAGATTCTACTGGCCAGCATGAGTGCCAACAGCTGACTGACATGAATGTTAACTAGCATGCTACCATGCAAAAAAAATCGATAGCTGCATTCATCACAAGTGGGAAAAATTTAAATCTGCATGGCACTTTACTCCAATTGGCTTATTTGCTTGCTTAAACTCAACGTTGATTCTGATTCCATAGAACTGGGTTGGGTGTGAAAAAGTATTTGTTGTTAACATTCTTTTTCATTTGGTTTTTCCAGTTGCTAGTCCTTTTTTAAAGCTGATTGTTTTGTGTTCATTTTGTTTAGTTCTTTTTTCGTAACAGATTTAATGTTTAGTATAGAGCTTAGAAAAAATTTGGAGTGTGAGATAGGCAAGAAGTAAGGCATGTAGCAACATCAGCACGGCAAATGGAACTCCTTTAAAGGCAAGGAAGAGCAAAAATATTTTAAGTCAAGTGATAGCAATTGCTGTATGAGTCATACAATTTTTTAATCAAGCACGGGCAACTCGGGGCCATGCTGCTAGTTCTTGATAAAATTAAAAAAAGAATCTGGGATGTAATCAAACCCTATGTGACACCCCTCTGTCTTTTCTACAAATATTTTCTTGGCAACAGTTCTGATGAGCTTTTTTCCCTTGGTGCCTAGACTACATCAATTTAAGCATGCTACTAGATTGGCAACTAGATCTCACCATTTTACTGTTGAACTAGCTGGATGCAATTGTCAGTTCAATTCTAATACTGTTTTTCTTGTGCTTCTCGCATGTGGAAATACCTTACCATTTTTTGCTTCCCTGTCACTTACAATCTTCAGAAGTTTAAATGTAATGTCAATCACCATTTTTTGTCTTCTTGAACATTGTTCCTTTATTGTCTTTCTCTTCACTAAAGTCTTCTCATTCTCTTTCACACCCTGTAACTCTGCATTCTAGTGGCATTATCAACTTGCTTGGGGTGAAATGATTAATAAAAATAAAAAATATAGTTAAACAACCTTTTTGTACCTAGACGTGCTTGCAAAATTTTGACTAAAATCAATGAAGTACTAAGTTAGAAGTATGTATTTTAACATAATGTGTAAACTCATATATTTTTGTCTGTTACTTGAATGTTATCAGTAAAATAATCAAGATTAATGCTCAACTGGTTACAAAAATATCTCTTCAAATATATTCTACAAGTGGAACAACAGGCATGAAATGCTTAAGTTGGAGCCATTCAATTCTTTTAGTTGTTAATGTAGAGCATTATGTAAAAAGGTTACAAACTACTGCTTGAACACAATATTGCTAGCAAAAATATATTGTGGCAATAAAACACTTGGTCATTCAATAACTTTGATTTTTAGCTTCAGAATAAAAAGAGAATGTTTCCCCAATCACTACAATCTTAATCTGTTCATATCTAGGGTTAACCATTATTTTCCCCACCTATCTGCATAAACTGCACTTTTTAATCTGTAATCTTCTACCTCCCGGGCCTTGTACGGGGGTTAGCCACACTATAAAAAAAATAAATAAATATTTTGTAAAAGGAAATATCAGAAATTTCTGTTTCTACATCATCAGAAGTGTTGATTATACAAATATGAGTGAATTGCATATTTATCAAATTTAACATAAAATTCTATATCTAATACATCATCAAAAGAGTTAACTACATGCAGAGATTGATCAATCTGCCCATCTCTACATAGTTGAACTCTTCTTGCAGATGTGGAAAAGTGTTGTTGTCTTCAACTGCTTGCATCTGTGCCTCGTGATCATCATCCTCTTTCCCTATTCCCTTTCTCTCCTTTGGTGGCAGTGACAGAGATGGCTGCGAAGCAAAAAGGTTTTGATGAGGCCATTCACATAAATTTGATTTTGGTGGACAACTTTGCACAACAGAGAAGCCCACACACTTGGCCAGAAGCACCTCCCTCACAGCTCAAATAGGATTGAGACGGGTGAGATCTGGCAAACCTGGCTGCATCAGGCTGTTGGATGCTTGGTCTGTCAAGGTAGGCCTTGGTTACACTAATCTGACTGGCATTGCCCTCTTCCGCGTATTTGGCTATTGAGATCATGTACATCATTGGAGTTTTCGGGGGTTGGTCGCATTCAGTCTGGTACTTCATGTTTTAGGTATCTGGTCTAGCTGATTTTATTTAATCATTGTTGTTGTTGTTGTTGTCAGTGGCACCCACTCGCATCTGAACATCGGGATCATTATTCTCTCGCTCTAAGGGTTTGATGAGACCATTCACATAAATTTGATTTTGGTGCATGACAGAGAAGCCCACACACTTGGCCACAAGCGCCTCCCTCACAGCTCAAATAGGACTGAGATGGGCGAGATCTGGCAAACCTGGTTGCATCGAGCTTTCAGTCTGCCTTAGTTATGCCTGCTTAACTGGCACTATGCTTTTCCACTGGTTTGGCCATTGAGATCCTGTAGATTTTTGCCTATTCCAGTGTTGGAGTCGTCAGGGGTTGGTTATGTTCAGTCTGGTCCTTCCTCTTTGACCTTACCACCATGAGTGACCCCTACAGGTGTTTGAAATCCAGACAGCTTTACTCTTGGGATCATTGGAGCAAGTAAGGCCTCTACCATGACATATATATTTTACACTTGATGTCAGAGTGCACAGTTAGTTATTAAGTGTACCATCTACTTTAATAAGAATAATACAAATGAAGCAATAAGGATAAAACTAATAAAAGTATAAAATTATCATTAAATACAGTGACTGAGAAGTAATTCCCTATTTTATGTATAATGGACTCTCCCATCTTTTAAAAATTATAGTTAGATGGGAGAGTCCATCATACATAAAATAGAGACTTACCTGTATCTCTCTGTATATGAGAGCATTTTTATTATTGTTGTTGTTAAAAATAAATATTTGATAGATAAATAATAAAGAAAGAATAGTATTATACATACAATGTAAATGGATTTTTTTTAAATCTGACATATTCTTCTTGTGATCCCACAAATATTCTATGGGATTGCAGTCAGGGCTGTTACCTAAATCTTAAGATATTCTTTGCTTTCTGGTATGGAGTACCATCATGCCTAAATATGCTGCAACCATTTATGGACATGTGAATCCCTAGTTTATCCTGCAACAGTTCCAGATATTTTTGACCATTTACAGTTGTCCCAAAACCCAGAAAATATTGTATAAACCAGCTGTTTTAAAATCAGTTAACTGGGAGGGTGTACCATAGTTCATATCTCTTTGTTGGTGGCCTGACATAATACTGATGCCCAACAAACTGCTGCAATATGAATGCATCAGAGAACATAGCATTTCCCTTTCATTTTGTCCGTACAATGTTCATGCTTTTTGACAAATGCCCAGTAATTCTTTTTCCTTTCTAAAGTCAATGTTGTTTTTTCATGCAGACATGCAGAATTTTAGTTGAAATTCATTGACCAATCTCAAGAAACAGTAGTACAACTCACACCTGTAGCATTGAGAAGCTGAACAGATCAAAGTTTTTTGTATGAACTTTTTGGAGATTTTGAAATGATGGATTTGATGATACAGTAATCTCTAGCAGTTGTTTTCTTTGGTGTAGTTAATTTAAAGCAGTATTTTAAATTAGAAAAGACAAATTGTTTGATAATCAAAAACACTGTAAAAATCCAAGGTGGGTGCAGAAGGAACTGTTGCCATCAAAAATCGTATGTCTAATATAAATAAATGCCAGCATACAAAACTTTTTTGCTGTCAATCCACTGGCTGTTCAAAACCATCTGATTAAAAATACTGTGTCCTGAAAAAAGGATGTGCTTTTATATCAATTGTGTCCCCTTGCATGCAAAACCACCAACATGTGCACTATGGCGGAATTACAAATGGCAACCATGACTGCCCTTTTGGTCTCACTTCACTTCAGCATAAAAGCCATCACCTTAGTATTTAGTGAGAACATTGCAAACCGTAATCATATTACAATCTATATGCAATGAGATTTTATGCTTTTCATACATGTCTCCTAATAACGTTACTATTTGAGCACTTTGAATGTCAGAAAGTGATGATTTTAGCCAATTTTTAATGTATAAAATCTGAGTGAAAACATTTTTCTGAAAACAACTACTCAGCTTCCAAACTAACTCAAACTTAAAATTTGATGATGATGTAATGTTGCAGTTGTTTACCTTAATTAAAAGTGGATGATGCTATATCCTGCAATAACAGAAAAATGTTAATTTTTACTTGGTCATCTTAAACTTTTGGACAAAACTGTATTGAGAGCATTAACATTGTAACTTCCAATCTGACACAGGAACTGAAAAGAAATAGGATACTCATGGCATTAGCTGCCAACCACAATGACTCAGAAATAGTCAGCTTCTTAAAAGTGGACAGCTCATTCATATTCAAGGTTAGTGAAGAGTGAGAGGCCTTTGGCAGGGACATGTTATCTGTGGCCAAGAGCAAGAAACATTTTAAGCTTAACAGATGTTCCTTGCCTGTTCTATTTACTACGTGATTGAGCAAAGGATTGCTGCCTAAATATGCCATATTTAATATATATATATATATATATATATATATATATATATATATATATATATATATATATATTTAAATTGTGTATTTAGGCAGCAATCTATCATTTATGCATGTTTCATTAAAAATTACAGACAAGGTACTATGATTATGTAGTGGTGTTATTTTCCTTGTTGGCTGCTGATGAAGGATTGCTGCCTAAATACACAATTATCAAATTACATGATCCAGCAGCCAACAAGGAAAATAACACCATTACATAATCGTAGTAAATTGTTCTTCATTTTTAATGAGACATACATAAATGAAGGATTGCTGCCTAAATACACAATTATCAAATTACACGACCCGGCAACCAGTAAGGAAAATAACACTACTACATAATCGTAGTAAGTTGTCTGTCATTTTTAATGAAACATGCATATATATAGAAATGGATATGGATATATTATATTTGATGTATGTTGTTATTATATAATGAAAAGATATATTTAATTTTAAAAGTTTATGTTGTCTGAAATTTTCTAAAAAATAACAAAAAAAATAAATGTTAAAATTAAACATGATAAGAAAGACTTTATAGTCATTTCATTATTCATAGTTGATTCTGTTCAGTGCTGGCTTTAATATTTTTTACATGAATTGCTTCAAGGATCTATAGATTAATATATATATATATATATATATATATATATATATATATATATATATATTAGTGTGGAGGTAAAATTTTCGCAACATTCACAGATACTATGCTTTGCCCCAAGGCAATAGAGTTAATCTTCTATGTGCTGCATCCCTTCAGGAAGTATACAATCATAGTTCTCCCCATCTTCCTATCCCTTGTAGCTCTAAGTAGTGTTTGCCTTTTTGCCATAACTCCCACCCCTGTTGCGCTATCTATTCACACAATCTTATCAGATAGGTGGCCCAATGTCACCCTTAGTCCATTTAAACATGATAAGAAAGATTATTGAGGAATTACTGGATGCTACATATGCCAAGGGAAAGGCAGAGATCATATCAGTTAAAATTTATAGATCAAAACAACATAAGGACACTTATTTATGTTGCTTTGATCACAACATAGATTTCCTGTGCCTTTTCTACAAATACTTTCACAGTAATTGTTCTGATGAACTTTCCTCAATGGTACCTAGACTTTAGGAATTTAATTGCAGCATTAGATTGGTGGCAAGGTTTCACTTTTTTTTACAGTTAAAATGCCAGGATGTAACCATAATTTTATTTTTTTTTTTTAAGCTTAGCACCTCGAGCAAGGCATGAAGCCACTAGGATGCAGGGGGGTTGCAGAAGATTTGTAGCAAGAGCAGATAGGAGTGATAGAAGAAAGGATGAAGAGAAGGGTAGTGTGTAGATCAAGGTAACTGGAGATGTCAATTAACATTACATTTGAATAGTTGGAGATTATAGCTATCAGGGAAACAGTAATTGGGAAGGGTGTTCCACAGGCGAGAGGTGCGAGGTATGAAGAGACGGCTACATTTTAAAGTTTCTACAGTGTAAGGCGCTTGTATTCATGGAGACTGGGGACCAGGGAAAGCAGCTCATCGGAGCAATTTCTATGCTAATAGTTTTTTCTCACTTGTAAAACTTTCTTCCAGCCTCTTACTTTCCAGTTAATTTTGATCATCAAAAATTTAAATGCAATGTCAATTGTAATCTTTCCTCTTCTTAATTCCTGTTCTTTTATTATTCTCTCTATTTAATAGTTTTCTTTTCACATATTCTTTTCACATATTCTTTTCACATATTCTTTTCACATATTCTTTTCACATATTCTTTTCACATATTCTTTTCACATATTCTTTAACATCTTAGTAGGATTCAGCTTAAGGTGAAATAATTGAAAAAGTACTAGTCTGGACAATTCATAGAATAAAATGTTTAATCAGCAAAAGTTAAGCAGTGTTGAGGCTGGTCAATAAATAGTTGGGAACAATAAGTACTGTAAGCAACCTTAATCTGAAATATGTTTTGGCTTTCCTCATCATCATCGTTCGACCTTCCTATGGTTGATCGAAACTCCAGTGATAATCCCTTTCCACACTGTTCTGTCCTGCATTGCTGTCCCCAGATCCCCAATGTCCAACCCTGAGTCCCAAGCTATGATGTCTGGGAAAGTCAATTTTTGCAAGAAGAACTTCTAGAAGAATGCCATAGTAGTTAAGGATGAGATGATTTCCCTGTCCACTCAGTGGGAGTGGCCGACAAACCATAATCGTTTGAGGTTAGAGGTTAGGAGAGATTGGTCGCTTTTCTCCATAAATTGTGTTAAGCATTGCATGGGATCTCCAACTAATGTTCTGGATTTTTCTAAATCATGACATTTTGGCTTTAAATAACCCACAAAGGGTTGATAAGCCATAAAAAATCAATTATAGAATAAAACATTGCCATTAATTTAATCAAATGATGAATATTTAATAATGCAACCAATTCCCATATTTCTAACTTTTCTTTACAAATAAAAGTCTGTGTACTCAAGAAAAACAAGTCTGTTTTTTTAACAGCCTTTCAGTTTACATTCAGACAAAATAAAGTGCAGAGTTGGTTGAACAAACAAAAAAACAAAATAAGTAAATTTTTTTATTCTATCAGGAACGTTTAGTATGAGGAGTGTTTAAGTTTATAAAAAGTTGAGGGGATGAAAATTTGGCTTTGTAAAAATATTCAACCCATCTACAAAGAAAAAGGAAAGGAAAGAAAAAATATAGATAAAGTAAATCCAAAATTTTTATCTTCCAGAAATGAATGCGGTGATTTTCAAAAAGTCTGAAAGTGTCTCTACGTCATTGTGGGTGGCAATTTTTTTTTCTATGATGTTTTTCTCTCACAGAAAAAATATTGCAAGTCTCTTACTGCTCTATTGCTATTTCCATGGAAATAACTTAATTTTTTTATTCTACCAGGAACGTTTAGTATGAGGAGTGTTTAAGTTTATAAAAAGTTGAGGGGATAAAAATTTGGCTTTGTAAAAATATTCAACCCATCTACAAAGAAAAA
Organism: Acanthosepion lycidas; assembly: GCA_963932145.1. Lineage (NCBI taxonomy): Eukaryota > Metazoa > Mollusca > Cephalopoda > Sepiida > Sepiidae > Acanthosepion > Acanthosepion lycidas. The sequence goes on along the minus strand of OZ010574.1, from coordinate 63,273,514 downwards.
GGAAAGGAAAGGAAAAAAACATAGATAAAGTAAATCCAAAATTTTTATCTTCCAGAAATGAATGCGGTGATTTTCAAAAAGTCTGAAAGTGTCTCTACGTCATTATGGGTGACAATTTTTTTTTTCTATGATGTTTTTCTCTCACAGAAAAAATATCGCAAGTTACTGCTCTATTGCTATTTCCATGGAAAGTACTCAGAAGAACTACATTCCTTAGCTTCATCAGTTCTAACCTTCATGACTAAGACCCGATATGCTACACACATTGAGATAGTGAAAGTTGTATTCCAAAGCTAAGCAGAGTATTAAGAAACAGAAAAATTTCATTAGAAACAAAGAAAAGAGTATTGAACTGTTAAATGATATCTGTTCCCCTTTGGTAGTGATTGCTGTACAATCTCCTCAAAGATGAAGAAAAAGCTTGAATCAACAGAAATGTGGTTCTACTGAAAGTTGCTGAGGATACCATGGATCGAATATGTGGGCAACGACAAAGTCCAAGAGAAAATGGAAACAAAAAAGAAACTTAACATCATGGAGAGACACTTGAGGTTTCTAGGATGCATGATAAGGAAGGAGGGCTTGGAAAATCTGATACTCACAGGACAGATAGAGGACAAGAGGGACAGGGGAAAACAAAAGACAACGAGCTTGAGAAAATGGATGTTGGAACAGGGTTTAGGAGAAATAACAGAATGACAACGTTTATTAAGAGCTACTAGGGACAGGAAGATGTGGAGAAGCATAATCGCCTACATTCTGAGGGGAAATGGCACATAAAGAAAAAGATGAGCCAAAAAGAACCAATCAACTCCCAGGGATTGAATAAAAAATTCAGCTTGAAATTCTCAGAAGGTTAACATTTGTAGTTGATATCTGAAGAAGCCTAGAGGGTTAAACAACTGAAACACTGTGTGTATAAGAATGAAAACGAGGATAGTAATTTCAGGAAAATTTATATAAAATCTCATCTCAAAACAATTTTTGGATAAAATGTTATCCTAAACTTTGCTGAGAACTGATAAAAGAATGGCTGAGTTTGGTTATTTGTATTGAAACACCAAAGTAATAAAAGACACTAGGGATTTTCTTTCTTAACTGGCAATATTTTTAATTTTTTTTCAAATCATGTTTAGTTTTTAATTAATGTCTTTTTCACTGATTAATTTCCATTTCAAAAAATACGTAATCAAATATCAAAAAATGGTAAAATAAAAGATGAAGCAAAAAGCCCATTTCAAGTGTAATTTTTATTGTTTTTTTCATGCTTGCCCTGATATCAATTTGCTATTTATATTTTACATTTGTAGTTTTTGGGTGAACCTATTTGCATGTTATTACACTGTCACTGAAAAGTGCCTAATTTACATCCCTCAATAGGGACAAATTAGTCTGAACCAAACAATAATAATTATTCTTTAGAGAATAAATATTTATTTTACCAGTGGATTTTTCTTGCATAGGGACATAGTAAATTCAGAAAGGTTTGCATGAGAAAACATTCAGAAAAATGAATTTATGTTTTCTCGTGCAATCTTTTCTGAATTTAGCATTTCTCTGTGAGAAAAAAAAACTGCTAAAAGATTCCCAAGACTTGAACATAAACTTAAATTCATTTTTCTACATTTTACTTCCAGCATCCTAACTGCGCTTTATATCACAAATAATTTTCTAAATGTATTTTGGATAAATTAAAGCTACCTTAAAATTAGTGAAATTTCCTAGGACATAGGCACACCACTGATGAAGTATGAAAATAAAACAAAATGGTTATATGACAGTACCAAATAATCTTTCCAATGAGGACTGAAAAAAATGTAAATAAAGAATCACATGGCCTGAGGACTGTGTTCAAGCATGAAATAGACTGTCACTACTTGGAATAGAACTCAATGTCCATTCATATATTTACACACACTCTACTCCCGATATTAAGCACATTTACCATTTAAATATAGCATACCTTAAAACTATATTTTATCATTCATATATATATATATATATATATATATATATATATATATACACATATATATATATATATATATATATATATATATATATATATATATATACACACACACACATATATACATTTATATATATATATATATATATATATATATATATATATATATATACACACAAGTATAGGATTGGTGTAGACGGAATAAAATTCCAATAACTAAAAATGCTATTTTTAAAAGAGCACTTCATACAGAGTAGAGCAAATATTATTTATTCAAAAAACACACACACACACACACACACATATATATATATATATATAATTGTTTATTCAAAAATTATGACATAAACATGTTATAACATCACTACAAAAATAGCCATTTTGTTTCAACACTTGTCTTCTGAAGTGATGGTGTTGAATGTAGAATAAAGAGTTTTTAGAAAAAATCTCTTTATTCTACATTCAACACCATCACTTCAGAAGACACCAGAAGAGTTGAAGCAAAATGGCTAATTTTCTAGTGCTGCTATACCATGTTTATGTCATAATTTTAGAATAAACAATTATATATATATATATGTGTGTGTGTGTGAGAAAATTCTCTTTTCTTGGTATATTTTCTGTTATCACAATGTGGATATTTATTAACAAAGCAATAAAAATATAAACAAAATGAAAAAGAAGTTCAGTGAAATTAGTTAGACTATATACCCCAAAATATTATTAAAAAAAATAAAAGTTTAAAATTTCAGCATCTGCACCCCTTCATGTACATGTGTAGTTAACTCAAAATATACATCGCTTTATTCCAATAAAGTCCAAAAGAATGAAATGCATCACACGAAAAATTTTCTGCTTTGTCATTAATTTTCCTAATATATGTATTTAAAATTTGTGTATTTAGGCAGCAAATTCTTTTAGGCATGTCTGATTGAATAAATTACAGACATTATGTCTGCTAATTTTTATCAAAATCCATTCATACTCACGAATAAAATTCTGTGTATTGATGCTAAAGGATGAGAGAAATGTACTAAAGCTGTTTAAATTTCTTTTATTTTCATTTCCCAAGTACTTTTGATCTTCTTCCAAGATCATCTTCAGAGTTGCAAGTGGTACAAAACTATTATGTTGTTCATTAGTACAAGTATTTATGCAAAACTGTGTGTTGTTATCCATTACTGTAATTTTTTCATTATGCTTTTAAATGCAAAATGGTTGACAATGTGCTGAGCATTCATTAGAATGCGATAAATGTTCCTTTACAGGCATTTCAGAAAATTATTGCAGTATTCATAGTTGATTCTGTTCAGTGCCGGTTTTAATTTTTTAACATAAATTGCTTGTAGGATCTATAGATTAATATATATATATATATATATATATATATATATATATAATGTCATCCACAGACAGACTGTTTCGCTGTATCACAGCTCATCAGTGCGGCTAGACATCCAGTTGCCTCTAGCTAGGATCGAAACCCGACTGAATTGGTATCAGGCGGATATTCTACCACTAAGCTGTCGGCGCACGGTTGGGATGAAGGTGGATTTATGGCGTATTTATTTTAGGAAACACGCCCAGTGACCGACAGTGACTCAATTCGGCTTGCAAAGAGTCTCACTATATAGCTATAATAGTCACTGTTTACAAACCCATACCCCAGCCCGAGAGTGCTCAATTGGAATTAATTCAGGAGCTAATATAATGTCATCCATATATATATATATATATATATATATATATATATATATATATATATATATATATTAGTGAGGAGGTAAAGTTTTTACAACATTCACAGAATTCCAAGGCAGTAGAGTTAATCTTCTATGTGCTGTATCCCTTCAGGAAGTATGCAATCATAGTTCTCCCCAACTTCCTATCCCTTGTAGCTCTGAGAAGTGTTTGCCTTTTTGCCATAACTCTCACCCCTGTTGCGTTATCCATTCATATGATCTAGTCAGATAGGTGGTCCATTATTACCCCTACTACATTTTTCTTCATTATGTCTTTGTGAGTATGAACCCCTTCAACCCCTCCTTCCCCAATATGTGTCCAAAAAATCTCAGCATGTCAGATTTTGAGTATAATTTCTACTTTTTGTTTAAATTTACCCTACAATTTTTTCTTGATGATGCACTCCATCCATGGAATTCTGAGCATCCTTCCATAGAACCAGGTTCCTTTGCCTCAGTCTTCTCTTTATTTTCTGAGGAAACTGCTCAATATTCTGTCATATAGGGATATTGATATTACGTAAGAGTTCAGTAGTCTTTTCACTGTTTATAATGAAATTTTCCTGTTTGCATTGTGATCGTCATCCTCTCTCCTTATTTCCTTTCTTCCCTCTGGTGGCAGTGATGGAGATGTCTTTGAAGGCCCAGCTTACTCCTGAAGAGTTGTGAGCAGAAGTCACAGAGGAGTGTGGGTGGTGGATACAGCTAGGTGACTGGTCCCTTCTGACAGCATGTCACATATCTTCTTCTTGTTAACAGTTGGACTTGGAATTCTCAGTCAACCTTTGGCTGGTACTATGCCAGGACGGCCAATTTGAAGCAACAGTTTCTTAGGTCTCAGGATTTGATGTTCATCTGTGTCAGTGATGTTTTCAACTGATTGTTGAAGTATCATTTCGGGCTTACATAATTAGTAATGAGTACAGGAAAGGACAGAAAAAAATTACAATCATTGATTCTGCATTCTCCAGTTAAATATGCCTGTTCTATGAAGGCCTCAGAGGTTAGAGATCATTACCAAATAAACAGTATCAGGATGAACAAGGAGCTCACTAAACAGGTCAGGGATAAAGTTGTGGAGAAGTATGGAGTAGAGTTAGGCTAGAAAAGGTTTTTAACATCTCACAGAACACACTTTTTACAATATGAACGTGTGTTTTTGTGTTACTAGGCATATGGTGGCAGAACAAAAAAGAAACAAATAAAAATTTAAAGCAATAAACAATTGTATTAACAAGTAATACAATAAATGAAAAATCAGGGTAGAAATCTCTCGTATAAAAAAAGGAGATAAGTGGAGTAATAAAGGCATCCAGTGAGGTGTACAGAAGGAGAGGGGGAATAAGTTGTGACTTACTGGGGTGACAACATTAGCAAACTGTTTGAGTCAAATGTCTTTGGAAATGGGAGGTTGCTTTTTGACGAGTGTGTGAACTCTGTTTGAGATGCTGTCCAACTTATTAAATGTCCCTTTGATGGGCTTTTATGTACTCTTTGAGGCTCAAATTGGCTTCAGTTTTCATTTTGTTTTATCAGATGGGAGTGGATGCTATTGGGTGGAAATTCTGGATCGTATTGCTTTTTTTTTCTTTGAATGTATTAGTAAATAGAAGATATATTTGAAGTCTTATGCAGCGGACAGACTTTTAGTAGAGTGTGTAGTGCCACTGCAAACCTACTAAAACAAGGCTATCCACCTAAACTAACAAGCCTGACAAGGAGAGTATTAATCAAAGTGGGAGAATCTGTCTACATGACAAATACTAGTTGTGCACTTAAATCTGGCCTTTATAGAAGAGTGCCAGGAAAAAAGACATTCTTTTTTAAAGAAAGCCATAAGAACACCCATTTGTGGCTTGCCATAAGCCATAAGAGCAACCCACTGCACTGTAACACAAGGTGGTGACAGTATTATGCACTGGGGATGATTTTCTTCAACATGGACAGGGGAGATACTGGTCAGAGTATTCAAGGAAATCCTTGAAGAAAACCTGTTAGAGTCTGCAAAGAACTTGAGACTGGGGCAGAAGTTCACCTTCCAACAGGACAATTCTAAACATACAGCCAGGGCTCCACTGGAATGGTTTAGATCAGGCATGGGCAACATTTTCTGTTCAGAGAGCCACATTAGATATACCTCATCATAAAATAGGCCACATTAATAAAAAAGAAACTTTCAAAGTAATTTTTCATTGAAATTAAAGCGGCCATTTTTATTACAGAAGATCATACATGTAAGAATTTGCCTTAAAAATTGGGAAAAAGTTGATATCTTGAAGAAAATCTTTTTCCACCATTTAAAAATTGAAAATTTCATATAATATTTTCACAGATGACTCTGCAATTAGCACATGCTGTTGTGTGTAATTTGTTCTAATTATCCACTTGAAAATACAAAAAATATTTTTTTTAAATAAAAAATACATTTCTTCTCTAGACAATTAATTTGAATGTTTCTCATTTCTAAAGCAAAATATTTTTACACATATTATCTTCTTTAATGAAAATCACCAATGGTTTAAAATGCTAAGGAAAGGTTAAAAAATTCAAGAAACATCAAACTTAATCATTCTTATATGAGTGGTTTAGTCAAACTGTACCATCATTGCAGTAGGCATTAATAAGGACGGTTACTCAAACATTTAATATTTATTTCCCTTTGACACCTGCTTCTCTCAGCCTCTTTGCATGAGAGAGAATATGGGTGAACAAGTGAGAATGAAACAAAACACGATATTTTAATAAACATTATTTTCTTAATTAAATTAGGTATGGCATTCAAAAGACCAAACTGGCCACATGTATCCCATGGGCTGCATTTTGCACATAGCTTGTTTAGATTATTATTAATTTCTTAGAATGGCCCAGTTAAAGCTCAGACCTAAGTCCAACTAAGGATTTGAAAATCAGTGTTCACAGATGGTCTCCTTCCAATCTGACTGCACTATGAGCTATTTTTGTAAAAAAAATAATAGGTGAAAGTGTCAGTGTCAAGATGGGCTTCGTTCACTTTTCTCAGTGTCGAAAACTGTACATCTCCTCAAGGAAATCCGTCCATCATAAACTTGTGCATTTCTGTTTACTTGATGCTGCATGACCTCCCCAACCACAAAGAGACAGAGAAAGAAATAACCTCAGGAAAAGACTTACCTGAAGTCTTTATGAAGGTGGCGGGGGGGGGGATTCCAAACAATAACAACTCTCCTCCCTCCCCACACTTAACCATCTTGCATACACCAACAAGTCTTCATAAAGGTAAAATGCAGTTAAATGTTCATTTAGTCTATTCATTTGTCATTCATATTTATTTCTTATTGTTTTCTGCATATAAAACTATAGTTATTCTGTATAAAACGGATTTTTTGTTAATATTTTTGGCTGTGTTTTAATAGGGAATTACATTATTTATTATAGGAATATTACGTCAGCTTTCATAAATTTTCACTTGCATCTAACTCTCTGGAACAGATTATTATTATTATTTTTTTTTTTTTGCAGTAAGGTTCATCCTGTACAGACCCCAGCTACCACCCCAGTTACATTAGGCAGCAGTTCTAAGTGGAAAGAAGCTTTTCAAGTGAAGCTTACTTCTCACTGATGGAATATAGATGAATTGATACAATGTAAGTGGAATGGCAGGTCCTTGCTGTGCAGGTTAGAACTGGCAGAACACTCTGTGAAAGTAGCAATAGAGCAGCAAGAGGTTTGTCACGTCCTACCTGTAAGAGAGAGTCTGAAGAGTGAAAAATAATTTGTTGTAATGGTCTCAGGCTTGCGTTTCAAATGATTTAGGCTCAAGTCCAATAGTTTTCAGTGTAGCCTTGAGTTGGTCCTTGTATCTTTAAATAGAACAACTCCGTGATCTTTTCCCTGAATAAGACTTGATGTGGAAAATTTAGCTCCTTCATTCTTGATAAATGTCATTAGGAGGTAGTTTGTATGGATAAGAAGGGAAAATAAGAGTTAATTTGAGTACGCCTCACCGAATGCTTTTACTAATCCATTTATTTCCTTTTTTCATACAAGAGTTATCTACCCTGATTCTTTTTCATTTATTCTATTCAATTGTTTATTGCTTTAAATTTTTGTTGTTTCTTCTTTGTTCTGCCACCAGACTTGAACAGGTTAAAACTGTGGTGATCCTTTTGGGAGTCAGTTCCACAGATCAGTAGAAGCTGCTGTCCAAATGGAACTTACTTCTCACCGATGGAATACGGAGAGAATGTAGGTGATTTGCTACAATGTAAATAGTAAGGTGAGTCATTGCTGTGAAGATTAGAACTGATGGAACCAAGGAATGTAGTTCAGACAAGCACTTCTGTGAAAGTAGCAACAGATCAGCGAGTGGCTTACCACATACTGCTTGCAAGAAAGAGGCTGGAGGGTGGAAAATAATTTGTCACCAACAAGATGAGTCAACCATTATCTGAGCAATTACCTTAGATATCTCAAAAGTTGTGGCATAGGGGTCTACACAGCTCTCCCCATAGTTCTTTTTTCCGTATTATATTAACAATCTGCCTAAGAACATATATATATATATATATATATATATATATATATATATATATATATATATATATATAAAGAATTAATGGAGTTTTTTTTATTTGTAAATCCAACAGTTTTATAACTTTAAACATTATTTTTAGTGGATACCAATATTTGAGTAGACGCTCCATTTATTTATCAAACAGAATACAGTAAAGAAAAATAAATAAATATACTGTTTCATAAACAGAGTGTTTACTCAAATATGGGTATCCACTAAAAATAAAGTTTAAGTGTTTATTTATATATATATATATATATATATATATATATATATATATATATATATAAACTGTTCTCTTTAAATTGACTGAAAGAACCCTTTTAGCATCCATCAGCATGGCTGATGCTAACTTCCAGGAGAGTCATTGTGGCCTTCTTTGAAATGAAGTGGAAAGATTATGTTGAAACAATTAATAAATCTGCTGCTGGTAAAGTTGATTCACTGTGTCATGATAGGATTTTTCTCAACAGAATCTATCTTACATATTTATAAGTCTAGCATTCATCCTTGCTTTGAATATTACTGCCAAATCTGGTCTGGCACTGCTGCTATATATTAAGAGATTCTTTATTGAGTCCAAAAAAGAATTTGCAATGTTATTGGTTCTGATCTGACATATTGGCTTCAGTTATTTTCACAACACAGTAACGTAGCTTCACTGTACCTTTTCTATAAATACTTTTGCAGTAATTGTGCTGACAAACTTTGCTGTATGGTACCTAGAGTTTATGAATTTAAACACAGGACTAGATTGATGGAGAGGTCTCATCACTTTACAGTTAAAATGGCTAGATACAATTGTAAGTTCTGTTCTAACAGTTTCTTCTCTTGCACTTCTCGTTTGTGGAAATCTCATCTGGCTTCTTGCTTTCCAGTCAAGTTTGATCTTCAGAAATTTAAATGCAATGTCAAACTTTATCTTCTGTCTTCTTAATTCTTTTTCTTTTATTGTTTCTCTACTTAATAATATATTTTTCTCACATTCTCTAACACTCAGTAATCTCCTGCATTTTTGTGGCTTGATTTCCTTACTTGGGGTGAAATGAAATTATATATATATAAGTTTTATACCTTGGTTTAACTAATTTCTACTAAGCCAGGATGCTAAAACTATTTAATCCACTAATGCATCGGTATCCAATTATTTAGAGAAGGACGGTAGCTAAAATTTAAAGTCCATTGACCATAATAAACATTAGCCAAATTAGCCAATTAGTTTAGGCAAAAAGATCTAAAATTTTATGGAAACTGTATGCAGTAATGAGGTTAATTTTGTTATTATCATTTTAATTGAATACATGATAAAACCTTCAGGAAGAGAAAGTCCCTCTGGGCCATAGTGAGCTCATAAATTAATTTTGAAAAACATGCAACCTTCAATTTTTAAGCAATTCTTCAAAATACAGAAGGTAGCTCCCATCATTTAGCCTAAAGTGCATATGTAGAATGTTGCGCAAAAGTAAGTGAACTCCTAAGATAATACTAAAAAAATTTGTCTTTTTTTTTTCCAGATAATCAACATATATATTCACTAGCAGTAGAGCCCAGCGTTGCCCAGGGATGTAACAGTAAGAGATAGATCAAGAATCGACCATCATAAAGACTGAAAAATAAAATTGACAATGATTATTGTTTAAGGTTGACGGACACGCATGTCTTAATTAGTTTTTTTTTTTTTTTTTTTTTTTGAAGTGGTCAAACCCAAACTCAAACAAAAACATTGTTTTCAATTGTTATGAGTCTACCAATTGAATAGAATTTTATTATAAACAATTGTCTTGTAAATGGAATTTTTAAATCATTCTGAATGTAAAAATAAAGAAAAAAGTGTGCAAGACAATAAGAAATACTACCTGCCAAAAAAAAAAGTGAAGTTTTGTTGAAATCGGTTGAAAAATGTAGGAAATCTGATCCCATATATAAATGAACACAAACAACCTGGGTTTTATAATAAGTATAACTCGATATGAGTTGTCCCCCTTTCATTCTCGCGATGCCTCTTAATCATGTTTTCAAATTGATTTCGTGCAAAAACAATTGTGTTTTTCCAATTTTTGCCACTGTCAGAACCACCACAAGGTAATTTTACGTAGTCCTGTGAAGTTTTGTTGAAATCGGTTGAAAAATGTAGGAATTCCGATCCAATATATAAAAGTACAGACACACACACACACACACAATATGGGTTTTATAATAAGTATGATTAAGAAAAACCTTTATTAAATGATTTACAACCTCTTTCAAATTTTTTTATCAAGCTAGAATAAAAATATTAAGTACAAATTAAAAATTAAGACATGCGAAAAAAAATGAACACTTTTATTTAATATTTGGTGACTCCTCCTTTTGAAGTGACAATGTCAACCATTTTTTTCTATAAGTTTCTTGGAGTAGTGAGCATCGATTTTTTACCATAATTCTTGTCAAAACACCCACAATGGCTCAATATTACCTGGGTTTCTTGCACGTAGTGCCTTCTTTAACAATATTATCTTCGGATTCCCTTTTGTGCAATACTGTATATAGTCATTGTATTAGCTGTTTTCTCATAAGGAAACATTTAGCAGTCATTTACTGGTGCTGTTGTTGAATTAAATTTATGAAATCTTTCTCTTAAAACAATTTTTCAAGAGAAGCAGTTTCTCAAATCCAGTAGCTGTTAATGTTCTTTCTAGTATTGACAGGAGTTTCTATGCTTGCCTTTTGTTTGGGTTAGAGTGGAATGTCAGCAATTTCATTATGTCATTATTTGTCACTTCAAGTTATATGTGTGACCCATTTTAGTTGTTGTTGCTGTTGAAAGTCTTTGAGTGATGTGGTTTTTGCTATCTGCTACAGTTCTTTGTGATTCTGTAATGGCAGTTCACAAAATTTGAAGAAGGTACGATTCTCACACAAGCCTACACACTTTATTTGCTTGGATCTAATTTTAGCCATCAATCTGAAAAAGCAGCTGACAATTTAGATATTTCTCTATCTTTCTCTCTATATCTCTATCTATCTCTCTCTCTATATATATCTATGTTTCTATCTATACTTCTATCTCTCGCTTTTTCTCTATCTCTCTCTATCTCTATCTTTCTCTCTATCTCTCTCTCTCTCTCTCTATATATATATATATATATATATATATATATATACATACACATATACATATATACATATACACACACATATATATATATATATATACATACATATATATATATATATAGAATATATATATATATATATCTTTCTCTCTATATCTCCCTCTATATATCTCTTTCTATATATCTCACTATCTCTATATAGCTATATCTGTCTATATCTATCAGTCTATATAACTCTCTCTAACTATATCTCTATATTTCTTTATATATATATATCTATATATGTCTATATCTCTATTTATATACATATATATATAGAGAGAGAGAGAGTGAGAGAAAGAAAAAGAGGATGATAAAGAGAAAGAGAGGGTGAGAAAAGTGAGAGAAAGGGTAAGAAAAAAGAAGGTGAGCAAGAAAATGGCTTAGCAGTGCATTTCTCCGTGAGTGTTACCAGATTCTTTGAAATGAATAAGTAAAATGATCATAACTATTTTTTTTAAATCACCTTGAAAGCTCCTTCAATCCAAGCAAAGCCAGATAACTTTGCTAGAGTGCATGCAAGAATTTCAGTCAAAGTCCTAACTCTTTCTTAAACAACATTAAAGTATAATATGTGAAAACAAAACAACAGGAATAAGAAAAATCCAGTATATCCCCAAGAGTTAAGGAAAGTTCTCAATAGTCCTGAGGCTATTATAAATTGCGAATGACAGCTGGTCATTTTTGATTTCCTTAACTCAGGAAAAAAAATGGTAGTTGCAGAGTCAAGGGAGGAAAAATGTCATTCAATCTTGCGTGATGAAGATCAGACTAGCCATAAGGAAAATGAGTATGCAAAAAGAAAAATTGAAGACAAGCAAGTACAAAGCAGTTTTACATCTGGGGAGGAAAAATATTTATATATAGAATTCTTATGTTACTTATTATAAGATAAAGTGTTCCTTTAAAAATGCGATACTTTGGGGTCATTATAACATCATCCATGTTATCTCTAATGAAGATGATAAGAAATAAATTTTTGTGTTACCAAATATAGGTTGGGTGGCCTTGGTACTATCTGGCAATTGGAAATACTAATTACTGAAATGCATCAAAAGAGAACAGAAGAATGTAAATAAAGTTGCTTTTTTAGTAAAAGGAGGACAAAAATGATAACAAAAAATATAAATGGGAACCATGCCTTCTCTCTGACTCTGTAAAGGAAAACTATTGGATTTTATGAAGAACTATCTTTACTCAAAAGTCAGACACATCATGTTGCAAAGGATTGTTTCTGTTCAAGTTCAGGACATCTATGAAAAATGTGTCCTTTTACAAAACAGTGCACTGCAAATTGCTAATGAAGAATTATATGACTGGCCAAGTGTGATGATCCCAATTGGCAACTTTTTTTAAGCAAGTTCACCCCAAGCAAGGCAGTAAAGCCACTAAGACACAAGGGGTTACTGGGTGTGGGAGAATTAGGAACAGAAACATTAATAATGAGCAGGAAGAGAAAAGAGCCATCAGTAGGACAATAGATAGTGATTGATATTGCATTTTTTGAGATTAAAGTTGACTGGAAAGCATGGGGCCAGAAGGGAGTTCCACAAGTATTGAAAATTTTAATTTAAATTGGATAATTCCCTGATTTTTGGTAATTTAAAAAAACACTGTCCTTCCCACCAAATTTTCCTTTGAGAGTTTGTGGCCACCAGAGACTCAAGGCAGTAGAGATGTGGTTCTACAGAAGGATGCTAAGGATACCATGGACCGAGCATGTGAGCAATGATGAAGTCTTAGAGAGGATGCAAACAAGGAGGGGGCTTATACTTAACACCAGGAAGAGGAGGGGGGCCTGGACAAATCTGATACTCACAGGTCAAACAGAGGGAAAGAAAGCAACAAGAGAAAAAAACACGTGACATACCTGGCAGGCTTAAGCAAGTGGATGACAGAACATGGAAGCAGAGGGAAGGAACTTGTTGAGAGCTGCAAGGGATAGAGGGAGGTGGAGAGCCATGATCGTCTATGTTCTGAAAGGACATGGCACAAAAAAAGTAAATGTTTGTTTTCATGTCTATCATTTATTTAGCAATTAGTGTTGGTCTAAGACTGATTATAGCTATTTTTTTGATCCATACAGAGTTTACAAATTTTGGATTTATTGTTGTCAGCTGTTGTTGTTTTCCTGGCTATCTTTATCAAGAGTCAGAAATTCATATTTATACACCTTCCTTACCACCTAACTTACCTCAATTTAAAAATAAAATGACATTACTACTGGCAAATATTTTGGTTCAAAACATTATACATGAAATTTGCTCCTCTGTACTTGTAGCACTTGGTCAGATGGTTTAAACTTGTAGGCTGACAACTACATATAAACAAAAGCACATTACCCATAGAAAAATATTGGCCATACTTATCTTGTAAGCAACTGATTTGTTCAACACCAATTGTTCAATGAATTGGTCACATGCCAAAATTGGCACAAATGTTTAGAAAGAAAGAAATGCGGAATGCAACATTGGTTTTGTGACTGCATAATTTAATTTCCAGCACATTCCACTGATTTGCAACACCAGGCATCTCGACATCAGTCACTTTCTCACCAACATGACATGGCTTGTTTCTGCCTTTTCAAACAAATATTTTCATGGAAACTCTTATGATAAGCCTTTTTGTTCTTGTGCCTCAATGACGTGAATTCAAGCGTGCTCAACAGCAAACTTTACCTGAAGACAAATTACATCCTATTCAGGCTAAACAAACTCATATCAGTTGAAAGCTTAGCTATAGAAATTTATCAAAAGTAAAGGCTTTTTAAAACATTGATATTTAAAACACTCTTAAGCCAAAAACAGTAACAATTACCTCACATTTAGATTAAAAATTAGCTTCAAAATAAAATCTGTTGATATTACCTATATATATATATATATATATATATATATATATATATATATAAACTATAAAAGTGAACATTAAAGTCAACACCCATTGATAGTCTGTTTCATGCTTAAACGTAATTGTCAGTTCATAGATGTTGTGTTTTTGCTTGACTGTTTATATAGAGAGGTCAGTGACGCTTTGTGGATAGTCTATTTTATTGTTGTAATGGTTATTTTGGTGGGCAGTAACAGTCATATTTTGAAATTATACTCAGTGTTATTGATTGGAAATAATTGTGGATCTGGATTTGTCAAATTAATAAATAAAACCTCCATTATGTCTTTATTGTTTATGTTTGAGTGTTGGAGAAAGATTTGCATTTATAAGGCACTATTCAACTTTGCTTGATTGGTGATGCACTCTTTATCTAAGTCAGATCTAATAGCATGTTGGATATAATAACAGTTTCTCCTGACAAGTAAGACCCAGGTTTGAATCTTGCCAGAGATAGCATATTTTTCTTTATAAATTTTGCAAGTAGATGAAAATGAATAAGCATACAGTTTAATAAATAAAAGGAGCATCTACTCAAACATGAGTATCCACTAAAAATAACGTTTAAGTAATAAAATCTCTTGGATTAATAAATAAATAATCCATTAAGTCTTTTGAAATATTAGGTTGGTGCAAAAATAATGTTGTCTTCTCACATAGTAACATATGTGAGAAAACCACATTATTTTTGCACCAACCTAATATATGTACATATATATATATATATATATATATATATATATATATATATATATATCAAAATAAAAAGAAAGAACAGTCAGAATTATAATCCACAATTCTTGAGCATTTATTTTTAAAACCATTGCGACACAAAATTTACCATGTTTTGGAACTAAAAACTAAACTTTAAAGTAAATTTAAAATTGAGGTTTTTGTTCCCTTCTCAAGCGATGTTAAATAACTTTTGAAAAAAATGATTTACTTTTTTTAAGCTAGATAGTATTATATAGTTTAATTTGGAGAGGGAAATGGATTACAAAATTTTAAAAGGGTGTTGCTTTTTTTGACGAATCAGGATACAAATCTAATTTAAGATGGTAAAGTGTAAATATAGGTTATGGATTAGGTGTGTGTTTGTAATTTCTGCCTGCTGATACTGGCTTCCTTATATGAGAACATGTCATCCTGTCTGTTTTTTTAGGAGCATACATAAGATACACTACAATACGTTGGTATTTTTATTTATTTTTTTATTTTTATAAAATACATTGGGATTGTCTTAAAGGGCCTTCAAATATGATTAAGTCATATTTTATGTATTTATATTTTTATTTATAAAGATCTAAAATACTATATTTATTATATTTAATAGTATACTAAATAGGTTATTGTTAAAATTAACATTTAAATTTTTGGAATTTAATTACGTATTTTCTTACTTTCATATTTATGATCAACTAATAGATATATAATTTTTTAATTAATTGCAGTGTCTACAAAAAACAGTTATTTCTTTTCTTTGATTTAATAAATTTTTATTTTTTAGAAATTTAATAATATATAACTTTTCATGTAGACACAAAGGACATGGGTCATTTAAAGACTTACAAGTTCTCAGTATCTTTTTAAAATTTCCATTTTACTGAGGGTGTTTTATTTGTTATTTTTAAATAAATAAATATATATATATATATATATATATGTGTGTGTGTGTGTGTGTGTGTGTGTGTGTGTGTGTGGAATACTGAAATTTTAAACTTGAATTGAAATTTTTTCTTGTGCATGAGTAGTCATGTGAAACTAAACATCACTTTCGTCCGATGAAGTCCTAAATGATGAAATACGTCACACAAAATTTTTTCCACTTTCCCATAGATTTTCCAAAAGTTGTTCAGATTTTTAAAAGTTTATATCTTTTCACAATATATATATATATATATATATATGTATATATATATATATATATACATATATATATATATATATATATGTATATATATACACACACACACCTGAATACATGTACACGAACACCAATAAGAAAGTATCAAATATGTATTGTATAATCAAACCTTAGAAGTTAATATTTCTATGTCTCAAGTCAATGCTAAGCTGATTTGTCTTCCCCATTGTGTTGTTAATGTAAGAATAACAATGGTGACACTCTATGCACAACGTGATGTACTTTGCTGGAATTACCATGAATATTCTACTTAATAAATAGTCTACAAGGCTTCATCGATAAAATAATTATGTAAATTACTTATGCTTACACAAATCAATCAAATTGAAACCATATTTTCTACTATACAAATCATTTTGTCTTTTCCTGTTTTGCATAATTTGCTTATCAAATTTGTTGTATTTAACCTATTGTTCTGAAAATTGAGTTTTATATTCTTTTTTGTGCTTAATAACATCCTAGCAGCATGGCCTGGCATTGCCCGTGCTTGATTCAAAAATCGTATGACTCATACAGCAATCGCTATCACTTGACTTAAAATATGTTTGCTCTTCCTTGCCTTTAAAGAAGTGCCCTTTGCCATGCTGATGTTGCTCTTGCCTATCTCACACTGCAAATTTTTTCTAAGGTCTATACTAAACATTAAATCTGTTACGAAAAAAGCGCTAAACAAAATGAACACAAAACGATCAACTTTAAAAAAGGACTCGTAACTAGAAAAACCGAATGAAAAAAGAATGTTAACAACAAATACTTTTTCACACCCAACCCAGTTCTGCGGAATCAGAATCAACGTTGAGTTTAAGCAAGCAAATGAGCCAATTGGAGTAAAGTGCCATGCAGATTTAAATTTTTCCCACTTATGACGAATGCAGCTATTGATTTTTTTGCATGCTAGCATGCTAGTTAACATTTGTGTCAGTCAGCTGTTGGCTCACACGCTGACCAATAGAATCTTCCTGCCTATTCATGGCAGCCAGCTATAGGCTCTCACTCTGGCCAGTAGAAAATGGCCGCAAACTACATGAAAACTGCCGTAGAAGCATGAAAAAATTGATTATTTCCACTTTCGATGGGAGTTGGGAAATGCAAAGTCGGTCTTGGAGCATGTGCATGTAAATTTTGTTTCAAATCCATTGAAAATTGCGGCCGTGCATTCGTTACACACACACACACACACACACACACACACACACATGCTGCCATTTATAGATAGAAATAAAAAAAAAACCTGCCATCACACAAGCATTAGATTCTGAGAAATGGATAAAAATATCCAAAATTGATGGGTATACAAATAATTTCGTCATTGACTGTAGCTATGAACAACCTTTGTCTTCTTACCACCCTTTTCAGTCTCTCCTCTGCCATCCATTTACATAAAATCATTAGGTTGGCAACTTGCTGCTTCCCTCTGTCCCTCTTGACTTTAATGTCTTGTGAGTCGTAAATTTTCTCAGCCTTATTTCCACATTATGCATCTCAGAAATCTCAAATGTCTCTTTCTGATTTTAAGTACAAGTTTTCTTTTCATCTCCATTTTCCTTTGGTGTCCATGGTATTCTTTGTATCATTTTGTCGAATGACATTTCTATACTTTCAAGTCATCATCAAACTGTTCAGAATTCATTAAATGCATTAAGAGGTATCCTTTGCTATTCCAATGGCTCTTCTGATTTCTGCAACACATTTTCTGTTAGCTGCTTTTCATCAATTGATGCTTTTAATCATTCCAATTGAGAACAGTAGTTATCTGAATTTGTGGAAGGAGCTCATAATGCACAATGCTCATCTAATCCCACCCAGTACACCGTATCACCTTCTTCAGATGCTGACCGGCTTTTAGAGTAGTTAACAGTAGTTCAATTCATTTTTCCAGGACAATTTAGTACCGGATTGTTGTGAGCAACCTATTTTTCATCACCTGTGAGCATTTCTTTACAAAAATAATTTGTTTCCATTGCCTTTTGAGCAAAAAATTGCAACTAGAAATGCAGCCCATGAAAGTTTGTTTCTCTTATGTCATGTGCCAATCAAACATTGTAGCAATTCACATATCAAAGCCTTTTCAGTACTCATATGAGATATGTGGAGCATCTCTGCAATGACCATATCATAGGAGCTGGATAATTTTTAATCAGCATTTTGATTTCATTATCATTAATGACAACAGGCCTACCGGAACTATTCTCAGTCTCCCAGATCAAAATTTCCATTTTTGAACCTAGCAAACCACTTACAAACAGTACTCTCAGTTACGGTACCCTCTTCATAAATGGCACATATATTTTTTGCTGTTTATTTGTATAATATTTTCCAGAAATACAAACATCAAATGACGAAAAGGTATTTAAGTTTCCTCCATTTTCACTTTTAACATAAAATATTTAAAATCCACATTCCACAAAAAAACGCATAGAGATGTCACTTTTCAGAATATGTATATATATATCATAAATTTCAGTCATGTGTGAAATGATATCCCTTGTTCCGATTCCACCAATTCAAATATGCTAGTAAATTTTGTTCCAATTTAATTGGATAAATTTAGGCAGCTGTTTTGGATTTAAGTTTGATGGCCAATAAAAGTGCTTTAAGGGTTTTTTTTTTCTTAGATTCAGACAGTGTATTTGAAAAATCCCAACATTTGAAGACATGATATTCTAAAACCATCAAAGAATTGCATCCTTTTTAATCCACAAAACTTCTTTGAAAATATCTTATGAAAGCTGAAAGCACTCAGAAGACATTGGACAATTTATTCTGCCTGGAAAGCAGGAAAATTGTCATAACCAAAGAGAAACTGAATTTTTCAATCACTTATAAGATTTCTCAATCAAGAATGATTGTATTAAACAATGAAAATCTATTTTATAAATGCATAACTTTAATTTAATCACTAAGTTTTTTAAAAAATGTATCTTCTAAATTAAAAATAGATAAATATGATTAGTTATTGTGAATAAATCGCAGGATTAACTATTGTAACTAACTGTAATTTTAAATACAAAGTTACAAATGCAGCATAATCATTCAGCTTTGCAATTGTTGTGAAGAGCATGTGAGATTTACAGTTGTAAAGCATCAACATCTGTCACTGTAGAGGCCAAAGTGGGAGTGACAATCTCTGTTGAAGAGGTCACACGTTTGTTCTGTCTCTGGTCTGTTGAAGCTGTCACTTTGCTTTCTGCAGGCCCATCTTTCCGTGGCGACTTAGGTCAGCTTCTCCTTCCCTGACTTGTGGTGTTTGGTAAAAGTTCCTCTCCATTTGGATGATATGGCTGCCAGGCTCTGCCAGCAATTTGTGTTGATGTCCACAGCTTTCATGTCGCACCTCACAACATTGCAGTACTGCATCTGTGGCCACCCAGTGGGTCTCCTTCCAGTGGTCAGCTCTCTATGCAGTAGGTCTTTAGATGTGTGACTGTCTGTCATGCGGTGGATGTGGCCTAACCAATGGAGTCTGTGCTGACTGAGCAGTGTGAACATACTGGGCAAACCTGCTTGAAACAGGACCTCAGTGTTGGGCACCTTGTCCTGCTACACTATTCTCAGGATACAGCAGATGCTTCTCATGTGAAAGGTGTTCAGATGTCTTTCTTGCCTGGCGTATATGGTTCAAACTTTGCCGCCATATAGAAGTGTGCTGATGACGTAGATGCAGTAAACTACCATCTTGGTCTTCACCGACAGCTTGGTTCAGGTGAAGGCTATATATATATGTGTGTGTGTGTTAGGAAATGGATTAAATCCGACATATTTTTAATTTATTTGTTTTAACATTAATTTTAAATGTTTATGTTAGGATACGAAACACAGCAGATTCAGGAAGATGTGTGTTCTTTGGCACTATTCAGGTTCTGTTTGATCAGGAGGTCCTATGTGGATGAGTTAGTCTAAGGCACTTTTGATCTAATGTTGGTTTCCTCTAGGGGATGTAGGTTTGAATGATATCAGAGGGTGCATATTTCTAACAAGTTTTCTCAAATATTCAGGCTAGTAGATGTAAATAAATAAATATTCTGTTTAATAAGTAAATTAAAAACAAAAATGTAATAAAAACAGAGAATCTACTCAAATACAAGTATCCATTTAAAAATAATGTTTAAATGAATTAAATATATATATGCGTGTGTGTTTAATGACAGACATATAGCCAATATTTTTTGTGACACTTCAAACACTTGGAAAGTAATTATAAAATTTGCTTTTATAAATAGTTCTATAAGTGGTTGATAGACAGAATCACTAGAATGCAGGAGGTTACAGGGAGTAAAAGAGAATGAGAAGACTTTAGTGCGGAAGATTGAGGAAAGGATCATAAAGGAAGAGGGTTCAACAAGACAGAAGTTGCACTTAAATTTTTGAAGATTTTAGTTATCATGGAAGCAAAAAAATCAGAAGGAAGTTCCACAGGTGAGAAGTGTGAGAAAGGAAACTGTTAGGGTAGAAGTGGTGGTTGCATCTAGCTAGTTCAGCAATAAAATGGTGAGACCTTGAATTCCTGTCATTGAGTCACCAGAGGAAAAAAGCTTATCAGAACAGTTGACATGAAAATATTTGTAGAAAAGACAGAGGGAAGCCATGTCATGCTGATTAGAAAGTGACTAAAGTCAAGATGACTGACAACGATCAATTGCATTACAGATCCTTTTTTGAATTTTGTCAAGAATCTTGAGATATACAGCTGGAGCACCAGATCAGATATGGCAACAGTATTCAATGCACAGATGAATAGTAGATTTATAAATGCACAAGATGGATTCTAATGAGATTAACACAGTGAAACAACTTTTCTTGCAGTAGACCTAGCAATTGATATAATATATTAGGTTGTCCCAAAAGTTCATAAACACTTGCAAAAAATTGAAATTTTACTCACCAAGTAATAACAAAAACAACAAAAATTATTCCTCAAAATAAAGACCATCATTTTCCAAGACTTTCTGCCATCGATCTGCAAGCTTTCAGATCTGGTGAAAGTACCATTCAGCCAGCTTTGAATCAAAGGATTCTTGACACGGTTCCTCGACTTCATCAAACGAGTCGAATCGGTGGCCCTTCACAAAGTGTGGCATTAAGCGGAAAAGGCTGTAATCTGATGGAGCACAGTCAGGACTGTAGGCTGGATGTGGCAGAAACTCAACACCGTCCAGCTCTTCAAACTTGTCTTTGGTCTTCCTGGCGGTGTGTGACTTGGCATTGTCCTGCTGCATCAAAGCGTGCTTTCAGTTGATCAGAGCCGGGTACTTTTGCTTCAACTTTTCGTAGACCCACTCCAGTTGCTGACAGTAAAGTTTGACACTGATGGCACGACCATTCGGAACCAACGCAAAATGCACGATTCCTTCAAAGTTCCACCAAACGCACAACATGACTTTCTTGCCGAATCGGTCTTGTTTTGGAACCGAAGGTGTCTCTTGCCCTTTCTGAACCCATCGCTTGTCTCGATTGTGCTGGATTGGGTTGCAATTTTTCGCAAGTGTTTACGAATTTTTGGGACAACCTAATAGTCACTGCACTTCATATCAGTGGAGAATGTGAGGCCAAGGTGGCGTAAAGTTTTACTCTCCTGGAGTTTAGCATTAGCCACACTGATGGCAACCAGAAAAGGTTCTCTGGGGTGAGCAGTTGTCTTTTGAATACAAATAGATATTAAAAAAAATTAAATGGATGGAAAGATATGAAGAAGTTTAGATAGATATATCGATTTTGATCACATGGGGCCAATTAAGTAGCATTTTGACTCAAACAGGCAAAGATTATTGTTAAAAGTATACTTGATATATATTGGATTAGGTAGATAGGAAAAAACTGAGTTAGTTATAAATGACAGATAATGAAAAGACTGGGATAAATAGAGAGATATGAATAGAGAGTGATCAATAAATTGATAGATAGATAGATAGATACATAGATGGGAGAGACTGAGATAGATATTAATAAATAGATAATGAATAGACAGTGATAGATATAAACAAAGATAGATATGAATAGACAATGATAGATATGCATAGAGAGTGATAATGTGAGCAGACTGAGATAGATATGAATAGATAGATAAATATGAACAGAGTAAGATAGATATTAGGTTGGTGCAAAATAATGACGTAATAATGTCGTTTTTTGACGTATTTTTTAACGTCAAAAAACGACATTATTACGTCATTATTTTTGCACCAACCTAATAGATAGGGTAATATATTTTGACCGTCATCATATAAAAGAAGAGGACAAATGTCAAGTCCCTGTCTATTCAGTTAAGTCATAAGTAATTGCATAATTTTCCAGTATAAAAATGATAAAAAAAAAACATACATTATTTATGACTTTCTTGTTGATAATGAAATAATAAAATCCAATTTTCATCAATTTTGATAAATAGGTAACCTCTGAGGGAAACCGCATGCCTTGAGAGCCAATTGGGATTTAAGTTCAACCCAGACCTCAAGTGAAACTCACACTCACAATCTATCGCTAAATATACTGAAAAGAAGAGCTGTTTCCCCTGTACCACTCCAGTAAGTACCTGACTCCTCCTTCTTTCCAATACTGTTACAAGAGCCAGATCAAGGCTGCTATATTTGAACTACAACTAACCAGTCCTCACTTTCAACAGAGCTCAAAAGCATCTTTGCATCCTTGTGGATGATGAATTATTTTCCACCCTTCAACCCCTTTCCCACAGATGAAACATGGCAAGCTGCTCATTATTCTATCACTATATTCTTGGAAAGTGTTTCAAAAAATTTAATTCTTTAGTTCCATCAGTTCTAATCCTCACAGCTAAAATCTATCATGCTCACACCTTGTAGCGAACCATACTCATTCTCATTGTATTCCACTGTGAGATATATATTTCACTTGAACAGTTTTTTTTTTTCATGATCTGCTACTTTGTGGAACTCACTTCCATGGGGATGCTTCCACAATCACAACTGTCTTAACCATTATTTTTCTCACATATGCCAATAAATTTTGCCACTTATTCTGTAACACTCTATTATGTGCAGATTTTGGGCTTTTTGCAGGTTGAACATTACTGTAAAAAAAAAAGACTTTTACAGAACACTACAAAAAATATTCAACAAATTACAAAGTATTGTTAAAACCCAACAAATCAGAACAGTGACTGTCTAAATGTTACTGCCATTAACAGTTAAATAAAGGGGAGAAAAAAAAATATTTCTTTTGAAGAACAATAATAAAGATGGCCATTTTCTGTTTACATTTCCCTAATTTTATTGTCTTTTTATTTAGGTTTTTTCTTGTTCTTTTTTTTTTTTTTGAGAATATTCATAGAAAAGGTTCTATTTTTAGTTTATGGTACATGAGCTATCCACAAGAGATGTTTTCAGACATTAAATTTGACAGGCTAAGATTTCTTGATAGCAAGTACTGAATGATGAGGAAAATAACATTAAAAACAAGAAGAAGCCGGAATACTATGTCATATCTAATTTCTAATATGGCAGTAAATGTCGAACAATATCCTCACAGACAAAGATGAGACTTGAAAAGAAAAATATGTTTCCACCAACCAGTGTTGAAAATTCTATGGCCAAGGCATGTAGGAAACAAGGAAGTCTTAAGGAGAATAAAAACTACAAAGAATTTACTGCTAATAATGAAAAAGCTGACATTTTGGAGGGACATAATCATGAAAAAATGATTAGAGGCATTAATTCTCACAGGAGATACTGAAAACAAGAAAAAAGATGGAAAAACAGTAAGGAATTTTAAACAAATAGATGATAGAATAAATACCACAAGGACAAAGTGAGGTCATAAAGATGCAATAATAGAAGCTGTGGAGGGCTATAACCGTCCACATCCTGAAGGTAGATGGCACACACAATACACACATACACACATATATATAGGGAGTGGGAAAGAGAGATAGGAAGATGGAGAAAGAGCTTATATACAGAAAGCTTTCAGTGTTAGGACAGTAATCTCAGAGTTGAACATGAAGTTGATTTTTTGCTATCAATATCAGGATAAAAAATAAATTTTTCTGTATAATTTGAGATTGTATTCATAAGGTTTCAGCTGTTGTACCCTCAAGCGTTCTTCAGGCGTGTATCTTCTTACTTTGTAATCTTCTTGAAATTTCAAACCAAATTCTTTTTTCAATCCTCTCGGATAGATTTTTCTCATTCCTCTGTCCATGCTAAGGGGAAATAACTCTTATCATTTAATACTCCCCAATATGAAACAGTTTGAATCCAGAACTGCTTGTTTACAACAGCTATGATGATAAAGCAATAGTTTGCATGTTTTTGTTCTCTTTTTCTATTTCTTTAAAAGTTGTGTTGATCATCTGTTGCTATATTTATTCATTGCGCCTTCTCCAGTCAGGATTGGTCTGTCATTCATGTGAGAGAGAGCTTTCAGTTTACTACTATTACTTGTCTATATCTCACATGATTTGCTGCTAGTATCATTTTGTGTCACATCTCTGCCAGTTTCTCTCAGTATCTCTACAGAACTATCCAAAGTGTGCTGCATATGGGACACAAGTAAGATATTGGTAAGATTCAACTATTAATTTAAGTTTTCTAAAAGACTTTTTTGTTCAAAAAGCACATGGCTAGTTCTCCACTTGACCAGGTTCAGATAACACAATTTCCCAAAAACTATTCTTCCAATGTAACTATAATTATAATTTTATTAATACTATTTAGCAGTAACTTTTATTTCAGATGTTATAATAGCAGATACAAGTATTGAGATTTTCGTTATTTTGAAGCTTTATTTTGAACTTGGTTACAAAGTAAAAGTAATTTTGGGGAAAAATTCTGATGGACTTAAAAATACATCAAATTCTAATAATTTATAGATATTTTAATGTGTGCTATTTAGTCGGATTATTGTTATAAAACGATATCATATAAAACAATAAGAAAGACTATTTCTAAAAATAAAAATGTTGACTAGATTTTTCATATCAGATAATTGTTTTAAAGGCAAGCAATCTTTGTAATTTTAGTGTTTGATATGAAGAGATGGTGCATTTATTGTAATAAATAAAAAATAAAATGTTCACTTAGATAAGTCGCTACTCTAAGTTTTACAATAATAACCTCAAAACTAATCACGTTTCATGTCTGGATGTAATTTCCATGAAACTCAAAGTAGTGACATTATTACTGAACATTTGATTTTATATATGTATATAGTGACCAGTGTATAGTCATGCTGACAATACACCTTCCAATAACAACAAAATTATCTCAGTCTACTCATATAATTTTTGTTTGAACATATATATATATATTTTTAATTTTCATTAATGACCTTCCTGATAACACCATCTCTCAACTTGGTATTTATGCCTGATGATATAACTATTTACTTCTTCCTCAATAGCCAGGTTTATCAGTATGACAAGGTCAAAATGGCAGCTGATGTACAAAATGACCTTCAGTCTATCATTAACTAGGGCAAAAGATGGCTTGTTAAATTTAACACCTCCAACTCTAAACTTCTCCTTTAATCATCTGAGAAATTCCTCTCTACTTTCCATTAGCATGGCTGATGCTATCCTTCATGAAAGTTACTCATTGCACCTTCTCTGGCTCACATTCTCTGCTGATGGGAAGAGGAAAGAAAATATTGAATCAATGGCTCGATCAGCTGCTAAGAAAGTCAGTTCACTATGTGGGGTGAGATAAATTTTCTGTCCAGAATCTAACTTACATATATATATATATATATATATATATATATATATATATAAAAGTCTACCACTTGACCATGCTTAGAATACTACTGCCACATATGGTACGGTGCCCCTGCTATTTATCTTGAGTTCCTTGATAAAATCCAAAGAAGAATCTGCAGTATTATTGATCTTGATCTGTCAGCTCAGCTCCTATCCCTTTCCCACTGCTGTAAGGTTGCCTCACTGTCTTTTCTATAAAGACTTTCAAAGTAATTGTTCGAATGAGCTCTTTGCCATGGCACCTAAAGCATTTTAATTTAAGCACAGCACTAAATTGATGTTCGTGCAGCTGTAAATTCTTTAACTTTCTTTTCTCACACTTCTCACTCTGGATCCATGCTTTCCAGCCAACTTTAATCTGCAAAAATTTAAATGCAATGACAATCGATATCTACTGCCCTCCTGATAACTCTTTTCTCTTTTTGCTCATCATTAATGTTTCTGTTCCTAATTCTTGCACACCCTGTAATCTCTTGTGTTTTATAGTATTACTGACTTGCTTGGGGTTACTCTGATTAAATATATTTCTAATTAATTAAGGGATTTTATGTTTAATCCGACTTTATTTCTTACTGCTCCAAACAGTAAGTTTAGTGGATTAACATGTTTCAGAAAAAGCCCTATCTTTCTATTATTGTTCAAATTGTGTCCCCCCTTGTGTTTCCCTTATAAAGGGGTTGCCAGTTCAAACTCTGCCAGAGAGAACATTTTCTTTAAGTATCTTGAATATGCAGATTGGTAGATGCAATTCATAATGATTAAAAAAAAATATCTGAATGTCTACACTAAACATGTATATCAGTAAAAATAGCATTTAGAGTAATAAGATATATATATATATATATATATATATATATATATATATATATATATATATATATATATATATATATATATATGTGTGTGCGTGTGACAGGTGTAACAGCAAAAATTTCCAATTTTTTGATTAAGCTTTGAACTGTTGTATCTTAGAAATGATTAAAGATATCTTACTGGAAAACTCTGCCAGAGAGAACATTTTCTTTAAGTGTCTTGAATATGCAGATTGGTAGATGTAATTCATAATGATTAAAAAAAAAATCTGAATGTCTATACTAAATATGTATATCAGTAAAAATAGCATTTAGAGTAATAATACATATATATATATATATATATATATATATATATATATATATATATATATATATATGTGTGTGTGTGTGTGTGTGTGTGTGTGTGTGACAGGTGTAACAGCAAAATTTTCCAATTTTTTGATGAAGCATTGAACTGTTGTATCTTAGAAATGATTAAAGATATCGTACTGGAATTCTTCAATGTTTTTATAACACTATTGAACTCTACTTTGAAAAATAAAAATCTATTTAGCTCTGTTTAAATGATGATTCTTTTGGCTGTTGTGACCTCTTGATCCAGTTTTCCTCTCTACTGTTCCCTCTTTTTTAGCCATATTCACCATTTTCTTGATGGTTCTTGAATGGATCAGAGAGTGGTGCTGACACAAAACGATTTCAACCCGTTCTCTTTCTAGCTGAATAATTCAAAGGGTTTTTCAGTGACTTTTATGACAAATGGTATCAAGATGGCCAAAACTCTTACCTGAAAACTGGGAAATAAGAAACTCAATTAGTTCAGTGGCTTTTTAGATATGAAACATTTTGTGGGACGAACAATTATTCCGTGCTGTTACATGATCTGGACAATTTCGCTGTTACACCAGGTATATATATATATATATATATATATATATATATATATATATATATATATATATATATATATATATATATATGAGTAATAAGCTACATATTTATATATCTTATCTATAATGGATGAAAATGAAATGCATCATAAAAAACATTTTCCACTTTGTCATACATAATTCCTCCAAACTGTTATATATATATATATATATATATATATATATATATTTGGTTGGATTGATGTGAGTTTGTGACCCTAGGTTTCACGCTTTTGCGATCATCAGACAAACTGATTAATTTTTTTTTAAATTTTGGGTTTATGTAGATTGCGTGTATTGGTGTTTTTATGGAAGTTGGGGGGAAACGTCGTTGTGGTGTCATCGTGCTAACGCAAACATCGATGTATGTTCATACGCCCAATGAAGTATGCAGACACGCATACACACTTGGTCGTCCGTCGGGACTCATGCATATATAAACATATGTGGACAGTTTCGGATATGACATATGTATGTATATGGGTGGTGTTGTGTCTATACATACGTATTTGTATGTTGAAATTCAAAGATTGGAAGTGTAGCGAAAATTTCTCATTCATATACACACACTTCACATATATATATATATATATATATATATATATATATATATATATATGTGTGTGTGTGTGTGTTGTGTGCGTGTGTGTATGTTTAGTTTAACAGTTATTGGTTCAAAAAATGGAATCTGTGTCTGGTTTTGTTCACTTCACACTAGACCCTTGGAAAAGGCATGAATCCATCTGCCCTCATACATGAGTTAAATAACAGAGCAGACTGGTCTCTCTTGTCTTCAGTGGTAGTCTAGGAGAGGATTTAATACATAATTCAATACTAGTCTTATATGCCCACTGCCACATTACATATGGTATTCCTGTGACTCTGATCCATTATGGATATAATGGATCTTTTCTATTTTTGTTTTAAATCAAGTCCAAAATAAGAACCACATAGCTAATAAATATAAAATAAACAAGTATAAAACTGATTATTATGAAAGTAGGTATGAACTCTAATTTTGTTTATTTTGTGATAATTAAGCTAAATCATTTTACATTTTAGAGAAAACCTCACACATTCAAGCCCAATCTTCTACCACTGAAGCTAAATCTTCAAATGCTTATGGCAATATAACAATTAAAAGTAATGAACTTGTCACTCTATATCTGCTTGTTGGTTTCCCTTTAACTCTATAATTCCACATAGGTTTTAATTAAACACTCACACGTGCGCACTAATTCTAATCAATCACCCAGAAAGTGAAACGTGTTCATTAATGATAGTTCTTATTATGGATTCTTCAAATGCCGTCTCATTGGAGACAACTTTTCCAACCAAAAACAATAGGTTATCAATAAATCAACAACTGATATCATAAAAGTTTTTCAAGAAACTTCAGGAACTGACTTGAAATTATTTATAACTCTGGTTGTTCAAGATGTTCTTTTAGTGTTCAAAACGTAAACTTTCTTCAAGATAATCATGCAAACAGTAAAAGTGTTTAGAGATTCTTGATAAATTCTAAGTGAGAATCAGCAATATTATTAGCGTCTTGGCTTCAGTCACTTTCCCACCACCATACGATTACTTCTCTGCACCTTTTCCATAAATATTTTCATGGTAGTTGTTCAGATGAACTCTTTGCCATGGTACCTAGACTTTATGAATTTAAGTGCAGTACTAGACTCTTGAAGAGGTCTCATCAATTTACAGTTGAATTGGCTAGATCTAACTGTAAGTTCTATGCTAATAGTTTCTTCCCTTGCACTTCTCACTTGTGGAACTCTCTTTTGGCTCTATGCTTTCAGCCAACTTTGAACTTCAAAAATTCAAATGCAATATCAATCTTTATCTACTGTCATCCTGATTACTCTATAAAAAACATACAAGAAAGACTGTATACACTTTACTTTATCTTATCATTCTGTTGGATTCCAATCTATACATGATCTACATTTGAACCCCATTTTACACAGTATTACTGTCTCTTGTGTCTCCAAGTCCACATAACTACCAGACAATAATACTTGTTTTGTTGTTTCCACATCTTGCTGTACTCCTTTTTACGAGTATTTTTGTATATATAAATGTTAGGGGTTTATAATTATTTACTCAGAGTTATAACTCCCATTCAAGTTCAAGAGTATTTACACGACCTTGTGGATGGTTAATTATTTCTATCCCTGCAATCCTTTCCTACTGATGAAAGATTGCAAGCCACTTGCAACTTAATCACTATTTCAATGGAAAATGTTCACATGAATTCCATTGGTAAAATGGTAGTCCCACTCAAACAGCATCTCCTGATGAACTACTACTTTATAGAACAAAGTCTTGAGACAATGC
The DNA here is from genome assembly GCA_963932145.1 of Acanthosepion lycidas. Lineage (NCBI taxonomy): Eukaryota > Metazoa > Mollusca > Cephalopoda > Sepiida > Sepiidae > Acanthosepion > Acanthosepion lycidas. The sequence continues at coordinate 63,243,490 of OZ010574.1, read as the reverse complement.
CTTCTTAATAACTACAACCTTACTCTCTACAAGTCTGGGGTCAGCCATGATGTACCCAATATATTTTTATAATCTCCACTGACGTCTAACTCTTACATCTATACAACAACCTCATTCAGTACTCTACCTTGAGTGCCTCTGGCATTGTACTGGGTGAACATTTTTTTAAAATTACATAGTGTAATTTCCAAACCTAAATTTGACATCCCCAATATGCAACTTGTACCGTCTCTTTTGCTGACAACATTTTCTTATAATTAATGGTCAACACTTTTTGCTTACTTTTATTTCTTTTTAATCATTTCACCCCAAGCAAGGCAATAATGCCACTAGAACATAGGGTGTTATAGGGAGGGAAAGTGAAAGAGAATGAGATGACTTTAGTGGGGGGGGGGACTGAGAAAAGGACAAAAAAGGCAAGGTACATGGTTCAAGAAGACAGAAGATTGATGTTGAATTTAATTGTTTTAAGATTGTAGTTTTCTGAGAAGCAAGAAATCAGAAGGAAGTTCCACAGCTAGGAAGTGCAAGAAAAGAAACTGTTAGAATAAAAGTGATGGAATTAAATAAATGATAAAAATATTATTTTGTCCAGAATATACTTAAATTAGTTCTTCTGAATTTGTCTTCAACACAGTCTTATCAAACATAGTGTATTTTGTTAAACTTATGTCTACTAATACTTGTGTATAAATCAATTCTTTAATTTTTGGCCAACAAATCCTTTCACCATGATGAATTATGTTTATAGGCCAGAGCAATGGAACAATAGATTAATAATAGGTTAACAAAGAGCCTTATTTTCTAGTTCATATAGAAAACGTTTTGAGAAATGCTTTAAAAATTTCCTGAAATTGTGAGTTAGTGAGCCTAAACAAGAGAACATGAAAGAGCAAAATATATAACATTTGTTACTTTATACAATTAGGAAGTTATGTGAGAAAATAGTGCGGGCAACCTCTGTTTGCATTTTAGCATGTTCATCATGTTTTGTAACTTGGATATTGAAAATCAGGAAAAAAAAAAGTCAGTTGATGGTAGGAACTCATGAAAATATTACAAATTGAATAAAGTTAGTCTTTGTACAAAGCAAATGCACAGAAATTGTTTCCCTTTAGAAAGACATTAAATTTGATTTTGAGTATAAAAATAAAAAATAAAGATTCTGCATGAAAATTTGAATTTCTACCTAGTTTGTTGGATTCACTTTTACACTAATATATTAGAGGAAGGCATCAATCCAGTTCTCCCTCCAGCTATGGATTAAATAACTATGCTTTCTAGACTTGGTTGACAACTAGATGAGGAGTGATTCAAAACACTGGAAAAGGTAATGGGAAAGTACTATCATTCCGAAAAGTTATGGCAATTCAGTAATAAGAAGAGGAAGCTGTGGAGAGTCATGACTGCCTCTGCTACAAAGCATTAAAAATTGCTAACAGAATAATAGTTTATTTTATTCTTTAGTTATCAAAAAGAATGATGAGACATTTTGAACATACCTGATAAGCATCATCTTTATGTGCTATGTCCCTTCACTTTGTAGGCAACCATGGCTCTCCTCAACTTCTTCTCCTTTGTAGTTCTTAATAAACTTTGTCCTTCTGTTATTTTTCTAAGCCCTGTTGCATCATATTCATTAAGTATATTACATATTGTTTTCCACTGTCCCTCTTGCCTTCTATCTTCCCGAAGCACTTCTTCCTCATTATGTGGCTGAGAAATCTCAACTGTCTCTCCCTGATAAGTATTAGTTTCATTTTTGTTTCCATTTTCTCTAAAACTTTGTCGTTGCTCAGATGTTCCGTCCATGTTATCCTAAGCATCCTTCTGTAGAACCACATTTCTGTTGCTTCAAAGCTCCACTTAATCTTTGAGGAGATTGTCCAACACTTATTACCATACAGGAGGACAGATATCACATAGCATTTTATTCTTTTCCTTGTTTCTATACTCTTCAACCAAAAGCACAGGAACAAAATGAAGATATAAAAAGAAGCCTAGAATATTTTATCTTCATTACTTACAGTTTAACTAATATCATTGTTATGTCATAACATTCCAGCCATTGTGTTTTCTGCATGTGTCTATTGCCTTGAGTAACTTTCAGGGAATTTCAAACTGAACCCTTTTGTAAATTAAATAAAAGATTCAGTTCAATAATTCACTGCAGGCCGCCTTGATCAGAAAACACCTGAAGCATGCAAAAGAGCAGAAATATTATGATAATAACAACAAAGATGAGGATGTTAGTTATAGTGATTATTTTTTTATAAAAATAAAGGTTGAATATCCTTCACCCGAAATTATTTCAATAATCCAGAAAGTACCAAAATCTGAAAGTTTTTTCATGTGCTGACATGTCTTGTCACATATGGAAAATTTCAGAAAGGTGATATGAATCTGCTTTCTGTGGGTGTTCTCCAACTCAGCTATTAGGTTGGTGCAAAAATAATGATGCAATAATGTTGTTTTTTGACGTTAAAAAATACGTCAAAAAACGACATTATTACGTCATTATTTTTGCACCAACCTAATATGTAACCAATGTTGGCGCCAGTTTCTTGTTAGCATTTGTCACTGCAACACCTTCATTCATTGATTACTTAACAGGTGTTTTGTGCTCAGTAAAGATGTTACACAAAATGTTCTGCATTTACATATTTTTTTGTAAGTAGTGATTATGTTTTTTGTACACATAAAGTACAAAACATTATTTTTATGTTAAATCACCACAAAAAATTCATGTGAACCTTACATGACTAGCATCATAACCTCTATCTGTATGTACACAAGATTTATGAAATTTTATATAAAACTACATTCAGGGTATATGTATAAGCTGTGTTATGAAATGCAAAGGGATATTATGTTTATGCTTGGGTTCTGTTCCCAAGCTATTCCATTTTAGAGGTGATATATAAAAATTAAATAGCCAGTATAAAATGTAGATTTTTTTAATTTAAACACAGTACTAGATTGGCATTGAGATCTTAACAATTTACTGTTGAGCTGGTTAGATGTAGCCATAAATTCTATGCAAACAGTTTCTTTTCTCACACTTCTTGCTTGTGAAAGTTCATTCCAGCTCCATATTATCCAGCCAACATTAATCTGCAAAAATTTAAATGCAATGTCAGTCATTATCTACTGTCCTTCTGATTTCTTTTTTGTCTTCCCACTCATTATTAATGTTTCTGTTCCTAATTCTTCTACACCCAGTAACCCCTTGTGTCTTAGTGGCTTTACTGCCTTGCACAGAGTGAAACCAATTAAAAAAAAAAAACTCCAAAATCTGAAAAAAATCTGAAAACCAAATCACTTCCGGTTCCAAGAATTTCAGATAAAGGATTCTTTACCTGTATTCAAATTTATATGTCACTTTTATTTTTAAACCAGAGATGCCTCTGATTTTTGCTTCAACTTGTATATAGATGAGAGAAAAATGAAAGCAATAGGGGAACAATCTTGAAAGGGTTAACCTACAATTCAAGGTGGATTTGTTAGCCTGCCATGTTGTACTGCAGCCAATCTGATTACATATATTGGCAGGCTACAATAGTGCAGTGTGCAGCAACCTGCAAGTCATACAGTGCAATCAGAAAAATCAAATCTAATAAATAAAAGGCAATACAGAAAGGCCAGATGTCCAATCTGGAAATGCATCTAAAACAAAGATACAGTAAGGAAAAAAAAAAAAAAAAAAAAGAAGTATCTTTTGATGGAATCAACCAATTCAATAGTCTGCATTTCATAATAATTCATTAAGGAAGAAAAAAATCATTTTTCAAAATGTTACCCTCCAGAAGAATAAGTAGTCTTTTAAGTACAGGTTGTACCACTCTTGTGTTCTCTGCTCCTGTATTTTTGAATCTACTGCCATGGGTTTGTGGATCTGCCATTAGAATTCTTTGATTCAGTTTCAAACTGAGGATGAAACCCAAAAATAGGTCCACTAATTGCCATTGTCCTTTTTAATCTTGATTTTTGTATTAAAATCATTTACAATGTTTTCTCATAGTGAAGTCATTTACAATTTATTCCTATAGTAAAATCATTACCTATTCCTTCTGAAAGTAAAACAATTTACAATGCATTCCTATCATAAAATCATTTAAATGCATTCCTATAGTAAAACCATTTCCAATGCATTCCAATAGTGAAATCATTTCCAATGTATTCCTATAGTAAAACCATTTGCAATGCATTCTTATAATAAAAATCATTTACAATGTATTCCTATAGTAAAACCATTTACAATGCATTCCTATAGTAAAACCATTTCCAATGCATTCCTACAGTGAAACCATTTCCAATGCATTCCTATAGTAAAACCATTTCCAATGCTTTCCTATAGTGAAATCATTTCCAATGAATTCCGATAGTAAAATCATTTGCAATGCATTCTTATAATAAAAATCCTTTACAATGTATTCCTATAGTAAAACCATTTACAATGCATTCTTATAGTGAAATCATTTCCGATGTATTGCTACAGTAAAACCATTTGCAATGCATTCCTATAATAAAATCATTTACAATGTATTCCTATAGTAAAACCATTTACAATGCATTCCTATAGTGAAATCATTTCCAATGTATTCCTATAGTAAAATCATTTACAATGCAATCCTATAATAAAAACATTTTTAATTCATTCCAATGCAGTAAAATTGTTTCTAATTCATTCCTATCATAAATAAGTGATACATTTTCTATGTCTACACATAATAAAAACATTGTAGTTAATGGGAGCTTTGATGCAATTGTGTAATAAATCCTATCTTTTATATCAATGGTTACAAAAACAGTACCAAAATAAAGTGCAACATATTTCTAAGATAAATTCACTTGCAATACATTCTCATAGGATAATCATTTGCCATGCATTCCCATGGTAAAGTTTAAGATTAGCAGTTTTTCACACAGGAAACACTGGACATTCATTAACCTAACAGCTAGCATTAGTGTCAGTTGAAATTTATAAAATCTTTCCCTTAAAACAGTTTTTCAGGGAACAGATTTCTAAAGTTCACTAAGTCTTATAGCTCTTTCTAGTATTGATGGCATTTTCCTTCCTAACCTTTTGTTGAAGGTAGTGTGGTAGATTCAACATCTTGGTTATATCATTATTTCTTCTTGTAGTTAAATGCATTATCCATTTTAGTTGTTACTGGTGTTGGAAGTCAGTTTATAAATTGACATAATGAAAAACTAAATATTTAAAAAGTAAATGTAGTTTGCAACATAATCAAAGAACTCTAATTTTAATAACTTTTTATGTCTATTTTAGCATAAAATTAAAGATGAATTTTTAATTTGTTCTGAAACTTAAAAATTTAGAATGCATAAGCAAATAAACACTTTTCTTTTCCTGCAATTTTACTTAAACTCTTGTAAAAAACAAAGAAAAAATGCCTTTCAAAAGCTAAGCAAAGTATTAAGAAACAGAAAATGTTCAAAGCAAATGAAAACGTACTGAACTGTTGGGTAATATCAGCCCTCCTACATGCAGTGAATGTTGGACAATCTCATCAGAGATGAAGAAGTGATTAGAGGCAACAGAAATGTGATTCTACAGAAGGATGTTGAGAAAACCATGGACTAAACATGTGAGAAATGACCAAGAGATAGATGAAATTTCTAGGGCATATAATGAGGAAAGAGTTCTTGGAAAATTTGATACTCACAGGACAGATCAAAAGTAAAAGGGACAGAGGAAAGCAGTGAATAACCTAACTGATGAGTTTGTGTAAATGGTTAGAAGAATAGGGAGAAACTTTTACTGAGATCAGAAATTTGCAAAGGACAGGTAATTGTTGAGAGCTATGATCTCCATATTCTGTAGGATTTGATTTGATTGTTTAACAGCACATCAACTTCTCATGGGTCATTTAATGCTGAAATTTAATTTTCTTAAGAGTTTTGAAGTAATAAAAATATGATATATGTTATTCTGCTTTCACACTTGAATACATAGTAGATGATGCTTTTGTGCATATAAATGTTTTTTGTGGACACAGTAGCATGCAGAAGTGGGGAAGTGGATGTGTCAGCCCCGGGTATCTATTTCCAGAGTGAACAGATACATTTAATTTGGATAAAGATTTTATTTCATGTTTCAACTGTTTTTAAATATTTAAAATGTCTTACTTTCTCACATTTCTCAGTACTAGGCCCTATAGGACCTCCTGCTTGAGTCTTAGTGGCAGACAATCAAGGAGTTGGCTCCAGGCATCACCAAACCTCTGAACGTCACTGTGTGGACATTATTACTGGATGCAGTGATATGCATTTTGTTCGAGTTTTGTTGAAGTTATATTTTGGAGTACAGATTGGTTTCTTTAAGAAATGGTAGGATATTATATGGATTAATACCATGAAAGATTTCTTTCATTTTCTTTAATGGTATATCAACACCTCTATGGGTTAGTTAATGTCAAAATCTAAATACTTTGAACAATTTTATAGCTTCAACTAAATATATTTGAACATAATTGTATGCCTACAGATGTTGGTCATTTTGCTATAAAATGTATTGTTGGAATTTTATAATAAAATTGTATTGCTGGTCTTTTTACTTTTAAAATGTATTGCTGGTATTTTTTTATATAAAATGTATTGCTGGTAATTTTAATATAAAAATGTAATTTTATACTTTCATATTGTTTTATTTTTGTTTAGGGGTTCATGATATGTCCATAGATGGGACCCTAACAGGTGCAATCACCCCAGGTCAGGATGGACCTGGGAACAACAGCAATTAAGAGGTGGTTCCACACTCCTCAAAACCTCCAATCTTCCAATCTGAGGCCTTGCTGCCAGATGTAGTTTATCACTATACCCAGGTCTTCATCCTGTAGGGACACAGCCCATAGAAGAAGATATTCAAAATATATAAGCTAATTTCCTACACTATACACCAATATACTCCTTGTGACAGTGAAAAATGATGCTTTTTTTTCGTATACTGGGAACATTGTTAAAATTCTGTAAAGTTCAACGATAATTCTTCTGCTGCCACTTAATTTAAAGACAATTCGATGTATGTAGGTCTTTATTTTCTGTATAAACAATTATTTTTATTTCATGGGTGGCTTTTGCTGGATTTTTGCAATTAATTTCAATTATTCCAAAATTTATTTCCAAGTTATAAAAATTGTTATTGCACAAAAAATTTGTTGCAAAAGGTCATGTAAAAGAAATCATTGAAAACAATCGCAGTAATGAAAACTTGGGAATCCAAAATTTCAGGATTGTGAGTATGGATCTGGACTGAAATCATTTTAATTTGTTCATGTACGTGTCCTGATTCAAGATGGTATGTTATGTTGGGCTACAGCCTTTAGAAGTAAAGTTGAAAATATGGAAAATTTTATTTTGAAACACTGCAATTTGAGAACAGCAATTTTTTCATTTGAACATGAGCTATTGAATGTTAGAGAGTTATATCCCTTAAATTGTTTTTATCAGCAGAAGCCAAGATGGGGAAATCTGAAAACAATCGCAGTAATGAAAACTTGGGAATCCAAAATTTCAGGATTGTGAGTATGGATCTGGACTGAAATCATTTTAATTTGTTCATGTACGTGTCCTGATTCAAGATGGTATGTTATGTTGGGCTACAGCCTTTAGAAGTAAAGTTGAAAATATGGAAAATTTTATTTTGAAACACTGCAATTTGAGAACAGCAATTTTTTCATTTGAACATGAGCTATTGAATGTTAGAGAGTTATATCCCTTAAATTGTTTTTATCAGCAGAAGCCAAGATGGGGAAATCTGAAAACAATCGCAGTAATGAAAACTTGGGAATCCAAAATTTCAGGATTGTGAGTATGGATCTGGACTGGAATCATTTTAATTTGTTCATGTACGTGTCCTGATTCAAGATGGTATGTTATGTTGGGCTACAGCCTTTAGAAGTAAAGTTGAAAATATGGAAAATTTTATTTTGAAACACTGCAATTTGAGAACAGCAATTTTTTCATTTGAACATGAGCTATTGAATGTTAGAGAGTTATATCCCTTAAATTGTTTTTATCAGCAGAAGCCAAGATGGGGAAATCTGAAAACAATCGCAGTAATGAAAACTTGGGAATCCAAAATTTCAGGATTGTGGGTATGGATCTGGACTGGAATCATTTTAATTTGTTCATGTAGGTGGCCTGATTCAAGATGGTATATGTTGGGCTACAGCTCTAGGAGTAAGTTGAAAAAGTGTGACACAGTTAAACAGATATTTGCATTTATTAAATAGAAGAAGACATCAGTTTCAAGTGACACCCAAAAGATAAGGGTTAAATGTCATCTCGTTTAAGGACATAGGTGATCATGAATTGCCACAGATTGCTATTCTTTAGTGTCTGAATTGCCATGGGGATTGCTATTTGATTTGAACAAATCCAGTGATAATTAAACCATATCCACCTACTGCCAGTTTAGACTGAAAACCTTTTTTTTTCTGATATATTTCATTATATTCCATTTTGATTAAAGTTCATATTTTCTGGATTTAAATGAATATGTGGAAATTTTCCACCAAATTTCAGTGTAAGTTTCACTTTAAAAAAATCACATTCTACTCATTTTTCTGATATTTCCATAGCATTTATTTGACATTTTTTTCTTTTTATTTAAAGCAATTCTATCTGATATAAATCTCTATCTATAAAAGGCAGGATGTGTGTGTGTGTGTGTGTAACGAATGCACAGCCACAATTTTCAACAGATTTGCACCAAAATTTACATGCACATGCTCCAAGTTAGTGAGAAGGCCAAGACTGACCTTGCATTTCCCAACTCCCATCGATAGTGGAGATAATCGATTTTTTGATGCTTCTACGGTAGTTTTCATGTAGTTTGCGGCCATTTTCTACTGGCCAGAGTGAGAGCCTATAGCTGGCTGCCATGAATAGGCAGGAAGATTCTATTGGCCAACATGAGAGCCAATAGCTGACTCACATGAATGTTAACTAACATGCTAGCATGCAAAAAATTGATAGCTGCATTCATCACAAGTGGGAAAAATTTAAATCTGCATGGCACTTTACTCCATTTGGCTCATTCGCTTGCTTAAACTCAATGTTGATTCTGATTCTGCAGAACTGGGTTGGGTGTGAAAAAGTATTTGTTGTTAACATTCTTTTTTAAAGTTGATTATTTTGTGTTCATTTTGTTTAGTTCTTTTTTCGTAACAGATTCAATGTTTAGTATAGAGCTTAGAAAAAATTTGCAGTGTATGATAGGCAATAAGTAAGGCATGTAGCAACATCAGCACGGCAAAGGGCACTCCTTTAAAGGCAAGGAAGGGAAAAAATATTTTAATTCAAATGATAGTGATTGTTGTATGAGTCATATGATTTTTGAATCAAGCACAGGCAATGCCGGGCCATGCTGTTAGTAATAAATAAAATATGTTGATACTTTTTTTATATATATATTTTCAACTGATCTTGGTAGTTTTAAAATATTAAATCTTGAGGTGAAGAATTTTCCCAATGATCAAAAAGAAAATTTTAATTGACATAAAATGATTAAAAGTTTACCAAAAACAATGAAAAGGTTAACACTTGAAATTTTTATACTGAGTCAATTTCTAAAATTAAAAAAAAAAATAAAATGTTAATTCTTAATGATAACATGCAGACAAATTGACTGTCCTTCTACAAACTATATTGTTTGTACATTGTCATAAATTTGTGTTTGGTAGACTAGATCTTAGCTTGACATTCAAATGTTTGTAAAAACCTCAAAACTTTGAGGTTTGTTTACTGCAAGAAATCAGAATTTTCAAGCAAACTGAGCTTGACAAGATATTCAGAAATATAACCAAATGGTCATGAAGTGAGACAAAATGGCTGGCCAAACAAATGGTGGGAATTGATGTAATATTTCTGCAAAACAAACACCGAAATGTCTCGGGTATTTTTTCTTTTAACACTTTTACTAAAACATGCAGCTTTAATCAATCAATATTTTTATACAGACTAATATTAACAACAACATGAAAACCAGCATTATTTTTAGAGAGCTGCTAAGAGCTACTAGTGATCATTAATTTGAATTTCTTTGCTTCTTATATTGGGTTGGTGCAAAAATAATGACGTAATAATGTCGTTTTTTGACGTATTTTTTAACGTCAAAAAACGACATTATTACATCGTTATTTTTGTACCAAACTCATAAATGCATGCTAGTGATGTGGACATGCTGAAAAATACAGTCTTTATTGGTTTATTTTGTTAAGTTTTAACTGTTTTAAATGATTTCCAAAGAAATCTAAACCAGAAAACTGTTACTAATTCCTCACCACTGTATTTTCTTCATACAAAGTTTTCTTTTACTCTTAACAATTCTAAATACCCTAAGAGGCATTAATAAAGTTTTCTTTTATGCCATTGTTATTCAAAGGTACATCTATCAGCTTGAAAACTTTTTGTTAAAAGCAAACAATTGAATAACTCAGCTGCCAATTGCTGTCTTCACAGAACTATCCCCAGTGTTACACTCAGCTGTCTGATCTTTCTTGACACCCATTCAGAAAATTCTTTTCCTTAAGTTCATATAACTATTTCTTCACACACTAAAATAATGGTCTACCTTGTTATTCCTATAAAAGAACAGGTTCACAGTATCACACCAGAATGTGTATAACCTTGGGGAAAGTTGATAGTTTCTTTGTTCCAGCCAATCAGAACCAAAATACTCAAGGCTGATTGTTCTATAAGACTGGTGATAATCTTCAAGTCTGAATGGCACCAATCCACATTGCCTGGAATACCCAACAGAAATCTTCTTGAGAAAACCAAAGTTAATTTAGCAGCAGATGTGCCCTCTAAGTCAAAAAGGTAATAACAATTGTCCCCACCGCAGAAAATAAATCACAGGTGTGACATAGTAGTAAACATAAAGTTGAAGGGTTTGAGCCGGTGAGGTTTGTTAACAAACAGAAAATGATTTCATATCCACAAAGAATTCTCTTGTCTGGTTCAAGGTTTTCAGTGAACTTGTTCGTTTTTTGGCACATGGCTATAATCATGGTACACAATGTGAGCCATGGTTATTTCAGTAGCATGCTAATTAATTAAACTGCACTGAATGATAATATTGTCTATTTTTTTTTTTTTTACGGATAACTTAATTCTGATAAATGGTGCTGCTATAGTGCAAAAAAATGTAAAAATGTGATGTTAACACTGCTGCATTGATTCTGTGCCATTTACCAGTGTAATTTTTACATATGGAGCATCAGTCTCTTCGACTATCTGTCATGGAGCACTAAAGATAAAAGGTTAAGAACCGCTGTACTTGACTAACTCAGGTGAATTGATTCTAAAACAGAATTGTCCAAACCTATCAATGTTTTACTTTGAAATGTGTGTAGATTATTCATATTCAATATAAATATATCAATAGTATATTAGTAACCTATATTCCACTTCAAGCAAGGTGATAAAGCCACTAAGACAAAATAGTGAAAGAAACTGAGAAAATGTTGCTGAGGAGAAAAACAAAGAACGGGATTAAAAAAAAAAACAGAAGACAATGATTATGTTGCATTTAAATTTTTGAAGATTGTAGTTACCAGGAAAGCAAGAAACTGGAAGCGAGTTCCACAAGCAAGAAGTACAAGAGGAGAAACTATTAGAATAAAACTTAAGGTTACATCAAGTAATAGCAATGGTAAACAATTACAATATTTTAATTATTTACCATTGCAATTGCTTTATTCTCTTAAATATTTATTTACAGTGATTTAAACAAAGTATTCTCTTTTAGAAATAGTTCTATTTTGTGCCAAAATATTGTCCAGTAACAAATATAAGTAAATTTTACTTACACGACTGGCAAAAAGTTAATGGCTGCACTGCATTTCTTTAAAAAAACACCTTAAAATGAGACATTCTGCAATGTTTTTAAAGTAAAAGATAACAGTTCAGTAACTACAAAATATTTTCCTTTTATTTGTTCAGTCTTTCACCAAAAAGTCCAAATTTGGATTCATTTGTCCACAATAAATTTTTCTAAATTATGAAAATTTTGTATAAGACACATTATATTCTGTTTTCACCATTAATGCCTCAGTAGACTTTTTGAAAATGGTTGAAGATTCAATTTATGTCAATGAAATCATGATAAAAGAACAATATCATTTGATTTTGCAAAGATATACTATACCATCTGGTTTATGCATAACTGGAAAATGAATTCCTCTTTCAACAAGACAACAAACAAAATATTCTTCAAAATTATTTCAAAATTACCATGAGTCAAAAAACAAAACAAAAAATTATGACTTTGCCACATCAATTTCCTGACCTCTCTACCATTGAATTAGTCTGGGATTGAATTGGATTCGGAGAGTTTGAAGAGAAGAGCAAAAGCGTGAGAATGAGCTTTTTCAGTGCATGAAGAATACTTGTGAAGGTTTGCAAATACTGTTGGAAAAAAATGGCAAGAATTTGTATAGCCATTCTAAAGGCGGGTAGGAATTTTATTGTCAAAAACAAAATATGACGTCCTTGAATGCTAATTTTAATTTATACCTAGATGAAAGCAAATTCACTGTAGTTACTGAAATTTTATCTTTTACATAAAAAAATACAAAATTATTTCATTTTAATGTGTTTTTTAAAGAAATGCAAATTTTCTACCAAACTTTTTGCCTGCAGTGTACATTTCAAAACAATATATATTTTGAAAGTTATTTCTTAAGTTAAATCATGAGAAACACCTTTATTTCATATCAATTAAGAACATACATTTGGTACTTCTAAAAAAATAAAAAAATAGTTTCAACATGCTATTCATTAGATTTCTTCCTGGACACAAGTCATTATTTAATAAAGGAGCATTCTTCTTTTTCAGGGAAGAGTTTGGCTTGTGTGAGTAAATGGTTAATTATTAAACCACATTGATGATAAAATTATGTTTATTAAGTAAAAGTACAAGATTCAAGTAGACAGAAGATGACAATTGATGTTGCATTTAAATTTTTGAAATTTGTAGTTGACAGGAAGGCAAGAAACTAGCAAAGTGTTCTACAAGTGAGAAGTACAAGATAATAAAGAAACTATTATAATAGAACTGAAGGCTACATCTAGTAATTTCAAAAGTAAAATGATGACACTTAGCTGCTAATCAATTACTGCACTCAGTTCATCAGAACAACTACCATCAAAATATTTCTTTGTTTATGATTCTGTCCACAACGTTCAAATATGTGTGGACTTCACCAATATTCTCAGGAATCACATGCTCAAAGATATTTTTAGCCATTAATCTGAGAGAGCAGTTGTATGAAGTAGACAGTCTACATATTGTATGAAGTAGACAGTATACATATTTCTGAACAGGTTTGGTGCAATGCATGACATCCATATGAAAGTCTTGTTCTAATGAGACTATTTAAGAGCTTTCAGGTTAATACTTTGGTTTGGTAGCAAGTTGTGGTATTGGGTGAAACTACCTTTAGATATTTGTGGTATTGGGTGAAACTACCTTTAGATATTTTTAGCCATTAATCTGAGAGTATTGGGTGACAGTATACATATTTCTGAACAGGTTTGGTGCAATGCATGACATCCATATGAAAGTCTTGTTCTAATGAGACTATTTAAGAGCTTTCAGGTTAATACTTTGGTTTGGTAGCAAGTTGTGGTATTGGGTGAAACTACCTCTAGCACAGCTTATTCTATGTTCAGTTTTCTTATTGCATATATTAAATTTGTTATAACTGATCCATACATCAAGGTATTTGATGTCTTTAGTATTTACTAATTCCACATCCTGAATTTTTATGATGGATTCAGGGTAGGTACCATCACTGTTTTCATTCCAGTTCCAGATCATTTTGTTTTGGAAAGGTTTATCTTGAGTCCTATATCTTGGAACAGATTTTCTGTTCAAGATCATGCACAGAGCATAGCCTAGAAAAAGATTATATAGACTGGGATCTTATTTCTTCTTTGTCATACTCATGATGGGGTTTGAAATGTTTCTGTAATGGGGTCTTTGCTAGACAAGTAAGATATTTTGGGCCAATGAAATTCCTGTATTAGATCAATGCATTCAGTGCCTTTGTAGCTTAGAAGGTGGTTTCTAATGGCTGAGAAATAGAAGTTTCTATTGATGTGCTGCGGTGAGGTCACATGCTACGTTGAGGTCAACATAGTAGGTATGCAATTTCCCAAAGTTGTTTGATAACATATATGTTGTCAATATTTCCCTTACCAGAATGAAAACCAAACTTAGTTGTGAGGAGTTGAGTTTCATAAAATGATGAGGGCCTCGTTAATACAATGTTCATTAATACTTTCACCATAATGTATCCACCTGAGATACCTCTGTATGTGTGAGGGTTTTGAGAGTTACCTTTGTTTCTATAGTGCATCATACTTATTATAAAACCCAGGTTCAGTGTGTGTGTGTGTGTGTGTGTGTGTGTGTGTGCGTGTACGTTTATATATTGGATTGGATTTCCTAGATTTTTCAACCGATTTCAACAAAACTTCACAGGACTACGTAAAATTACCTTGCAGTGGTTCTGACAGGGCCAAAAATTGGAAAAACACAATTGTTTTTGCACAAAATCAATTTGAAAACATGATTAAGAGGCATCACAAGAATGAAAGGGGAACAACTCATATCGAGTTATACTTATTATAAAACCCTGGTTGTTTGTGCGTGTGTATGTGTGTGTGTGTGTGTGTGTATGTGTGTGTGTGTTCATTTATATATGTGATCAGATTTCCTACATTTTTCAACCAATTTCAACAAAACTTCACTTTTATTTTTGGTTGGTAGTGTTTCTTATTGTCTTGCACAATTTTTCTTTATTTTTACATTCAGAATACTTTAAAAATTCCATTTACAAGACAATTGTTTATAATAAAATTCTATTTAATCAGTAGACTCATAACAATTGAAAACAATGTTTTTGTTTGAGTTTAGGTTTGACCAAATCGTAAAAAAAAACAAAAAAAAACAAAACAAAACAAAAAAAAACTAATTAAGACATGCGTGTCCGTCAACCTTAAACAATATTCTTTGTCAATTTTATTTTTCAGTCTTTATGATGATCAATACTTGATCTATCTCTTACTGTTACATCTCCGGGCAACACCGGGCTCTACTGCTAGTTAATGATAAACTTGAATTTTTGGGTGTTCCATTTATGATTCTAAACTTCTTTCATAAAATTGAGAGACTTGTTATTGAATTCGAGGAGAAAATAAGCTATTTTTAAAAGTTCAGCCACTCTGTCAAGTAATGCTTTATTATTTCTTACTCTTTTTTTTTAATAGCTTTCTTAATTTCCTCTTAGCGGGTTAATTATTGATTATGCTTGGTGACAGACTTTGCAATGATGTATATTGGTATATGTGTTATTACCGTCAATAAACACAAAATGTACACAAATAACAAAAATGTTTGTTTATGTGTTACTTAAAGCATATAAAGGTTCTGATAACTTACACATGTAACTAATAACTTCTTATAACTTATACTAATAACTGTATGCAGACATAATAATAGACACAAACAGCATTTGAATGTTTCACAGAAAAAAAAAACTTGACTCAATTCTAAAGTGTATTTCTTGAACAGTATTTATTTTCCAAAAACTTAACTATGCATGTTTAAAAGCTGAAACTTTGCTTATTAATGATTCGACATGTGTTTTTAAATTCTGTGTAATTTTTATCTTTTTTCTATAAATTTGAAGTTAATTATATGTTATTCTAAATTGGTATCAACTTAAGATATTGTATTTTAATGATTTTCTATG
The DNA here is from genome assembly GCA_963932145.1 of Acanthosepion lycidas. Taxonomy (NCBI): domain Eukaryota; kingdom Metazoa; phylum Mollusca; class Cephalopoda; order Sepiida; family Sepiidae; genus Acanthosepion; species Acanthosepion lycidas. Next base: position 63,227,699 of record OZ010574.1, on the reverse strand, counting down.
AAAAGAGATTTTTATTTTGTGGAAACTGTAATTAATAAGATATATTGTAAGATGTATCTGCCATAATTTGAATTTCTCTAATTTGTTTGTTTTACAAAATGTTCATTTATTCAGATTTTTAGTTTTTGCACAAATACTGCAACATTCAGAATTATGCTTTGAGTCAGTTATTGTCAGGAGATTTTTTTTCATGGTGCCAATTTTGTTAATGTTATAAAGTTTTATCCTAAAAATGATTAAATACAAAATTTTCTTCGTAATTATTTGTAAATATATTTTTCCATCGTCATATTCCATTGTTCCATTTGTTATCATAGGTTGTTTTTGTATTAGCTATATGTGTTTGTTTTTTTGGGGTTTTTGTCTGCATTCATCCATGCATTGAATATTGCTGCTATATTTGGTCTGGTGCTCCAGCTATATATCTCAAGATTTCTGAGAAAGCCCCAAAGAGGTTCTGTAATATAATCAGTTCTGACCTGGTATCTCAACTTCAGGCGCTTTTCTATTCCCAGAACCTGGCTTCAACCTGTTATGATACAAAGAATGATGAACTCCCTTTTGTTAAGATGAAGTAACATCAGTTATATGATAGCTGTGTTAGATTCTTCCTAAAACCAGATTTTCTTCTGATTCATGCTACACTAATTTCCACCACTGGCCAGAGGTGAACATACTGAAAATCAAGATTGAACTAAAAATTTCATCAACTGTGCATAGGATCTGCACATAGCTTCTGTTTTTACTTACACACTCAAAGAAAAATACAATTTCCACCCAATAGCACCCACTCCTGCCTAAAGAAACAAAATTAAAATTAGAGCTGATCTGAACCTAAGAAAATGACATAAAAGTCCATCAAAGAGACATCTTTGGCACCCAGGATTTACAATGCTCACTGGAACACAACCTCCCATCTCCAAAAAGAACTTGTCAAAGGTCATCGCCACAGTAAGTCACAACTCACCCTCTCTCTCCTACCATACGCCTCTACAGATGACTTTTACAATTCTACTTATCTCTTTCTTTCAACGAGAGAGATTCACACCATTTCACCATTGTTGTATTTTTACATTAATACAATTGTTTATTTCTTAAACCTCTGTCGTTTCTTCTTTGTTCTGCCACCATAAGTTTAATATAACATTGATAATTATTATATGATTTGATGGATGCAGATCTATAATAAAATTCATTATTGTTTTATCCCACCAACAAAATAAAAATAAAAATTTCATCTGATTAATACAATTTAATGGGACCTCCTATCTCCAAAAGACAACTCACTGTCACCACAGTAAAACACAAATCACCCTCCCTCTTCTATCTTACACCTCTGTGGACGCCTTTTATAACTCCACTTATCTCCTTCCTTTGATGATATATTTACACTGATTTATCATTTGTTTTATTTTACGTTAATACAATTGCTTATTTGTTTAAACCTCTGTTGTTTCTTCCTTGTTCTGACACCATATGCACAGCTATTTAGTAACCACTTCATAAAATGATGTCAATCCGCTTCTAGGAGAGCATTTGCTTTTTTAGCATGAGTGAGGAATTTCCTCTGCACACAGTAGCCAGGTGCCATGTGATGCAACTTACTAGCCCATGGCACCATTTTTCTTTGAGAATATATCTTCATTGGCTCGCAGTTCTCATGTTGGGAAAACTCATGACTCACCATTTCTTGTTTGAGAGGAATATGCCCTTGCTAGTGACATAGCGGATAAATCCATGCTAGTCAAATCTGGAATCCTAAATATGTCTTCTTTGACACCTCAAAATTACCACTGGGAATTATTACAAGAAAGACTATATCTTTTTGTATCCTTTTCACATTGCTTGTTGTGTAGAAATGTGTTATAGTTTCTCTGCATGGGAAACATGTAAATATGTGGAAATAATTTTTTTGTGTATGTCTTAGTGTTATAAAATTGTCTGTTAGATCAAAACATGTTTGTCATTCCTTTTTTTCAGCTATTCCATTCTGTCTGTGAAGTAAGGTTTATTATTTTAATTATATCATGTTTATAATAATAATCATAATGGAGGAAATGCAAACAGGAAAATATTCATTTCTTCCATCGGTCAGCCATTAAGTGGTGACCACAACAATATATTATTAACCCCTATTACCTCTGTTTTTTCCATAAATATTTTTGTAGCAGTTGTTCTAATGAGTTCCCCTTCTTGATGCCTTGACTGTGTGAATTTAAATTTACTACTAGATTGGCTATTAGGTCTCATTATTTTACTGCTGAAATAGCTAGATGTAACCATAAGTTATATTCTAATCTTGCAGCTTTCACTTGTGGAACTCTCTTCTGAGTTCTTGCTTCCCTTAAACATACAATCTTCAAAGATTTAAATCCAATACCAATACTTCTGTCTCTGTTAACATAGTTCTATTATCCTTTCTCTCAACTAAAGTCTTGTCATTCTCTTTCACTCCCAGTAACCCTTTGCCTTATAGTGGCATTATCACCTTGCCTATGGGAAATGATTTAAAAAAACAATCTAAACAAAATAAATAGCCATAATTATAATCTTTCTTTATATTTTTTAGATACAGTCCAAGTCGTTTAGAGGGACAGCAAAATCTGTGTCTGCCCATAAAGAAATAAATGCTTAAAATATCACAGCAGGAAATTATTATTAAATTGAATAGAATTCATTTTTAAATCCTATTAAATACTTTAATTAAAAATTATCAAGTTACTTATGGCTTTACTGGCCAGAAAATTCAATTATATTCACAACATTAGAATCTCCAGAGTCAATTTGCATTATAAAGGAGAATTTACAGACAAAATACCAAGAATGAAGAGAGGTAGAGATTAAGAATTGCCTGAAGAGAACACTGAAGAAATCAACAACCAGTAAACAGATTTTGCATGGAGTAAACAATATTCCTTAGAATTTCTAAGATTAAAAATGATTTTAGTTTCCAGCTTCTTGAAATGCTTCTGTCATAATTATTATGGGACAGAGGGAGTATTACTGATTAGTTACTATCTCTGTCCCATAATATTTATGACACTAGCATACACATTTTATATATTAAATGTAAGAAATATTATGGGACAAATGTAAGTTTATTTATTCATTACTACTTCTGTCCCATAATAGTTGTTACATAAGCATACACATTTTATATATTAAATGTAAGAAATATTATGGGACAAATGTAAGGTTATTTATTCATTACTACTTCTGTCCCATAATAGTTGTTACATAAGCATACACATTATATATATTAAATGTAAGAAATATTATGGGACAAATGTAAGGTTATTTATTCATTACTACTTCTGTCCCATAATAGTTGTTACATAAGCATACACATTATATATATTAAATGTAAGAAATATTATGGGACAAATGTAAGGTTATTTATTCATTACTACTTCTGTCCCATAATAGTTGTTACATAAGCATACACATTATATATATTAAATGTAAGAAATATTATGGGACAAAGGTAAAGTTATTTATTCATTACTACTTCTGTCTCTTCTTCTAGAGGAGGCACAGGGGAGTAATGAATAGCAGCTTGGATTGAGGAATCAAGTGGTCAATTTTGAATTCCAGTCAAATTTGTTACATTCATTTATGTACTAATACCCTTGGAAAGGTATGAATTCTCTTCTTCCCCCAGTCAGATAGACTGGGTTCTATAGCCTTGGATGGCAACTGGTCTATCACAGAAAGAAATGGCAACCTACCGCTGGAAAAATTGTGCCTCGTCAGTCACATATTGAAAGATACATGATCACCTAAGCATGTATCACACATGGCACATAACTGACTGACTTCTCTTCCATAATATTTGTTGCATCTGTATGCACATTTCATACACTAAATGTAACAATCATTAAGGGACATGACACAGAGAAAAAGAAAAAGCTTACATAAATGGTTGCCAGAAGTGGGATTAGGGGAGATAACACACAGATAAATTTTACTAAGAGCTACAAAGGCCAGGAAGTTGACAATATTAGAATCTCAAATTTCAATGTCTCATATATATTATAAATGAAACAAATATACAGAAAAAATACCATAAATTTCAAGCATTTTATAGCATAGATGCTAAAATATGAGCATACAAAATGCAGAAGCCCAAAAAGTAAATACTGCCATCAACAAAGGCACCTCTGTCAATAAAAACTCCAAATTCATAATCCTACACACCAACACTCTCTCAACAAAATTTCAGAATGAACTAGTTATCCCATAGATTAAGATCTTTAACTTCACTACTAAGGCAATAAGATATCTAGTTAACAAGAAAAATAGATCCAATAACAGGTCAAATGCAGGTATTTATGATATAAAAAAACCTCAAATGTCAGAAAAGCTACATAGGTGAAACATCTAGAAAGCCCACATCTATGAACATAAAAGAGACCTATGTTAGGTTTGAACTCACTTGTAAGACACAAAGAAAAAACAAGCTATAACACTGATTTAATAAATGCCACTCTAACTAGAAAAGAACATATTTTATGATGTAGAAAATACTTAGAAGGAATCCTGATAAATACCATCAATAACTATATGTCAAACACACTTTATTACAACACCAACTTTTGTAAAATACATGCTTAAAGAATCTAAGATCTCTCTACCTACAACCAGAACTAGTTTAACCTAAATTCTTTCACTATCACACAAAACATTCCCAAGCAACATTCAGACACTATCATACATAGCTAAAAATGTTCACTAAATGCTGAAATGTACACACATTATCAAGCAAATCCTATATAGATCAACTAGCTTTATGATACACAAACACACAAGAACTATACACACAAAGGCTACTTGACAGCAGCTGGGGGTCAAAATGTTTTTGGAGTCTGGATTTGAAAAGACATCAACAAAATGGATTTTAAATCTTACTAGTTTATTAACCACATACATGGGTACATCTTCTATCAAGTGGGGGTTACTACACCCCCTATTTGGGAGCTGCTTCCATACACAAAAATATCACATATCCATTTCCTTTGACATGTAACAACCAACTCTCAAAAGACCCTAACCCTCACTGAGGGGGAGGGGATTTGCATAAGTGCAACCCAATATGTCTAGTTAACCTGACATCCGAACAGCAACTCCATGAAAAACCTTAATCTATAACTCATTCTCACATTCAGCTCAGCCAATCAAAATCAACATCCCTTAAAGATCAGCCTCAGAATGTCTAAGCCAAAATACGCTGCCATTAAAAAATAATAGTCTGAAATTATTATTTAACAAAAGCTGTTATAGATTAACCAATTCCCCAACTGGCCCAACACTGTCTTACACAGGTCACATGAAATAGTCAAACTTGATGAAAAGGCAACAGACAAGACAGTCATTATAGTTAACATCATGTAATTAAATCTAAACATTATGCAACATTTTAAGCTTTGAAGATTGACAAAATTTTTAATCTTAAACTTTACTGAAAATAAAATATTTTAAAACAAAGTGATGATTAATGAAGAGGTTTATTGTTTACAAATCACTGCCATCACTTGTTGAAGTATATGCCAGTGGTATTCTTGTGCTGCTTTGCTTTGATCATCACACTTTGTCGCAAGCATCTGATCATGTGTTCTTATTAAGGAGATCAACATAGAGTCCATATAACTTCTTGAATTTTCATGAGTCTTAATAATTTGAGAATGATACCAGTTATCAAATCTTGAAGAAGATAAAGTTGAAGAAACATTTTAAGAAAATTTTGAGAAAAGTTTGCACAAATGAAATATACTTTTTCTTTTTGTTGGAGAATATACTAGCCATACCTGAGGGTAGGTTTCTTTATATATTTTAGTGGGAAAAAAAAAACTTCTTGGGCTTTTGTAGGTTCTTTTTGAAGTTGTGAAAGATCCATCTTAGTGTTGACATTTCAAAGGGCCATTTTCTATCTATTATGAAATTCTGTATCAATAAACCTACATCATTCTTAACAATCAAACACTCACTTCTGTACATTTGGTGGGGGGAAACTAAAACTTTTGTCTGTGGAGATACTGGTACTTGGAGTTACTGACAAATGTTCCTGGATGGCACTGTTGCTTGGATTTACACACAAAGGTTCTGGGGTACCAAAGGTACTTGCAGTTATTAAAAAATGATCCTGGGTGCCAAGTAATGTATCTGAAACTTCTGCATCTGCTGTTGAACTTGTCTGTTTCGAATATGCAAAGCCAAATGATGTGGTCGGCTTTAAATATTAGGCAACAGGAAAACATCACATGGTGGACTGTATTTATTATCAAATGCTGCTGCTTGCTGTTAAATACGAAATTTTCACCAATAAAACAATATTTTTAATATGTTATATTGTGCAAAACTTTATGCTGAATTGTTCAGTATCTTTTCTAATACTGAATGATGAGATTTTCTTCTTAAAAACTGCAATTGGTTTCACCATTTGCTATCAAGTTATGCATATGGAACATGGAACATGCATATGGAAACTGCAATTTGCTATCAAGTTATGCATATTGAGCAGCTTTTAAATTCGTTATATCTGAAAAGTTTAAGTAGATCAACCTGATTTTAGGTTACTAAAAAGCTTATGTTGAATCAATGGAGACATATTTTAATGTATTTCAGGAGAATTTTGAAAATTTTTGGGAAGGAAAAGCATACCTAAGCACAATGGAGAATTTGGCATTGCATGCATCCTCATGTCCATTAACATTTACTCAGCCATATGCAAAAATCATATTTTATGATATGAATATCCTGTCATTGTTAAACAGGAACAGTTTTCAGTTAACTCACTACTACACATGTTAAATGTTAAAGACTAGCTACAAATGTACACGGAAGATAAATGTAAGCTTATCTAAATAGCAACACAGCGCCATCTATCGTAAACTTTCTTTAAAAATTCTCAAAAATGAAGGCTTTGCAGATATATGTTTATATAGACTATTTTGTACATATGGTGATATGACCTGAAAAGGGATATATTTGTTCAAAGTAGCAAAGTGGTTTTGGACTACTGCAACGAAGGAGGACAATCTAGCAGGTAACCGTAATGGACTGGTTTTCGTTGTAGTGGTAGGCAATAGGTGTAGGCAATAGGCATAGGCAATAGGCATAGCCAATAGGCGTCATCCTGTCCCTCCATATCAGTCGGTATTTATGGCTGACACCAGCCAATCATATTACTGTGAAGGAGAACCCAGATGTATGCATATTCATTACATCCATATAGTTAATGACTACAACATGCTGAAACATCAGTTTTCATCTGATCAACAAAGCTATGGTACTGTAACCTTGAATGTGTGTAATGGATTTTTTCTCTGATGTCAAAGAGCTAAGTTCAAATTCCAGTCAGGTTCATTATATTTACTTATGTGCATATACTCTTGTGTAAAGTATAGCTCTATCTCATCTTCTGCCAGCTATGAGGTAATTAATAAGAAGTGTATCAGTAAATTGTTATTATCTCAAAAAAAAAAAAACTTACAATGTAAAAATATTTTCTGGCTTTAAATAACCTGCAAATAGTTGATAAGCCATGGAAAATGAATGTGTTGTTTGAATTCAGTGATTTAAACCAAAAAGTTGTGAGTTCAATACATAGCTACAGTTGAGGAGAATAAAAACTTTGAGTTGAGTAAAAGGGAGATAAATGATAATGAGATATCCAGATATGGCATGGTACATGGAATGGTTGATGAAATAAAGGGTTCAGTTCAAAACTCCAATCGCCTGAAGAAGGCTGAAGCATACAACAGCCAAAATGTTGTGAATATGGCAATGAAGATGAGTTCAATAGTCCGAACAATGTAAATAGTGTAAATAATTATATTACCCTATCTCAGAAATATAGACAGAGATTTATTGTGATTTTTTTGATTATCAGTTCAGAGTTCTGTTCGGATATTTCTTTAACACTTAACACCAATGTTTATGTCTTCTTCATGTTTTATCCTGGGTTTTTCCATGTACACAAGTGTCTTGGATATTCTTCAAATCAGGTTTTGATTCTTAATTGGTCAACTGGACCTATTTTCTGACTGTCAGCTGTTAGGTATGTTTTAGAATGTATTTGGTTGGTGCAAAAATAATGACGTAATAATGTTGTTTTTTGACGTAATGTCAAAAAACGACATTATTACATCATTATTTTTGCACCAACCTAATAGTTCCATATTTATAAATGTTTCATACTTTTTTGTTACTTATGGCCATATCACATAGAAACAACAGTTCTCATATGATCAACTATGTTAAGCAATGTCGAGCTTGCTCGGTACCTAGATGGGTGACCAGCTGCTGTAGATATGTAGGTGGTGTAATGCATAATAGCTCAGAATTTGAAATCAGAGAACCAAGTTCTAATTCCAGCTGTGTTTATTATGTTCACTTACACACAAATACCCTTGGGAAAAGTATGAATTCACCTCTTCTCTCCTCAGCTATGGGTTAATTGGTAGGACATGTAACAGGAAATCCTTATTATCTCCAAAAACTTCTGTCTTTAAAAGGTTGATAAGCCATAAAAAACAACACCTAATAATAATGTGACTACTTTCCAGATAATCTAATTCATAAAAACTCAATAAAAATTTCAATAGATGTATTGTAAAGGATTTATTAGGTTGGTGCAAAAATAATGACGTAATAATGTCGTTTTTTGACGTTAAAAAATACGTCAAAAAACGACATTATTACGTCATTATTTTTGCACCAACCTAATATTTAACATTTTTGTTGTCAATTCTCAAGAATAGAGGGAATGTATATATCCACTTTCATTAAAATTCTAATCATCGCTTTTTAAAACAATAAACATTACTGAAGGAATCGAAAACATTTACAGTAACAGAGGTTCCAAAGGAATAACTGCTCTTTTCACACACCGTTTTATGTTTATTTATTTATTTTTTTTACTGGCACGATGTTAGCATTGTCACGATTTTTAACTATCCGTTAGTACAGCGGGGTATTGTCACAACATTAATATCGTAGCGTTTTCAAACACGACATTTAAAATATTGCAGATATATATTTTGATCATTAATACTCTTGACGTAATAATGTCGTTTTTTGACGTTAAAAAATACGTCAAAAAAACGACATTATTACGTCATTATTTTTGCACCAACCTAATATTTGATAGTCAATTTAATGTTTTGTTTGGTCTTGTAAGAATACAAATTAAGCTATATATTTCAACATCCCAACGATGTATCTGTGCCAGCCAAAATGTTCGACACTGATTCTCTACACTTTGCCATTATTTTCTTTAACCTTCAATATGTTTCATTTGATCCATTGATCAAAGGACGTAAACCTTAATATTAGGTTGGTGCAAAAATAATGTCGTTTTCTCAAATAGTAACATATGTGAGAAAACGACATTATTTTTGCACCCACCTAATAGTAATAAACTTCTCCAGACCCTTTCTCATACTTTTATGGTTTTTTTTATGGGTTGTCTTTTTTGGGAATGTCATAGGCCTGGTGGAATGAGCTAAGGCAAATCAGAAAATACAAGAATACTTACAGAGATTTTATGTGAATAAAATAAATTATGTATAGCTTAATATATTCACAGTATAGATGATTAGTTAATTAAGAATTCTATAGTGTTCAAAGACAAAGGTCCAGCTACATATGAATAAAGTCCTAGTGTGTATATATACACGACATGATCTTTGCCCAAGCTTTGCACCAACTGACCAATGATTACCTCACATTGCATTTCAATTAGCAATCTCATTGGCATAAAATGAATGCTGGAAAAGGCCCCTGTTACTGCTCACAAGACAATTAAAGACAAATACGACATTGAGAAATAAGAACATAAACCCTGTTTAGCATATTATAAAATAAATGTTTTATTCAGGGATTCATCTGTTCACCTATGTGATTGGGTAGGTCGTTAGGTGATACTTGGGACAACTTCTACCATGTTGGTGTAGCAGCTCAGCTTTTCCTCCTACCAACTCTGTCCCCATTTACTCATCTCAACATGGTGGCTGGTAACAGGAACAGACAACACGGAAACCATGCAACAATAAAATCCATCTCCCACCAAGGATGGACCAGAAACCTTCCCAATCCTAATCATGAATGTTAATATAGACCAGCACCAGATATACCCATTTCCAGTTCTGTTGCTACATGATCTCCAAAATCCCCAACACGATCCCCTTTACTTACCATCTACTTTGGTCAAGGGGGATAGAAAAACTTAGAAAACTAGATTTTAAAAAGTATGCTGGTTATTAAACAGAAATATGTGAGATCAAGATAATTGGGTGTATATACAGTGTAACCCGGATATAAGAGAGTTGTCGGGACCGGAGAAGAAGTCTCTTATATCCGGGTTTCCCTTATATCCGGGTTTGGTCTATTTTGTTTAGGTAAGTATGGCTCTAATTTGGGACCAGAGAAAATCTCTCTTATATCCGGGTTTCTCTTATATCCGGGTTACACTGTAGTATCACTAGTGTCACAAGATAAATTAATATGAATGTAAGTATTTATATATAAACATTTATGGGTGTGTTGAGTAATATTCATCCTTGAAGATTGTTGCAAATGAATTGAAATGAATAACAAAGTATATGTGTGTATCTATGTACAGATGTACCTGCTACACTTATAGGTGAGTAATTTGGCACAGTGGTGTTTTACAATATTGGCCAGCACCTATCTGAATTCACACCATCTACCTTTTTATGTAGCTATCTTGTTAAACAAAGATCTATTTGAAAACTGTCGCTTAACTTCTTATTAGCTTGTGGAAGTTAGCAAGTTTCATAGGTTTGTGTGTATGTTAGGTGAAGGTGTGTGTTAAATATGTAAACAAAGAAGATAGAAACATACAAAAACTCGAGTTTCAGTTACAGACATTTGTTTTTTTTTTATGGTAACTGTAGAGAAATAAAGTAAAATATCTCTTGTGTATATCTGTTTTCTTTTTTGGTTCAGAAATAAGTGATAGGTAGTAAGGATAAGAACAGGTAAAACTGGTCAAGTCAAAGTCAGCCATGTGCTAAGTTGGGATGACCAAATCACAAACAATGTCACTGGAAAGTGAAAAGGGAAAGATTGGGTACTTTCAGAAAGTGGAATTGTTAAATCGTGCATATGACCATAAACCCTTTCTGGCTTCTTTATAACTTGCATCATGGAAAAACGAATTTCTTTTTTCTTATTTTTATTCTTTATAATTATTTTATTTATTTCTCCCCCCCCCCCACCAGACTCATAAAACTGTGACGTTGAATATGTTATGGGACTTGAGCACCTATTGGTACGTAAACTCAGCCCAGTCCTCAAATGGAACTAGTACATATGATCCATTATTAAAGATGCTGGGAAAATGGTTGGTTCTGTGTACCGCTCCAGTAAGTCCCTGATTCATTTGCTACCCTTTACCTTTAGATTTGGAGGAGCCAGATCAGGGTGAAAATGGAGTACTGCTGCCATATATGGGCAGGAGGTGCCCAGTCTTCACTTTCCTGTCTTTATCAAAAGTGTCTCTGCATCCTTGTGGGTGATGAATTATTTTCCACCCTACAATCCCTTTCCCCAGAGACAAAACATCACAAGCCTCTTACTGCTCTATCATTATTTCCATGCAAAGCGTTCAGAAGTACTACATTGCTTAGTCCCACCAGTTTTAATTTTCGTAACTGCCACGCCACACACACACTGTAGTGAACCACCCTCATTTCTGTATTCCCTTGGTGAGATGTAAGTTCCATTCAAGCAGCTTCTTCCCACAAACCATTGCTTTCTGTAACTGACTCCCAAGAAGATGCTTCCCTGATCACAACAATTTTAACCTACTCAAGTCTAGGGTTAACTGTTAACCTCTCCACAGATACCTATAAACTGTACATTTTACATTGTAACCATCTACCTTGAGTGGTTTTGGGGCCTTACATCATTGTAAAAAAAATATTAAAAAAGATCATTGGCTCATTGAAATATGGCCAAAATATTTTCTATGTTCAGTATATCCAAATCTTTTTCTTTATTCTTTATATAGTGATGAGATTTATTGTAATACAGCAACAACTCTAAGTAGAAGCTTTATTTCACTAATTCATCTTTAGTACTGAAAACATTTATTTTATTATAGTGGATGGTTACAAGCAAGAGGGGAGATGGGATGTGCTTATTTTATTACCACACTTATTTGAATTTTTTCATTATAGAAACACCTTCAATGTTACTGTACATGACATTAGATAGATATGATAAACTGAAATTCATACCATTTACTCATCTAAATATATCATGAACATTTTACCAATCTCTGTTAATACAAATTTAATAACGAAAACCTTGACTTGCATAATAGTATTTAACAATACAGTACCAGAAAATAAATGCTAACTGCTTGACTGAATAAGAGTGATTTTCTTTTACTTGATTGGTCAATAAATAAAATAAAAAGTAAACCAGTATTACTACTGAGGTGGGAAAATGAGAACAAAGTCTTTCACAAAACAATACTGTGTATAACAGAAGATATATATATATATATATATATATATATATATATATATATATATATATACACACACACATATACACACACACATATCTATATACATATAACATATATATATATTCAATACCAGCCTGAAGCAATCAGATGTTTAGCCACACTGATGAGCTGTGATACAGCAAAACAGGCTTGTATGTGAATGACTATATATATATATATATATATATATATATATGTAAAGAAATATAGTTTTAAGGTGTGCTATATTTATGGGATAAAGTGCTCAATATCAGAGATAGAACATGTGTAAATATAAAAGTGAACATTGAAGCCAACACTTAGAGGTGACAGGCTGTTTCAAGCTAGATGCAATCATCAGGCCCGACGATTGGGCCTAGCATGAAACAGCCTGTCGCCTCTAAGTGTTGACTTCAATGTTCACTTTTATATATATATATATATATATATATATATCAGGAGTATAAATTTTGCTGGAATTCTTCAAAACAATGTTCCCTCTCTGCAACACAATTGTGTTTGCCTTCTAATGCTGCTTTGTCTTCATTTTCATGTCTTGGAGAATTATTCCTGACAAAGCCAAATTTTGTTAAAATACAATTAAGTTCTAAGAACTTGACAACTGCTCAGCATATGGAGAACCTTGGAATGGGGACAAGGACAAAATAAAAACGAAGTTCCTCAAGAGAAAACCAGAAAGAGAGATTGTGAAAAGACAGACCTTGATGAATTAAAATTGTATCAAATTTGACAAGAAAAACATTTTTGTTATTACTCTCCTTCACCCCACTCCCATACGTAATGCATTTTTATTCTTCTTTCCTCAACAAGGTTGATGCAGCCTTCTTCATGAATTAGATAAGACTACTGATGTAATTTCTGAAAGTGCCATATCCCATGAAATGACAGGAAATTATAAGACTATTACCGTTCTATTCACTGCAAAGAAATGTTTCTGTTTCCAAAAAACAGTATGTCGATATCCTCAGCACTTAATCAATTAATCTGCAAATATAGTGTTAAAGTGAAAATACAACATCAAAGATGATTTTTTTCTCCATTCCTTCTCTTCCTCCCTAACCGTGCCCTGTGAAAGATCAAGCCAAAGCCTCAATCCATGATTTTGTTGCTATGGTTTCTCTAGCAAGTAGGTTTTTATAGGGTGGAACTGCCATTTTTATGTCCATCCAGTTTTTAATTCAAATCTTCTCCTTGACTATTTCATAACCAAGGCTATAGAGCCCAGTCTGTCCTGCAGATTTAACCCATAGCTTGGGGTAGAAGAGATAGATTCATAAATTTATGAAGGTATTTGTGTGAAAATGAATGTAATGAATACATCCAGAATTTCAACATGGCACACCAATTTCACTTTCCGTGATGATAAACAAGCTACATCCATTGTTTTCTGGTTAGTGCTTAATTATCAAACTCTATAAGAATTTGTTGTTAAGCCAGGAAAGTAACTTCTGTAAATAATTGTGTATAGTGCAAATTTTTATGACCAATTTTTTATGCAAAAAATAATTACATAGGTAATTTTTTTCAAGAGCTTAAAAATTGATGCATTTTCATTGACTGGTTACACAATTCACAGGTAAATTTCTTCTGGATGAGTTAAAAGTCATGTAGTTTTGGTGACTGTAACCTAACATGTAAGCCTAAATCCTCACAGTACAATTGGCTAACCTTAATGGTACTGGTAAGCTCCTGCAACCTGCCTCCCATAGTCTAAATTATTTCTTTATGTTGCTACATAAACAACAGAATATCATTCACTATATGTGCTGCATAAAAATCTACAAATATCTTCAAGAACTAACAATGAATTAATTTACCCATAGCTGGGGGAAGAAGAGGATTCATACCTTTCCCAAGGGTATTAGCACATAAGTGAATGTAATTGATCTGATTGAAATTCGAACTCTGCTCTCTGATTCCTCAATCCAAGCTGCTATCCATTACTCCACCAATAGAAATAGAAATTATACACAAATGTATTACAGTACCTCTTACAGGAAGAAATTATTATACAACTAGCAGCATGACCCGGCGTTGCCCATGCTTGATTCAAAAATCGTATGACTCATACAGCAATCACTATCATTTGACTTAAAATATTTTTGCCCTTCCTTGCCTTTAAAGGAGTGCCCTGTGAATTTTTTCTAAGCTCTATACTAAACATTTCTGTTAGGAAAAAAGAACTAAACAAAATGAACACAAAATGATCAGCTTTAAAAAAGGACTCGTAACTGGAAAAACCGAATGAAAAAAGAATGTTAACAACAAATACTTTTTTACACCCAACCCAGTTCTGAGGAATCAGAATCAATGTTGAGTTTAAGCAAGCGAATGAGCCAATTGGAGTAAAGTGCCATGCAGATTTAAATTTTTCCCACTTGTGACGAATGCAGCTATCGATTTTTTTGCATGCTAGCATGCTAGTTATCATTCATGTCAGTCAGCTGTTGGCTCTCACGCTGGACAATAGAATCTTCCTGCCTATTTGTGGCAGCCAGTTATTGGCTCTCACTCTGGCCAGTAGAAAATGGCCACAAACTACATGAAAACTGCCATAGAAGCATGAAAAAATTGGTTATTTCCACTATCGATGGGACTTGGGAAATGAAAAGCCAGTCTTGGCCTTCCTGCTAACTTGGAGCATGTGCATGTAAATTTTGGTGCAAATTCGTCGAAAATTGCGGCCTTGCATTCGTTACACACACACACACACACACACACACACACACACACACACATCCTGCCTTTTATAGATAGAGATACACTGAAAATAGTTTTTTACTGAACATTTATTAACTGTATACAGGAATAAATTATTTACAATACAAAAAGACCATTTGTTTGCTATAAAATATGTTCAGGATGAAACCCACAACTGTAATATTTGATTAATGGTAGGCCTAAGATCACTGGAGAAAAAAGAGGGTCTTAGAAAAGATCATCCTTCTTTGAACATTGTGAACTGGCACTACAGATTCAAAAAAAAAATGTTCCAAAATAACAGAAACCATATCAGTTGAGGACTACCAATAGCAGCAACATCTAAAATGGATAGCACATGTAACTCAAAGAGAAAATAATGACATAATGAAGATGTTAACATTCCATTGCAATCAAACAGTAGGTTCGGAAAGAACTGCCCATCAATGCTGGAAAGAGCAATAACAGCTACTAGATTTGAGAATTCTGTTTTCCTGAAAATTGTTTTAAAAGATTTAAATTTCAACCAGAAAGCAGTACTGGCTGCTTGGTCAATGACTGCTAAATGTTTCCTTGTAGGGAAACAGCTAATATTACCATTACCATTTCTTTGCTGTTTCATTGTTCAAGTATTATGTTACAATATGTAGCACTTTTTTATGATTTCATATTATGTCATTAGAAATATTTATCTTGTTTTGTACCAAAAGAAACTGATTTTTTCTATTCAGACCATTCCCGTTTTTAGCAAGGACCTTTTATCTCCAAACCTCATGGACTGGTGCTACCCAAACAAAGAACTGTAGTAGATGACAGAAACCACATCACATGAGGACTACCAACAGTAGCAACAACTAAAATGGATAGCATGTGTAACTTGGAGAGAAAATAATCGAATAATTAAGATGTTGACATTCCATGTGACTTCAAACAAAAGGTTAGGAAGGAAAGCTCCCATCAGTCCTGGAAACAGCAATAACAGTTATTGGACTTGATGAATTTATTTCACTGAAACACTGATTTTAGAGAAAGATTTTATAAATTTCAATTGAAAGTAGCACTGGCTGCTCGGTCATTGAGTGCCAAATGTTTGCTTATAGGGAAACAGTTAATATTAACTGTATCATTGCCATTACTAGTATTGCTCAGAAACTGGTGTTACATTATACACAAGCTACATGAAAAAATCAGGTTTTTCACAAAAGAATTCAACAGTCACACTAAACATAAAATAGACCTGTACATGAGTTTATATGGTAGGTTTATAAGGTGGTGGTATTTTTTAAGCATTATAGAACAATATCATTTCTTATTTAAACATTATGTTTGAGTAGATACACATGCCTGACTAGATGCGTTGTTGATTTATTTAAATTGTATTGTCAGTAATCAAGAATCTTGATAAAGGAAATGCGTCCTACGGGAGTGTTTGAACCTGTCTCCCTGCTTGAGGAGGAAAGTACTGTCTATCCAGTGTGCTTTAGCACACTCAGTCATTCATGTGTTTTTCTGTTATATTCAAGAAATTTTGATTATCACACTTACTGCCAAGAATTGGGAATCATCAATATGGTAAGCAAGCACATTTGACTAAATTCTGGCATTTTTAGATAGGTGGAATTAGAATTGAAATCATTTGAAAGTGACTTCATCTACAATGGTCAAGCAAGAAAGCATCTATCAAACATTATAATAAAAAAACAATAAATAAAACATCTTTCGCCATAGTAGAGGAAAATTTTGTTGGAAACACAGAAAAGAGTACTGAACTGTTATGTGATATCTGTCCTCCTGGATGGCAGCAAGTGCTGGACAATCTTCACAGAGATGAAGAAGAGACTCAATGCAACAGAAATGTTGTCCTCCAAAAGGATTCTGAGGATAACATCAGCCGAACATGTAACCAATGACAAGGTTTTGGGAAGAATGGAAACGAAAAGGAAACTTACACTTAACATCAGGAAGAGGCTGCTCCTCTCAATGATATCCTTACCTGCCTCAGTGGCTTTGTTGCATGCAGTAAAGCAGGCCTTGCTGTCCACTTGTGGAAGCATGTGACAACTGGTCCTCAAAAACTCACTCACGTGTTTCATCTATTTAAAAGTTTGAAAAACACCTCAAGGCCTTTGGCGACATATGTTTATCCATAAAAATTAAGCACCTCTTTATTTTATTGAGCTGTCATTTTTGGTCCATAACAAGTGAGTCCACTATATATATATATATATATATATATATAAAGAAATGTAGTCTTAAGGTGTGCTATATTTAAGGGATAAAGTGCTCAATATCAGAGATAGAGTGTGTGTAAATATAAAAGTGAACATAGAAGTCAACACTTAGAGGCGACAGTCTGTTTCTGTCGCCTCTAAGTGTTGACTTCTATGTTCACTTTTATATATATATATATATATATATATATATATATATATATATATATATATGAGGTATATATTAGGCAGCAATTATTAATCCAAACAAGTTTGATTAAAAAAAACAAGGTCTGCTTGTTTCATTTTTTATTATATTTTTCCAATTTCCAGATAAGGTGTTGAGTCTTGTGTTCAAAGTTGTGGATAATCTATCATATTTTGTTATTTTTGTTAAAGTACTTTCGACTATTGCTAGTGGGCATGTGGTCGAGTGATTAGAACGTTTGCTTTCTGATCATGAGACCTGGGTTCAAATTTGTCAGGAAGGTGACTTCTTGATGTTATTGGTCTGGAGGAAGCCATCCCAGCATGTGACACCTTTTGAAAGTACCTAAAAACAATATCACAGGTTGACCCAAGCCTTGGGAGTGTAACTGAGTAGATGGAACCCTTGGGAGCAGCTGTGCAAGCATGAAGACACAAGT
The DNA here is from genome assembly GCA_963932145.1 of Acanthosepion lycidas. Lineage (NCBI taxonomy): Eukaryota > Metazoa > Mollusca > Cephalopoda > Sepiida > Sepiidae > Acanthosepion > Acanthosepion lycidas. Next base: position 63,209,604 of record OZ010574.1, on the reverse strand, counting down.
CATTGTGACCAAGGGTTTGAGCATGCTAGCTTTCTCAGACTGCTGATTACACTAGATAATGCTCTCTCTCACAGAAACTGTAACTAAGGTCTGCTCAGCATAGTTACAATATAAACCACAGGTGGGCTCTGTGGGTGTTTAAGAAACACAAATGTTACAGGCATCTGCAATGGGTATTAACTAGCCTCATTAGTAGACGGCAATACTTGGATTTGAGTAACTGCGCCATTTACTTTCAACTACTACAAACCACTGTGGTGTCTGTGGGGTAATAATACTTGCATCAATAAACTATTATTATCCCCCCACCACAAATTCTTACAATCTACAAATATTTTCTGACTTTAAATAAACTGCTAATGGGTTGATAAGCTGTAAAAAAATGAAGCAATCAATCAAACCAAGACATTGTTACTTTTTCTTCCAACAGAAAAAATAAATAGTAATAGCTTAGGACAACCCATTAGGTCAAATCTCACAGCTACTTATGTAACACCGGTGTTTCCATTTTTTATATGGCAGGCTGTTGTTTTCAATATCTTTTCCAAATATCTATCAGATTTTGGTACAACCCATTGAGAAATAAAAGGGTGACATATTCCATAAAAATTTTACACTTCTAACAAATCACTTACTTTTCACAATTTGATTCTAACCCATACATGCAACCACTTTGATACTGATATTGGTATCCCTACCACTTCAAAGCAATGAAAGAGGTGCTGCCACTAGATGGGAATCCCCTGGAACCAGACATTCCTCGTTAAAGATCTGTGAATTGTTCAAAGGCAAAAACATGACAGAGGATAACAGATACTACACTTTGACCCAAGACTGATGGCCATGAAGCACATGCTTGGCCACCTCCTCATGTTGGTAAATATTTGACACAAGATCAGTTTAATGTGGAGTGCCCATATGGGTACATTGGTCTAAGGACAAAAATTCAAAAATTGCTCAGACCCCTCAACCTGTCTCGCTGGTATTCAAATCCACTTATCCTTCCATTTTAGTACAATGAGGGATGTGCTGCCACGAGGTTGGGATCATTGGAACCAGTTTTGTGAGAACAGATACTACAATTTGATCCCAGAAGTGACCCATAAGCAAATAATCTATAATATTTTTATGCTTGCATTCAAAAACTTGCAAATATTATTTTTCAGTAATCTTTTTTCTTAAATTTTTTTTTTACCACACTAGTTTCAACGTTTCTAATTATTAAAATCAAAAGCAATTTGAATCAACCAGCAAGTTCAACAAAAAACATTCTACAACCATGAAAGCATTTTTTACAATTCATAATCATCAGCTTTCTATTTAAAGTGATATTAAATCAGAACTTAAATCTCATTCACTGGTTCCACTTTCAAAGCTACGTCCAACTGGGCTAATTTGAATCTTGCTTCAGATCCAGTTGATGATCAAAATGTTGACTTTAAAACATGACAAGTGAAAAGCTTCTCACACAACAAAGAAAAAGTGTTTTCTCTTTGTGTTTTCTCTGAGCAGATATGTAATTCGTTCATGATATGTAGGAGTTACCAAACATAAAACCTTTGTTTTTCATTCTATTGGTAGTGGAGGGTCAGGTAGACTTCAATCATGCCTCTTGGCTTTGATGGAAAACGATAAACGATTTACAGACTGTTTACTCGCAATATCACTTTTAGATGAGTGTATTGTCCAAGTAATTTACTTACAAAAATGTCTAGACTGAAAACTCCAGTTGAGTTGATTGGCTTAGTGTTCAGCTGTATTTTACAATAAGATATTAAGAAAACCTTGTTATCTCAAATCAGAACTGACTTTTTTATCACATCAACATCTATTGGGGTCATATGAGGCAAAAAATATTTTTCTTTTAGGCCTGACAATGCTTTTAGTTTAGGATTATTTTAGAAAACCCAACAAATTTATTCATTACACTCATCTGGGTTCATACATACCCAAAAGATATTTACTTAAATGCATGCACTTTAACAAAATCTCAGTTCTCTTATTCAGTTGCACATCTCTACTAGGATATGTAGTGATAGCTAACTTCTCTTAACACAGGCGGCAGCAGTTGCCACAGACATCTGCCTGGCTTCACCTTTCTTATTATGCCCCACTTTATATACACAGATTTCTGCCATACATCTCTCTTATTTGGTATCCAGCCTAAAGTAGGCAGTATAGTTATAAAACCTTTTTTTAAAAGGACCTTTGGTACAATGAATGTATATCTTTTTGAAACTGTTACTGTCACTGACTTCTGCAGAATAAATGATTCCCTCCACTCAACACTTACCGCTTAATGGGCAATTATTTTTATCCCTGCAGTTGCATGTCTTTATTTTTTTCACTTCCACCTCTTTCCACCTCTAAAATTTTCACATTATAGTTCTTTACTATATTCAAAATGTTACCAGTGCAACTGTAATTCAGTTTCACTGTGTTTCTGTTGAAAACCTTAGCTGATGGAGAGTTCTTTGGAAAATGTTTATACACAAGCTTAAAAAATACTCTACCAATTTTAGTTTTTAACTGCAGATTAAAAACCAGATTACATCCCTGCTCTTGGTACAACATTTAGGCTGAACATGTGGTGAGAAAGCCAAGTTGGTAATATACTCCTAATCTCTCAATGCTCTTTCATATACCATTTTTTTTTACACTGAAAAAATCTCCTTAGTTATCAACTTTTGAGAGATTCTGTATTCAACCCCTCAGGGTATGTGCTTAATAACACTTACTGGGAGATTTGACCTAGTATTCACATATTTGAGGGTAGTATTAAGTTTCAAGTAAGGCAAAACACTGCCAGTGGTGAGATCGAATTCAACATCCAAAAACTGGGCAATTTTCATGTTCACCTAAACAGTAATTTTGAAGCCCAAATCTTTAAGTATTTTAAAGAGCTTTTTCCAAATACTGTTATTGGCCCTTTTATTAACAGACTAGCAGTAGAGCCCGGCGTTGCCCAGGGATGTAACAGTAAGAGATAGATCAAGAATCGACCATCATAAAGACTGAAAAATAAAATTGACAAAGATTATTGTTTAAGGTTGATGGACACGCATGTCTTAATTAGTTTTTTTTTTTTTTTAAACAAAACATTGTTTTCAATCGTTATGAGTCTACCAATTGAATACAATTTTATTATAAACAATTGTCTTGTAAATGAAATTTTTAAAGCATTCTGAATGTAAAAATAAAGAAAAAAGTGTGCAAGACAATAAGAAACACTACATGCCAAAAAAAAAGTGAAGTTTTGTTGAAATCGGTTGAAAAATGTAGGAAATCCGATCCCATATATAAATGAACACACACACACACACACACAACCAACCAACCTGGGTTTTATAATAAGTATAACTTGATAACTCGATATTAATAAGTATAACTCGATATGAGTTGTCCCCCTTTCATTAATGCCTCTTAATCGTGTTTTCAAATTGACTTCGTGCAAAAACAATTGTGTTTTTCCAATTTTTGGTGCTGTCAGAACCACCGCAAGGTAATTTTATGTAGTCCTGTGAAGTTTTGTTGAAATCGATTGAAAAATGTAGGAAATCTGATCCAATATATAAACGTACAGATACGCACACACACACACAATCTGCGTTTTATAATAAGTAAGATATGGTCATCAGTTCATCATCCCTGTTCAACCCATGGTTGTCAATATGGACCAATTTACCTAATCTACTCAATATGTAAATTCCAATGACATTGGAAACCTCTGCTCTATCTCGTAAAACTTGGGGAATGTCAAAAAGATAATGGTGAGATTTCTTTATCCATGGTTCACAAACCACAGAATATTACAGATTTTCTGCAATGGAAAATAACATCTACATGTTCAGATTTAATGTTAATGAATTGTCTGGCATAATCCAATGCTTCCATAAGGACTTTCTCAGTAATGGAAGGATAAAAATCGTAAATGTCGTATTTAATGAAGACCAAGTTATTTTTATTTTTAATATATTATTGAACCAGGTGATGCACTCATTACTCTCTTGATTGACCTGTGTGGCTAACCTTAGTGAATCACAGATATTAGTGGGGGTCAATTGCCCTCACTAATTTATATTTAGACACACAAAATAACAAGAAGAAGAAACAAGAAAATTCAGACAATAGAAATTGTATAAATAAATAAATTTTTATTTAACTGATATGTCCCGGAAAGGGATATATTTAATCGAAATAGCTAAGTGGGTTTGGCTACTGTAACCAAGTAGTACACGGTAGCAGTAATCGACTAGTACTCATCATAGTCACAGGTAATAAGTGTAGACCAACAGAATAGCCAATGGTGTAGTCCAATGGGCGTCATCATAGACTTAAAATCTGTCGTACCTACACGTCCGTCTGTATTTATGATGGACACCAGCCAATCATATTCCAGTGAGGGGGGGAAAACAGGTGTATGCATATTCCATTACATCAATAACAAATGTAAAAAAAAGTAGTTATAAAATTTGTTTATAATGGTGAAATAAACTTGTCTTTTAGATTTTTGTGTGAGTTAATGTTCCAGTTTGATAGACGACAAGTTGTTGGGTAATTTGTGTGAATTAGGAAAACTTCAGTTCAATGGAATATTGTTTTTATTCAAAATAAACAGTTGAAAGTTTGTGGAAAAAGTGTGTGTGTATGTGACTTACATTGCGTTTGATGTTAGAGTGTCTGCTACTTCGTTGTGTGCCAACATGAGTTTAGTTTGCATTGAATGAAGGAAATAGACTGTGGTTATGTTAAAAAGGATTTTTAACTTATAGCCCAGACTTCAGTTGAATGTTATTTTATGATGAGTGTCATCACATAACATGTAGCTTTATCGGCTGATTTTCCCCCACTCTCTGTTTCTTGATTTTTTGTTGTTTATATAAGCAATATAAGTCACATGATAGGCTCAAGAAAATGTTTTAAAATTTCGGTGCACTGTACTTTTGATTAGATCAAATGGATGTAGTAGACGACAAGCCATGTGATATATTTTCAGCCAATCAAATTACATTAGTTGTGTACTTTAATTTTTTATGTTTTGTTTAATTTTTCAAGTTTTGAGAATGGTATAGGGTCTGGATCCTATATATTCTGGATAATGACTCAGATGATAACCCTGAGCTCTGTCTTATCAGGGCTTATTGAATATATATTTTTGGTTTTGTCCCCCATTATTAGTATTTTCTTAGTCTTTTTAATCTGCTCCACTTTCACTGATATTTCTTTTTGGAAGCAGCTTTTCATACACTGAAATTGCAGGTTGTCCATGACACCTAAAAGATCTTTTTCAAAACTGGACAACTCCTCTACAGTTAGGGTGGGTATCTTCTAGTTGCAAGGCGAGTAATGAGTGCATCACCTGGTTCAATAATATATTAAAAATAAAAATAACTTTGTCTTTATTAAATACAACATTTATGATTTTTATCCTTCCATTATTGACAACCATAATTCAGCCTTCTATTATAGTATATATATATATATACATACATACATATATATATATATATATATATATATATATATATATATATATATATATATATATATATATATATATATATATATATAGCTAGCCACTCGTATTCGAGGATAACTGTCTACTAAGGCAGCTAGCTAATCCCTATTACATACTCTCACACAGGCACATTTGTGTTTCTTCAACACCCACAGAGCCAACCTGAGGTTTATACTGCAACTATGCTAAGCAGACCTTAGTTACAGTTTCTGGGAGAGAGTGTGTTATCTAGAATGATAACACCAGCACACTCAAACCCTCAGTCACGATGATGTGTGACATTGTGCTTGCACAGCTATCGATGGCCCCAAGTTTTCTGCCTACCCAATTTCACTCACAAGGCTTGGGTCAACCTGTGGTATGGCTTGCTGGCATGTTCTAAAGGTACCACATGCTGGGATCATCCCCACTCCAGACCAACAAAATCAGGAAATCTCTTTCCTGACAAATTAACCATGGTGAGATTCAAACACGGATCTCATGGTCAGAAAGCGAACGTTCTAACCACTCAGCCATACGCATATATATATATATATATATATATATATATATATAACTTCAATGTGCATTTATATATATATATATATATATATATATATATATATATATATATATAACTTCAATGTGCATTTATATATATATATATATATATATATATATATAACTTCAATGTGCATTTATATATATATATATATATATATATATATATATATATAACTTCAATGTGCATTTATATATATATATATATATATATATATATATATATATATATATATATATATATATATATATAATTTCAATGTGCATTTATATATATATATATATATATATATATAAGGTTGGTGCAAAAATAATGTCGTTTTCTCATATATGTTATTATGTGAGAAAACGACATTGTTTGTGCACCAACCTAATATATATAAATGCTCATTGAAGTTAACAGGCCTGATGATTGCATTTAGCATAAAATAAAACAAACTGCCTCCAAAAGCAGGAACTGCATCATACAAACAACCTAATGAGCCATATAACAAAACTTTATCTGAATTCTGATGAATGGGAAATGCAACAAGAACAATGTGATTTGGTTAATGACACTAGAACAAAGAATGTGATATGATATCAGAATGATATCATTTTGAGCAATACAAATGAAAACGTATGTTTTAGAGATTATACAAAAAGCATTTGATAAATTATGTCACAAAGAATTGTTAGAATTGCTCAGTATCCTTTACATATTTAGGAAGGATAGTAGAATAATCTAGAACTTAAACTGTAAGCAGACTCTCTGCATACAGATAGAAAATGAATTCAATAAATGATAAATAAAAATATAAAGGGGGTGTAAAACAAGGATGTGTCTTTTCACCAGACTTATTCAGCCTTTACAGTGAAGTGATTCTGAAAGAATTAGAAGTTCTACCAGAATTCATTATTGGAAGCTACAATTAGATGACACAGTATTGATAGCAGGCATAGAAAGGAAACTACAGGAGCTCTTACAGAAGGTCGTAAAGGAAAACTAGAAGAAATGAATAATGCATGGTTATTAGCAAAAGTAACAGCCCAAGATATGAAGCACACATTGGAAATACCAGTATGATGCAAATACTACAATCTAAATATCTAGGAAGTGTTTTAACAGAGGAGGGAAAAATGCAAAACTGAAATCTGAAGACACTTTGGGATTGCAAAAAAATGCCTTTTAAAAGCTAAGCAAAGTACTAAAAAACAGAAAAGTCACATTAGTAACAAAGAAAATAGTACTGAGCTGTTATGTAATATTGGTTCTTATATATGGCAGTGAACACTGGACAATCTCATCACAGATGAAGAAAAGACTTGAGGCAATAGAAATGTGGTTCTACAGAAGGATGCTGAGAATACCATGGACTGATTATGTGAGCAAAGACATTTATATTTATCGTAAAGAGATCATTGAAATTTCTAGGGCATGTAATGAGGAAAGAGGGCTTAGAAAATTTGACACTTGCATGACATATTAAAGGCAAGAGGGACAGAGGAAAACAGTGCATTAGCTAACAAACAAGTTTGCCAGAACAAAGTTTAGGATAGATCGCACAAAATACAAAAGATCTACAAATTACAGGAAATGATGGAGAGCCATGACTGTGCACATCCTGATGGGTGCAGGACAACTCAACACTGCTGACTGAACCCCATCAACTGAAGACAGAGAAAACTCAGCACCATAAAAACATAACTTTTTTTTTTATAACTGAATAAAATAATTTATTCAGGATTAAAACCTTAATTAGTGAATAATTATTTTTTTCAAATAAGGCATTTGAAAAGACACTATATAAAATATGAACCATTTTTTTGTTCTTTAGTTATTTTTAATAAACTAAATCATAAAGAAATTTATTTTTTAATGACGTAAATTGACACTTAAAAAGTAATTCAATAAAACACTGGTTTTTGATTATTTTTTCGACAGTGATCAGTTGGCAGTGTTGAATTGTCCCTTGCTGCACATGAAGGGACATGGCACATAGAAGAAGATGATGAGTAATTTAAGATTTTTATCTCTCTTATTAATTTGAATGTTATATTTAGTGGATATACATATTTAAGTTGACATATCTGTTTTTTAAACTGTGTAGCTGTCTATGGGCTGGTGCAAAGTTATTAAATATTGATAGGAATCCCATAATTGAATCTGCACTGTAATTGTGCTAACCCCCACATTTCTGAAGTGAAAAACAAAACCAGAGTTTTTTTAGTCTTATTTAGAAGACAAACTTATCATTTAATCAGCACAGAGAACCATTTCTGCCTTCCACCAGCATGGCTGATGCTAACCTCCAGGAGAGCAAAATTCTATGCGTTCTTGGCCTCATATTTTCCACTAAGATGAAGAGGAGTTACCATAATGAATCGGTTGCTTACTCTACTACAAGGAAATTTGGTTCCCTGTGTCATGCCAGAAAACTTTCTCATCAGAATTCATCTTACACATTTATAAATCTACCATTCGCCCGTGCATTGAATACTGTTGACATATCTGGATTGACGCTTCTGTTGTACATCTAGAGATTCTTGGCAAAATCCAAAAAAGGGTCTGTAATGTCATCAATTCTAACCAGCCCTCTCAACTTCAGTCACTTCTGTCTGACTGTTCTACAAATATTTTCATGGCAAATGTTCTGATGAGCTTGTGGTGCCCTGTCTACAGGAATTTAAGCCTGCTTCTGGATTGGCAACTAGGTTTCACCATTTTACTGCTAAACTAGTTAGATGCAACCATCACTTCGACTCTGTTTCTTTTCTCGCACTTCCCACCTGTGGAACTCCTTTCTGTTTAATTGATAACTAGAATCTTCAAAAATTTAAATGCAATGTCAATCGCCATCTTCTATCTTCTTGAACCCTGTTCCGTTTTTATCCTCTCCTCAATCATTCCCATCTTCAGTCTTCTCATTCTCTCTCACTTTCACTTCCTGTAACCTTTTTCAGTTCCAGTGGCATTGGCACTTTACTTGGGGTGAAATGATTAAAAAAAAAACACACACACAAATAAATAATTCTACAGTTACTTTAGAAAAAGAAGTTTGGTGTAACTTCTAACTACTCTTGATTTTTGGTTAGATGGCACCCAAGGTAGGGTGTAAGACATCGGTTATTTTTTAATTTTCATCATATTCAAGACATTTTTTAGTATTAGTATATGCAATGTGGAGCATTGTTTTCTTTCTTTCAGTATTTCATAGTGTTTGTGAAAACAAAAATTAATTCAATTTTTAAGCATCAGTCAATTCTTAGGGTTGACTTTAGCAGAATAAAAACCTCAGAAGGAGTAACAAACAGTGTAAATTTATGTCTACTGGCCTGTGTATTCAGAAATAAAGGAAATGTGCCTTCAGGCAGGTTTCCAACCTGCATTGCTCTTATTAAGTAAGCAATCATGTAGTATGTTGTGCTCTAGCCCGCTCAGCCACAGAAAACTCTCAAAGAATATATGCATTTGTGTAGACATCCCTGTTTTTTTAACAGTGTAAATTTGCATCTGCTAACCTGAGCATTAATAAAGATGTGCCCTCCTACAAGTTTCAATCTGTGTTACACTTATTAAGGAAATTACCATCTTGCTCAGTGTGCTTTAGCCTTCTCAGCTATATGGAAATCTTTCTGGGCAGTGAAATTATTTTTATCTCTATAGTTAACTTTACTGTTGCATGTAAGAAAGAATTCTACTTTTTAAATTGTTAGAAGTAAAAATAACAAAGAAAACTAAAATGACACATACCATTAAAAATGTCAGCAGTATTTAAATAATTTAAATTTGACTCTTTTTTTTTTTTTTTTTTTTTTTGATATTGTATTCATCTTGTAAAAAGCCTAGGGGCCACTCAAAGTAGAGGGTTACAGAGTAAGAGGCACAGTTTGTACAGATACAAGTGGAAGACAATGGTTAACCATAGACTTAAACAGGTTAAGATGGCAGTGGTTGGGGAAGCATCCTCTTGATTGTTCAGCAAGGCAGTGGTTAGGGGAAAGAAGCTGTTCGAGTAGAAAATATCTCACCAGATGAATATGAAGGGAATGACGGTGATTCCCTACAATGTGTGTGCTTGTCTCTTTTTTTTTTTTTAATCTGTTTGATTAACTGTTGTCACATGCAAGAAAGAATTAAGCTTTTTAAATCAGTAAAAATAAAAAATATCGATAGGAATCAAAACAGAAAAATCACAGAAAATATTTAAGCAATTTTGACATTACATTTCTTATGTCAATGTCTGAATATTCTATGATTTTTATCAATGTAATTAAATCTATTGTGACGTGTAAGAAAGAATTCAGATTTTAAAATTGTTAAAAGTAAAAATATCCAAAGCGAGTTAACATGGCACATAATGTCAAAAATCACAATACTTAAATAATTTTACAAATGCATTGGTAATATTTTTTGAAGTTATTTATGATTTTTATCCATGCAATTAACTAAAAGAAAAACAAATCAGGTTCATTGTACAGGGATGAGATTATAATTAAATAATCTGCATTGAAATGCTGCTTTTTCTTTCTGACAATTTATACAATAACAAGAAAACAGAATTATTTAGGATTTTTATCTATGTAATTAAATTTATTGTTGCATGTGTTATACTCGGCTGCAATTAGATCTCTTTCTGATTTACATCTCAGCTGGATGAGTATGCCAAGAAATCAAAACGCAAAATGAAAAAAAAGTTGTTTTCTGTACAGGGGATGCAAGCATCACATTCAGTCCACAAAACAAATCCCCACAATAAAATACAATAGCCAATTACAAACATTTTCACCCCACTCAAAAAAAAAAATGTCCTTCAGGGCCCCTAGATTTGCTTAAAAGAAAGCCCCTCATAAGCAAGTGGCACAGTAGCTAAGCTGAGACATACCAGTGTGCTGTCACCGTCAATGGCATGATTGCTTCTTTCATTACAACTGTGACCTCACCCAACTTTTCACATGCAGCTGACAGGCCAGCTACAATGATTTCTAACACCTTGACAACTTCACCATCCAGCTCCTGGCCTCTCTCATCATCACCATTGTGACCCCATTTTGTTGATCAGCCATTGGAAAAGAATCCAACAGGCATTCCACTCAATCAAACTTCACTATCCACTCCGGGGCTCTCTCAGCACCACCACTGAGACCCGTGCCAACCCATGCCAATGCATCTTACCAGGCAGTTCAGTTCCAACATTTCGGCATCACATGACCTCCAGCTCATCAAAAACCTTACGTATGTTGATTTCAACCCTGAGCATGCCACCATCAATGACACTACACTTGGCTTCATTAATCCGCTCTGGATGTATTGCCTGACACCAACTGGGACTTCAACCAACCAATCCAACGCCAATTAAGGAACAACATATTAACAGATTTTTGTTAACTTTTCCAACAACTATGTATATATTCTCCACAGCTGATCAAATATACACAAATGTTGTTGAAAACTTTAGTCTTTTTTTGTTTCTTTGCTCTGCAACCAGACACTTGTTAAGTTTTTAATTTAATGATCTCCAGGGACCCTCAGGTGATGATTTGGGTGCATCTCTCAGAAATTCAATGGATCCCAACTAAAGTTTCTTAATAGATTTTTATGCTAAACTGCAGGGATAAAGACTAATTTTTTTTTTTTTTACCATCATCACAAAAAAACAATTTTAATCGTGTCAAATCACTTAAATTGACAGGGAAACTTTTTTTTTTAATTAAATTAATAAATTCAAAAGAAAAACAGTCTTTAAATTTAATCACAGTTCAATTAAAAAACTATATATTTTGAGAATTATTTTGAGTTATTTGAATTATTATTTCTGACAGAAAAAAAGTAGTTTTTTTTATTTTCTTTCAATTGAATCAATAAATTTAAAACAAAGACACTATTTAAAGCAATGGTTGGCAAACTTCAGTGAGTTCAGGTATATCAATTAAATTTATAAAAAGAAAAACTAAGCAAGTGTTTGTCGAGGTGACATTGATGTTTATTTTATGCCACCCAATGAAAGAAAGGAAAGAGTAAGTGAAAGAAAGAAATGAAGAACTAGTAAAAAGTATTTGAAAGAATATGTACAATGTATCATTTATCACGAGAAACTTTAGTTGTGTCACTTGAACACACAAATGGGAAACTTACTGTGCATCCTTTAAGATTTTTATGCATCTGAGATGAAGGAAACATATCTACCAGCATTATCTTTATATGCTCCTTAAAAATATGACAGCAATTTTTAAGTTAAGATTCAGAAATTAACTAAATGCTATATTCACTGTAGGTACACCTCAAAAGAAGGACAATGGTTAATGGACTAGTCTTGTAAAACATTATAAGATTGGGACTTTAATCCTCACTGAGTGCCTCATATTAAGTTAAACATAGGAAACTACTTGTATAAAATTACGTTTGACATTATCTGAACTTTCAGAATACATTTTTTGTAATTTTTCATTTTATGTATGTAAAATAAGAAGTAGGTTTTATATTGAAAAATTTATATATTATCTGTGTGCTAAGGTATCAAGAAACATTTTTTAAAACTCAACTGAAAAAAAAAATGGTTTTTCACTGGAAATTTTTTAACACCCCATACTTTATTTACACTATTTGTATTTGGACTGTTGTCCTCATCTTTGTTGTTGTTATCAAAACGTTTCAGTCATTGTGCTCCCCGGTCTTCATCAGGTGGATACAATTTGGTGAGATTAGTCACTTAGTTGGGTGGCATGTACATGAACTCAGTGGAAACCATGCGAGCAATAACTAAAAATAAAAGCAGAGCGAGCAGTAGTAAAAATGAAAATGAGACAAGATATCCCTAGACATGGGCAGTGGAATGAGAACGGTCTACCTCTGTAAATTTAATAAAGTGTTGTTTGGAATTCACTGTAGGTTGCCCAGATCAATATGCACCTCTGGAAGCCCAGAGGCCACAATATCTGAAACATAATAGCAACAACAAAGATGTGGACAATAGTATAAATATTGCTAACTTGTCAACTCAGAAATTTAGACTGAAATTTCATAATTTCCATTAGGAAAGTTTTAGCTTTTTGAAGGAATATTTTTTGTGTGAATATTTTTAAAAAAATTATTTCATTATGCAAGCCAGTTTGTTGCAATCAAATGACAATGCTTGGAACATTTTCACACAATACATATTTTATAAAGTTACCAACAAAGAGTAAGTAGCCTCCCATGTTAGTAAAAAAAAAATTTCAAATTCAAGACCCAAAAAATAAAAAGCACTTATAATGATGCCATATTTTAAAAGCTACTCCTATCACTTTAGCCTCAAATTATAACAAACAGAAGAAAAGAATAAGACAGATAAAAAAAAAATAAAAAAGGCAAAAAAATATTATCAAAGATATCAATTGCTTTGGATCCAGCTATAAAATGTCTATCTTCAGATAAGTGAGTACTTTTGTTACTATTTTAGACTCCAGATATCCACACATTTATCATTGAAGAAATTTTATTATTTATTTTTTCCTTTGTATATTGGATAAGAAAAAAATTCTTTTTTTATATCCTATATCAAACTGTGAATCTTGTATAATAATATTTTATTGGTCTATGAAAAAAATATTATTGATATTTGGAACTTGTTCTTGGCATAAAAATCCTCGCTGTAAAACCTTATTGTTGCAATGAGGTCCAATAAAATCTTACATTCTGATAATAATATATACATATACATACAGTGTATACATTAAAAAGAAATAAATAGTCATAAATTACGTCGGATTTTATTATGCAAATCAATTTTTTCACAATAAAAATGGTATTAACCAACCAATATTGGTAAACATTACAATTTACTGATCTTCGTTAGGTATTCGGCACTTTCAGAGTTGGAAATACTAACAAGTATATGCAAATTTTCATACTGCCCTCTCCAGATCTTTGCTGGCATATGCTGATTGAGTCACACCTCCAAACTCTGATTAGTTTTGCCAATGAATTCAATTTTGCCCTGAGATTTAAAATTGTATATCACCAAACTAGCATCAGTGGAGGTAAGTAGGACATCTTTACAAATGGATTTTTAAGCTAACCCCGTGCAAACCTCACCAACCTAATGAACTTGAAAATAGACGGTAAATGTTTATATACTGTACATACATCTATTTGCTATTAAGCTCCATAGAAAGCCATATTAGTTCTGGGTATGATAATAAACTACATCTTGCAGCAAGGTCTCTGATCAGGAGATTCAAGGTTTTGGAGGGCATGGAACTATCCCTTAATTGATGTTTTTTCTATGTTCATCCTCACCTGGGGTGGCTGCATCTGCTAGGGTCTCAGCTATGGGCAAATAGTGATACCTTTCCCCAAACAAAACTTTATGAAAGTATAAAAATGAATTTTTATAGTAAAAATACCAGCAATATATTTTATATACAAAATTTATAGTAAAATGACCAGTAATACATTTTATCTGTAGTTGAAGGCATAAAATTCTGTTCAAAATATTTAGAGGTTGATAGGCCACTAAACAAAATCAACCAACCAACAATATGTATGTATAATAAAATGACAAACAAGACATTTTATCTTGCATTCAAAATATATTTAGTTGAAGGCATAAAATTGTGTTCAAAATATTTAGATTTCAGCATTAAATAACCCATAGATGTTTATATTTACAATAATTTATTTAGCGGCATGAGATTTTATTATCCAATTTAAGGTTATTATAGTTATTGATATTTATTTTTTTTTAATTTCAGATATATAAAGACTTTCATGAGTCTTAAAAAATATATAACTTCAAAAGAGAAACAAGCAAAATTTAGATTTAAATTTATTTAGTGACAGAAGACAAGATTGAAAACTGAAAAGCATGAGCAGATATCACAAAACAGTCTAAAAAGAAATTAAAATATTAAGAACAAGAAAAAAATGTCACAAAAAGGATTTGAGGAAAATTTAAAGAGCAAAAAGCAAGAAAAGAGAATTGACCAACAAAAAAATATTTGAAGAACCAGGTGTTTTGAATGGAAACAATCATCAAAATGTACTAATTGTTTCCTTCCTAAACTTGAAGTAGTGTGGAATGTCAACATCTTTGTTAACTATACTGATTCTTGTGCTCCTACCTAGGATTGAACTCACTTTGGTTAACAAATTTCTGAACATACTGGACTCCTCCACCTGCTCCTCTTCCTCCACCTGCTCCTCCTCTTTCCTCCCCCTCCTCCTCCTCAGCTTAATGGATTTGTCCTATGTATTGGTAGTAGCTTGTTTCCCTACGTGCCAAAGGGGATTCAACCTTTAAGCATTATTTAAGTTTATTGAAATTTCTCCTTAGTTAGCATTCTTCTAGGGAAAGAACATTTTCTAGTTGTCTTTTTCAGACCATTTCAAGTCTCGCCACACACTAGATGTGTTTTTATCACATTACTGAATATATATTTTTCCACCCCCATAAAGAACCGTTAAGTTTGTCCTTAATTTTTCTTATATTTTTGTTTTCCACTATTTTGTGAGAGGTTTTGAATTTTCTTTTTCCTCTCCTTTTTCTCCCTCCTCAACACTAACTAGTATTTTTTAATTTTTGCTTCTAGCATAATTTTTAAAAATTTCGCTAGTCATTTGATTTATCTTTCTTTTTCTTGTAAAATGTTTAAGTTTTAATTTCTTCTTTATTTCTTAACACCATTGTAAGCTAAATTTCTTTTTTTGTTGTTGTTGATGTTGTATAATTTTTTTGCATTTTTTGCTTAATCTTTTTTAATCTTTTTTAATCTTTTTCATATTACTTTATACATCTTGTTCATCACTTTTATTTTATGATTCCTGTTTTTTCTTAACCCCCCACCCAGCTTTCGTTTGCATTTAATTATTGTTTAATTCCTTTTGTTTTAATCTTTTACATGTTACTTTGTCCATTTTGTATTGTTAACTTTGCAAACCTCTTATTTGTGTGTTATATTGGCCATTTTGTTTAAAAAGCAAAAAAATTGCGTATATTTCTATTTTCCTTTTGTAGTATTTTTTCATAATTTGTTTTATTTTGCTGTTCTAATTTTTTAAAAAAACTATTTTATGCTGTTTTATTTGTGTCATTTGAGCAAATTTATCCTTTTTAGTTTACATGTCAAACCTTTTTCATTTATCTTTTTTGTTTTCATTTCTACATTGTTAAATTTGTTTTTTATCCTTTTCATTATATAAAGACTTTGTTTAATTTGTAAATTTTTAAGTTAACTTTTAAATGTTCAAGTCAGCCTTTTTGTTAAACTAATTTACATTAATTTATTTTATTTTTCATTTGTCTTGTTAAATTTGTATTTGTGAATCTATTTATTACTTTTTGTTTTTTCCTTATTTCTCTAGTTTAATTTTCTTTTTAAAATTCCCATTTTTTTGTTGAAAAAAATGTAATTTGAAAAAGTAACTGAAATGGCCGACAAATGTTGATCAATTGAAAAAGATCTGTTTGGGTCAAAGAAGACCTGCCCCCTAAAAACACCAGACCTCAGTCAACAGTAACTACAGAGAATGTAGCCATTATAAAAAATAATGAAGACCAATTTGATACAAGAAAAAGTAAATCAAACTCAAGACAAAGAAAAAGGGTTGCTTAGATGAGCAACAAAAGCATTAATAACAAAAATGACAATGCATCGGCTGAGGATTCACCTTTATGCTGGAAGTCGCCACCAAAATGCATTATCAATGACAGAGTTCCTTGAGAGAGCCAAAAACTACACACATTTTATCAAAGAAGATGAGCTCATGGTAGATCCCGATGACTTATAGAAAGTTGAAAAAAGGATTGTGTCAGTCTATGTGGTCGAAGAGCATTTGCTCAAAATTTTTTGTTACACAAAGGACATTTATAAAATCAGTGACATCACTAGGGGTTAAGCCCAAAAGAGTTGTAAGAGGCAAGGGATGCTTCCTATGGGACATACTGTTGCCTTTACCTGCTGACTGTCTAAAAGCATTGAGTTACAATCTGAATATGAAAGAACTGAATATGAGGGCAGGCAAAGGACCAAGGTTTCAGTATTCAAGGTCCCTTCTCAGTTCTTAGGGGAGAACTTGGCTGCTTATCTTGTTCAATTTGGACAGATACTCAGTGGTACCTCCAACAATCTGAATAGAGGATGGAGCTTCAAGATTATGTTAGATCACAAAGCCTTCATCTCCATCCCCAACTGTCTGAATGTAGAGGGCCAGAAAATGCTGATCATTGCCACAGACCATAAACCAACATGCTGAAAATGTGGAGAAACCTCTTTTAACATCTCTAAGTCTGAAAAATTGTTAAATCTAAACCTCTTCATAATATCTGGGAAGATGTGTGCCGAGTGTCATCAGAACAGGCATAAAACACATTACTCAATCTAGAATGATTAAAGACTTAAAAATGATTTTAAACCTAAAAAAAATAAATGAAAAAAGCATTGAAAACCCCGAAAACCTTCCAAAAGCAACCAGATCAAGGATCACAGAAAATTTGAGGAACACTACAAGAAGTGAATGATGCCTTGTCAACTTTCTGACTATTGATGATGATGATGTAAAAGAAAATTAAATCAATATTGTTCCAGGAAGTTCCCACTTTTTATACACTCCTCTATTTATAGAGCATTAAAATTAATGTTTTTCTGGGAGATTGGTGGCCTGAATCTTGAATGTACTATCAAGAATTAAAGGGGTCAAAGCTGTTGCTGTCATGTTCAATGCAAATTCCCAAACTTAATTGGACCGATCATGTCTCTCTGATTGGCTAGTGTGAATCCCCAGGACCTGAGGTCAGAATCTGGGTTTTGTGTAAACTAAGATAAGCCTAAGGTTAAGATGGCTAGCTACTGGAAATTGAATGCTTCATAATTTGGTGAGTAAGATTTAGAGGAGCAGCTGCTACTAATGTTACAGTGGAAATTGATGTGGGCTGTAATTGGGAATATGTGATTGGATAAATTCAAAATTTTGTCATTTGCTGCTGATTAGAGTCATTGATTTGATCTGATTAGATTAGCAGCACAAACAGCATGTCAGGAAAAATGAAATTTGACAATTAAATCCCATGATAGTGAGGAAGTAGCCTTAGGGGAGAATTGACCTTCTTGCTTCTCAAGAATGATCAAGCTCTGGTAGTTAGGGCTAGATTAAAAAGAATGTCTTCCAAGGCAACAAATATAGCCACTGAATTGTGTGTAGAGGAAGTTAGAAATGCATCTAACAGACATGTTGTGGGCTTCATACTGCCTAATAAGTGGACAGTGACAATAAATGCAAGCATATGTGAGGCTTTTTATGTTTACTTTCAGGATCTTTTCACCAGGAAGCCCAGATGAACATTGCTCAGTTTGACATCTATTTCACCAACTTTCCCCACCTTGAGAGTGCAATGGTCCTATCACAAAATCAGAAATCTGGGAAGTGCTGAAGCTCTGTGGCCAGGACAAAACTCTGAGATCTTAGCCAGCCATTTGCAGGCTGTCCTCTTAGTCTGATTGGCTCTGAGCAAACTTGTGCTGCAAAGGGCAGGACTATTCAGGACAACCTTCATTTGGTATGCTTGATCATCAAGCAAGTGGACAGTGAAACTCTGCTGATCAATTTACATCAGCATTTGATAGGATTGACCATCAATTTCCTGAGGCTGTTCTTTCCACTGCCAGTTTTGGGCCATATTTTCATGCCTGGATCCGATTTTTGTATGTGTCTCCCGGTGCACTGGTGGAAGTGAATTGGGTTCAATCAGAACCTCATATTGTCTTGCTCTATTCATCAAGGTTTTCCACTTTTGTCTTTGCTGTATGTTCTTGTGTTGGAGCTTTTACTTCACAAGTGAAAGATGAATCTGGTCCTGTGTGGAATTTCCCTACCTGGTGCTAACACATTGGCCAAGTACTCTGTCTATGCTGACAATGTTTCAGTTCTTGTGTTGAGCAGAGCTGAGCTGAGATTGACGAAGTTGACAAAGAGATCAGAGGGTATGAGACAATGACAGGGGCCAATATCAACTGCGTTAAATCTGTTGTGTGTGTGGAAGGGAGTTTCTCTTCCTGGGTCTTTTCTCTGGATGGACGGGCCAGTCAAGATACTCAGTCAATAACATGACTTGAGATTTCAGGTTAATTTTTTGGTTTTGTAGCAGCTTGAGGTGTTGAGTGAAACTACCACTAGTACAGTCTATTCTAACTTTGTTATGACTGATCCATACACCATGTGTAATATGCTGGACTATTAGGGAGACTATAATAGGCAACATTACATAATGCAATTAATATGGTCAAGTCTTCTGATGTCTGAGGTGCTTTCATTTTAGCTTGAAAGACTATAAAAATTCACTAAGTTCGTAATGTCTGTCATCATCTCATCCAAGATATCTTTCCATGCAAGAAGAAAAGAGACTTGAGAAAAAAAACAGCCCAAACAGCCTTAAACACCCCACAGAAGTCTCTGATGCTGATATTTTTCTTTTTTATCCGTGTTCACTTTGTCCAAGGCCCAAGAGCCACTCGAGGTAGAGAAGTTTGTTATGCGAGTGGTAATAGTATGAGATCAGAGGTGCAATTTTACAAGGATATGTGGTAAAGATAACAGTTAATCCTAGACTTGAAAAGGTTAAGATTGTAGATGTCAGGAAAGCATCTTTTTGAGAGCCAGTTCTGCAAAATACTTATTCATGGAAAGAAGTAGTTTGAGTGGAACTTAATTCTCACTAATGGAATATGAAAGGAATGAGGGTTGTCACAATCTGACAACACATTGGCAACCCACCTCTAGCATAACCAAAATGTACAAGGCATTCTCTTGCAGTTGTCACCAAAGCCCCGTACCATAAAACAGTCCTACTAACCAATGAGATCAACCCACCTCCATGACCTCAATCAACCAACACATGCACCAACGAAATCCTGTAACTCAGCCAGGTCAGCAGAAAAAATAGATCAACTCCTAGCTTTTCTCATAACCCTGATTGCCATCCTGACAATGGGCCTCTGAAATGGAGCATTTCACCTTGCTCTGGCTTATCTGTACGATACTCTATATACTGACAATAAACATTATTCAAAAATCTAATCTTAGTTATTCCTTTCTCTCCAAACCAAATACTTATTATAACAACTTTTTGAACATTATCAGTACATTTCCCTAATATGTGAATAACATTAACTGTGATGATTTTGAACCATGATATGAATTTTTCATACCTTTACATCTTTAATGTGCATTTCATAAATATCAGGTCATCCCATAAGTTCTGTTCAAATTTTGAATAAAGAAAACAAGTGAGCAAATGTTACATTTAATTACAGATTCAATCAACAATGTATTTCCCTGATTATCTATGACTTCCTTCCATCTATTAACAACCTTACTAATTCCATTACTGTAAAATTCTTTTGGCTTTGATTCGAAGAACTCACAAATGTCAGTTTTAACCTCTTCCTGTGTTACAAAAGCTGTTTCTTCCAAATGATTCTGTAAGCTGTAAATGGTAGTCTGAAGGAGCAAGATCGGGATGAGGAATTTTCTCCCAACCAAGTTCTTCGATCTTTTGTGACGTGATTCTTGCTGTGTGGGGTCGCGCATTGTCCTGATGAAACATCACCTCTTTTCGATTCACTAGAGCAGGTCTTTTTTTCCTCAAAGCTTGGTTCGAACGCTCTAATTGCTGACAGTATATTTGAGCATTAATTGTTGCATTAGGTGGTAAGAATTCAAAGTGGATTATTCCTTGGTGATCCCACCAGATTGAAAGAAGAACCTTTTGCCTATGAAGTTCCCTTCTCGGCTGTGGCTGGGGTCATTTCCCTTTACCAAGTCACTGTCTACGACACTTAACATTTCGATAAAAGATCCATTTTTCATTGCCAGTCACAAGTCTATCCAAAAAAGGTGAAACAAGTTGGCAAGAATGGAGAGAAGAGCAAATGCCAACTTGGGATTTGAGGTTGTTTTCAGACAATTCATGAGGCACCCATTTTCCAAGTTTAGGAACTTTTCCAACTTGATGAAGATGACGGTGAACAGTTGTATGGTTTGAACTGAGAACCACTACCAATTCCTCAACTGATAAAGCAGGATTTTCTTCAAGGGCTGCTTCAAGAAGCTTTTCATCAAACTCAACTGGATGTCCAGTTCGATCTTCATCTTCAAGGGTGAAATCTCCACCTCTGAATTTTGCAAACCATCTTCTGCAAGTTCTTTCATTCACACATTCCTCTCCATAAACTGAGTGAATGTTTCTAGCCACTTCGACTGCTGAGTTTCCTTTCTTGAACTCATAAAGCATTATGTGCCTCAAATGATTCTTGGGTACTTCAATGCAGGGTTTTAATCAAATAAAATTTTATTTTATTGTTCTCTGAAATAAAATTTGATCAGTTTAAAGGCATCTAAACATAAAAATTATGTTCATCTCCATTAGACATTATAAAATACTCTTTAAATTTCATTCATTTTAACAAAAACTTAAAATCCGGACAGAACTTATGGGATGACCTGATATATTGGGTATATTTGGGTAAGAGTTTAAAATATATTTCATGACTAAAATGTTAAAACAATATGACAACAAAACTGACATATGAAGATATGATTCTTTAAAAAAATAATGACAAGATGAAACTGTTGTGAGGGAGAATATTTCCCTTCAAGTTTGGACTCTGCTGTTGGACGTAAAAATACTCCTACATCAAGAGGAGTAGCAGTAGTAGCAGTAGCTTTTGCTTAAAACAGTCATTCATGGCTAAACATTCTCATCTCTCATTTGTTTCTATTCTACACTATGTTTCCCTGTACCAAAAGATAATAAATTTGTTAAGCCAATTCTGGTTTTCTACTGTTGTTTTGATAACTCTGTTACATCACTAACATCTTGCAAAAGACAATGAATAAATATAGTCACAATATTATCAGCAAAAGGTCTATGATAATGACTTAGGTAAAATTACTCAGACATTTGGCAGTTATATTAAATTTTTTATTAGAAAACTGGAAAACGTTTCACAATATAAATAAAAAATTTCCTAACAAAAGAATTTTCATCGATCTTTAAGTAAATTTGCATTAATATATATATATATATTACATATATATACATATATTATTATTATTGTTATTATCAGTGGGTACAAATGTTTGAGTAGACATGTTTGTTTTTAAACAGCCTATACATATATATATATATATATATATATATATATATATATATATGGTAAAAATACAGTTTTAAGGCATGCTATATTTAGGGTGTAAAGTGCTCAATATCAGGAATAGAGCATATTCAAATATAAAAATGGACATTTATGTCAACACCCAGCAGCACTCATGAGGCTTGACAATTGTGTTTAAGCATGAAACAGACTGTTGCCACTGGGTGCTGACTTCAATGCCCACTATTATATATATATATATATATATATATATATATATGTATGTATGTATTCTTGATTATTCCTATTCCATCTCATCTTTCATTATCCGTACTCTATTTTAATTCTTATTCTGCCTTCTTTTTGACTCTTTTTATTCCATCTTATTCTTAATTCTTCTTATTCCATCTTATTCTTAATTCTTCTTATTCCATCTTATTCTTAATTCTTCTTATTCCATCTTATTCTTAATTCTTCTTATTCCATCTTATTCTTAATTCTTCTTATTCCATCTTATTCTTAATTCTTCTTATTCCATCTTATTCTTAATTCTTCTTATTCCATCTTATTCTTAATTCTTCTTATTCCATCTTATTCTTAATTCTTCTTATTCCATCTTATTCTTAATTCTTCATATTCCATCTTATTCTTAATTCTTCTTATTCCATCTTATTCTTAATTCTTCTTATTCCATCTTATTCTTAATTCTTCTTATTCCATCTTATTCTTAATTCTTCTTATTCCATCTTATTCTTAATTCTAATTCCATCTTCTTTTTGATTCTTCTTATTTCATCCTTAATCTTGATGCTTTTTATTCTGTCTTATTTTTTATTCTTCTCATTCCATCGTTATCGTGATGCTTCTTGTTCAGTCGTAATCTTGATGCTTTTTATTCTACCTCATTCTTAACACTTATTATTGCCATACTCAATACTTCAACTGCTCAAGTAAAATGTTGCAAAATTGGAAATAAATATTCCTCTACCTACAGAACTGATCTTACTGTTCTGCTGCATTGTGCTTTAAAATACTTTCAGCTAATCATAACTACCAATAATAGAAGTTATGTACTTATTTATTAAATTTCCTTGTAATTGGTTTTCGTTCCAAGAATTTACACAATGTTTCAACTCAGATTATTTAATTATAAGTTCTTCTCTGTACAATGGACCTGACTTGGGTTTTTTTCTTCCGAACCACATTTTGGCAAAAAATAAATGTAATTTTCTTCAAGGATCAATGATTGAAAAGACAGCCTGATGCCTTAAGACAGACAAGTTTCAACACTCTCCTCCGGTCGAAGAACAATTCTTACACCTTGTGGGTAGACTGTAGTGATTTATCTTGAAGTGACAATGATGACTAGATTCTGTTCAAAAAGGACAGTGATGAGAATGTTTAAATGGATGAAGGGTGCAAGCTTGCAAGTGAAAAGTGACAAGTTGGTAAATCAACCTGGCACTGATTAGAAAGACAAAGTTTAAGTAAGGTCAAGGCTGGGTAGAGATGGGGAAGAAAAGATGATTAATAGGTGGTGAAATAGATTTAGATACAAGCAAACAAAGAGAATATATTCCAGTTAAATCCACCTGATACCTACTTTACTCTAGTATATCTCTTTTTTTCTATCAAATGTTTGTACATGTTTTGAGGGTCTCTGTTCTCTTCACGAGCCAAAGATTTACACTGATTTAATTCTAATTTAGATGTAGCACATTCGTAAATACGCTTTTAAGTAGGCGCACAAGGGGGTCGTCAGTGATGTTTTGACTTGGTTCATCAGGAAGTTTCGGGTCTTTCAACATCATACTCCCCATCACCAAATCAACCCAATCAGGGGAGATCAACCCCTGATTCCCCCTTTTGATTGAACACTAACAGCTACTCTGGCCTTTTTTAAAGAATAAGAGGAAGAAAGACCACGTATTCCGCGCATCCAATTGGATGTTAGTAACAACCAATCTGCTGCGCGGACTAAGTTTTAAATGGCCCGCGGTTGAAAGTATAGGGTAGCCAGTGAGGATCAAACTCACTACTCAGTCGTAACTGCCCTAGTGAGACAAATTTGATAGTTGAAGTGCACAAAATCATTTTATAAGCATAACTTAGATGTGGCACAAGGTTTAAAGTATAGGGCACTCTGTGAGGATTGAACTCACTACTCAGTCATTAATGTTCTAATGAGACAAGCTTGCTAGTAATTAAATCATGTTGAGGTACACATGATGATAGCTTAGGAGTGGCACAAGGCCAAATATATGGGGTTTCCAGTGAGGACTGAACTCCCTACTCAGACGTAACTGATCTAGTCAAACAAGCTTGTTAACCATTACACTCCATCAAGGTACCCATAGCAGAGAAAACATGAAAAGAATAGAAGTTCTGAAATATGTACCACTAAAACCCATGTGATTTGTGCACCTGTGTTATTTACGCAGGTGATTTTCAGGATCAAACTTGTTAAAAAAAAGCTTCTACTCATTTCAAATTTGCACCCTAAAATTTTCAGAGTTGCCAATATGGCAAAGGGGAAGAGGTTTTTTAATTCTGTTGTATTTAGTATAATTTCACTTACGATTAGATTTTATTAAATGTTTTCTTGGAGGCATTTTAATGTTAATAAAGCCAATGTCCAAAATTGGTATAAACAGTATGACAAACATTAAAACTGTGCCTAGTAATAAATGTGCCAGTACGAATAAATCTGCAAAATTCCTTGAATTAGTGACTGAACTTTATCATTGGCTTTGTGACAAACGTGATGAGAGTTTTGGTATAAGCACCACCAAGATAAGATTATAGTCAGTTATTTAAGACCAAATATAGTGCTTCATTAAACAGGGGCTATCATTTTATAAACATGATGACTTGAGTGTACAACAAAGAACAACAATTGCACAAAGACTTCCTGAAGATTACAAGGAAAAGTTGGCAAACTTTCAGCGTTATATTATCAAAGTTAAAAGAAAATATCATATTGAACCATCATGCATCAGGAAGGCAGACCAGACCCCATTAACATTTGATTTGCTGTATGACACAGCAGGAACACATATTAATGAAAACTCAGTTAAAATAAGAACAACTGGAAATGAAAAGAATAGATTTATTGTGATTCTGGCATGCTTGAAAGATGAAACAAAATTTCCACTATATGTTATCTTCAAAAGAAAGACAAAATATTGATCTTTCCAAAAGGCATAATCGTTAGAGTCTAAAAGAAAGGCTGGATGGCTGAATCCAGCATGAAAGAATAGCTAAGACATGTGGGGGATGATGTCCCAATACCCGTGAAAGTAGTTTATTAGTTTTAGATAGTTTTAGATGCCATAAGTTGGACTATGTGAAAGATCTATTAAGAAGTGACAACTGTGAATCTTCTACGATTACTGGTGGAATGACTTTGATTTTGCAGCCATGAAATGTGCTGTGCACCAAAAGTAGAACAACTGGATTAGTTGTAATAAACATTCTTTTACTAAGGGTGTCTGTTTGAAAAATCCCAAATTAGATGAAATATGCCTCTGGACTCTTGAGGCATGGAATGAACTTGATCTCAAGATAATTGTAAAATCATTTCTAAAGTGCAGCATTTCCAAACATCTTGATGGTACACAGGATGATGTTTTGTAGCAGTCCAAACCTGCTACATGTGATCGTGCTGATGAACAAGATGATGCAATGGATGTCTATTATCATGACATGGACTTTGATGCAGAAGCATTTTTTATGTTGGACGATCAGGACGAGTTCTTAGGATTTGATAAACAAGACTGACTTTAACAAGTAAACAGTGAATACTAATTTTGCCAATCTTACAGTAAAACAAGAAAAACAGTCCAGAATAAAACTATACAAGTAAAGATATACCTAGTAAAGAATATTCATATCACTATGGTGGGAACTCCAAGCAGTGTAAAATATGGCCAGATTATGGTCACATGCAGAAGTCAAGATCATGATTATCAACATTGTAAATATTTACAAATTGGCAATACATCCTTTTCTTTAACTTCGTCAACAATTTTGCCGATCTCACAACAGAACAAGAAAAACAGTCCAGAATAAAACTATACAAATAAAGATATACCTAGTAAAGAATATTCATATTGCTATGGTGGGAACTCCAAGCAGTGTAAAATATGGCCAGATTATGGTCACATGCAGAAGTCAAGATCATGATTATCAACATTGTAAATATTTACAAATAGGCAATACATCCTTTTCTTTAACTTCGTCAACAATTTTGCTGATCTCACAACAGAACAAGAAAAACAGTCCAGAATAAAACATAAAGGTCAAGATTATCTATTAGGTTGGTGCAAAAATAATGTCGTTTTCTCACATATGTTACTATGTGAGAAAACGACATTATTTTTGCACCAACCTAATATATCATTACATTTTTTAGTCAGGAATATCCACATCACTCTTTATGTCAGTGGTGCTCCATTGTGATAGAATCTCCAAGCAATGTAGAATATGATAAGCAGCATGAACGTCAGACTTCAAAGAGTAGTTAACTACTTAGTGCTTTTAGTAAATTAATACAGAAAAAGTAAGCATTATACCATCCAGCATAAAAATGTCAGCTACATTACATTTAAGGCCTTATTTTTTCTGTATAAACTTATTCTGACGTTAAATGGGTCAACTTCTGGTCTGAATATATACATTTTGTACATCTTTTTTCAACAAGAAAAATTTTTTAAAAAACCTGGAAACAATCTACTCATGTAATTTACAGCCCCAGTAAAGTTTATTTTTATCTGTTTATATTTCTGAGATGAGGTATTATGTACATTATTTATATTATTCAAACTATTGTCCTCATCTTTGTCACCATATTTATTACAATGTTTCAGCCGTTGTATGCTCCGGCCTTCTTCAGGTGGTTAGAATGTTGAACTGAACCCTTTATTTCGCTCACTGGGTTAGACTGTTCTAGTTCCACGTGCCATGTTTGATGGATGTCAGTTATCAGTTATCTCCTGTTAATTTCCCTCTGAAAGTTCTCCACTGCCTTAACCGGGTATTGAACTCGCACTCTTTGGATCCTGTCACTGGATCTAACCAACGCCTTTATCCGCTGTGCCATGTGTCCTTGAGGGTTAAGCTTGACATTCCAACCACCTGAAGAAAGCCAGAGCGTACAATGGCTGAAACATTGTAATAAATATGGCGACAAAGATGAGAACAATAGTCCGAATAATGTAGTTTATTTTTAGTTTTGCAAAAAGATATGTGTAAATTACATGGGTTTTTACAGCACCAACATTCTGTAATAAATGTTATATTATGTTGGTGCAAAAATAATGTCGTTTTCTCACATATGTTACTATGTGAGAAAACGACATTATTTTTGCAACAACCTAATACTATACAGTGTGCAATAGATAAATTATCATCTAAATTACACAAAAATGCTAAAACTGACATCTTATTTTAACAGATATATTTACCAAAATTATCTTGAAATACTAAAGGGTAAATTTATTCAATAAAATTTGCCATTGGCTTCAACCACTGCCTCCAGACGACTTTGGAATCTCCTGCAACTCTTCTGGACAGTTTCCTTGTTTAAGTTGGTGAATAATGCTGTAATCCTTGCCGTCAGTTCCTCTTTGGTGTTATAAGTTTTGTTGGTCTCTCACTCAACTGCACCCCACACATAATAATCAAGGGGGTTGCAGTCTTGGGAGTTAGGTGGCAAGATGTAAGGGGTGATGTAGCTGCAGAAATTGTCTGACAGCAATGACTGGATTTTTCTGTTTGTGTGACATGGTACAGATTCCTGCTGCCAGACATAGAGTCTCCCAGCAGCCATCCTCTCAATACAGGGTAGCACTACCTCCACAAGGCACTTGATGTAGACTGCTATGTTGAGTCTGAGGCCCTCACCAACAAATTCAGGAGTTCTTTTCTTATCAGAGTGAGTTTTCTGAGCTGCTGTACCAATATAATCACCATTAGACTCATCCAACTCTTCAATGTCCTCAAATTGACACCCAAACACTCTGAAATGTTCATACTGGATCTTTTGATGAGAATGCAAAGCGTACAGCATGCCAATTCCCAAATTTATGGCAGAATAGATTGTGTGCTCTTTTTTCACAGATGATACCCAACTGACCCTACTATACTGTGCAGTTGATAAACTCAAGAACGAACCACATACATGCACAAAATTAAAAATATAAAACGGCGACAATTTACCCATCGCACGCTGTATTTTGTGGGGTTGTTGGGTTTGGAGTTTTTGATGAATGCATGAAATTATAATGTAATAAGGAAAATATTTAACACTATAGATATGGTCACTCAAAAATAAATTCAAAGCACACAATTCAACACAAAGACAAAACACTTAATTTATAAAAAAAAAAATACAATGCTATTCTGTCTGTATTTCTGAGATGAGGTAACTATTTGTGCTATTTACATTGTTCAGACTGTTGTCCTCATCTTTACTGTCACGTTCACAACGTTTCGATTGTTGTATGCTCTAGCCATCTTCAGGTGATATTTCTTGGGATTTTGAACCAAACCCTTTATTGAGTCTATGTCTTTGAATATCTGAGTTTCAGTTCTTCCCATTGATAACTCAACTCTCCAAGTTTTTGTTCTCTCTACTGTGGCCAGGGATTGAACTCACAACACTTTGGTCAAGTCACTTTTAGATCAATCAACCAAAGCTTTTATCCATGTCAGGAATAATGTCAATAGTTACAATGATATTTTTAAAAAGTTTTTTTGCAGTTGACGCTGCTCTAACTGTTTGTATTTTTGTTGAAAGAAAAATTATCATT
This sequence comes from Acanthosepion lycidas, assembly GCA_963932145.1. NCBI lineage: Eukaryota > Metazoa > Mollusca > Cephalopoda > Sepiida > Sepiidae > Acanthosepion > Acanthosepion lycidas. The sequence goes on along the minus strand of OZ010574.1, from coordinate 63,180,628 downwards.
ATTTCTTTTCATTTTTTTTTAAGTTCAATGAAACAGAGAAAGTGGAAAGCAATTAGAAGTTGGATTTTTCTTTTTTTTACATCATTTTTACATCAAAAGAAGGTGATAAAGCCACTAGGATGTAAGGGGTTACTGAGAATGAAGAAAATAAAGAAAAACATTACTGAGGAAAAAGAAGGATAAAAAGTAAAGAATTCAAGGAGACAGGATATAATAATTGGTGCTACATTTAAATTTTTGAAGACAATAGTTATCAGCAAAGTAAGAAGCTGGAAGAGAGTTCCACAAGTAAATTCAAGAGAGGAAACTATTAGCATAGAACTTACAGTTAAACTAGCAATTTCAACAGTAAAATCAAGGTACCCTTCCAGGCTTGTACTGCCCTTAAATTCATGAAGTTGAGATACCAAATACGAGAACTTACCAGATCAATAACAATATTTATAGAAAAAAAAAACACTAGGAAATTATATTATATCAGTGGGAAAGTGACTAAAGCAAGAGGTGCAAGGTCAGTACTAATAACATTGCAGATTTTTCTTTGGATTTTGCCAAGAATCTCTAAATTCATAGCAGAAGCACCAGGCCAGATATGGCTGCAATATTCAATGTATAGACAATTAGTAGATTTATAAAATCACAAGATTGTGGCAAGAAAAATTGTCTAGAATGTCACAGTGAATCAATTTTCCTAACAGCAGACCTAGCAATTGATTCAATATAATCATTTTATGCTAAACTTCTTTTGATAGGTCATTCAGTAATCCATGAATTTGTGGATAAATTTTATGCTAACATTTGTGTAAGAATGTGAACTTTGTTGTGTATAAGTTCCAATTGTTTTGACTTATTGCTAGCCCTGTTTGAGCCAGTAATACCCAAGCCAATGATTGATCTCATGATTACTATGTCCTCAAAATCACAAACTAATTATTTAATCTATAAGACTAATAGTCTTACAGACACAGATTCAGTGGACATATGGCATGCAATAATTGAGCAGTACTAATTGATTGATTGATTGATGGTGTTTTATGGCCCCTCAACCTCTTGTTACTAAATAAGAGAATGAAATGAGATATCATGAGACATGAACAGCAGAAAGGGAACAACCTAGCCCATAGAATAAATAAAGGGTCCAGTTCAAAATTCTCTGATGGTTACCTGGATCAAAAGACATCTGAAGACGGTTGGAGGATACAATGGCCAAAACGTTATGATAATAGCAACAAAAATGAAGATATTAGGCCAACTATCAGTCAGTTAGTTATGTGTCATGCATGATACATGCTTAGGCAATCATGCATCTTTCAATACATGATTGACGAGGCACATTTTTTTCCACAGTAGGTTGCTGTTTCTTTCTGTTGGTTGGTTGGTTGGTTAGTTTGGTTTTATGGCATATCAACCACTGTAGGTCATTTAATGCCAAATTAAGTTATATATATATATATATATATATATATATATTAAATATACAGTACAATTAAACGTATAGCTGGCAACATTATTTTTTCCCCCCAAAAAAAATACGTATAGCTGGCAACATTATTTTTTTTCCAAAAAAATACATATAGCTGGCATCATTGTTTCGAAAACATACAGCTGGTAACATTATTTTTCTGAAAACACCATCTGAGGCCTTCCTTGTTGTTGGATGTAGTTTATTGTCATACCCAGAACGTGGGTAAGATCTGGAAAAACTAGGAGTTCACTATTTGCCCATAGCTGGGACCCTTACAGGTGCTACCACCCCGGGTCAAGGCGGACCTGGTAATACCAGTAATTAAGAGGTGGTTCCATGCTCCTCAAAACCTCCTGATCAGAGGCCTTGCTGCTGGATGTAGTTTATCGTCTTACCCAGGACACGGATGTAGTTTAACGTTTTACCCAGGATGCTTTCTTTCTGTGGTAGACCAGTTGCCATCTAAGACTATAGAACCCGGTCCGTCCTCCTATTTACCCATAGCTGGGGGGGGTGGAGAAGAAGTGGATTCATACCTTTCTCAAGGGTATTAGCACATAAGTCAATGTAATGAATTTGATTGGAATTCAGACTCAGCTCCCTGATTCCTCAATCCAAGCAACTATCCCTTATTAATGATAATTTCTCATCCCAGAAATACAGACAGAAATTCAGTTATGAATAGGTTAAAGCAGTGGTACTTATTAATACTATTTATATTCAGACTATTATCCTTTTTGTATTATTGTTGTTGTTATCACAACGTTTCAATCATTGTGCCCTCTGGCCTTTTTCAGGTGTATATCAATCTGGGTAACTTATAGGGAATTCTGTACTATACTCTTAATTTAATCTACAGGGATAGACAGTTCTCATTCTACTGTGTCACCAAATTCACAAACCAATATTTTAATCCACTAGTCCATTGTCTCATAGAACAATTTGTAGGAGTGAACTTAGAGCCTTAAACCTAACCTAGCTGCTGATTAGGTTGCAACTGTGGCTGTCATGTTTTGATTACTGCTGTTGTTGTGGTTAAAGACTTGCTGCTATTTTTCATTATTTCTTTATTAGCAGCTCCTATATTGTAATTATTTCTATGCTAGGCCTACTAAAGAGGTCCTCATAGTCTAGCATATGCGCTGATTCTTACAAGTGATACTTGTATGGCTGAAATTGGCTGTTACAGGGAATATTTGGCATTCATTGACCAAACAATTATCATTACTCTCAGTTCAAATTCATAAAATCTTTTTCTTAAAACATTCAAGAAAATAGACTTTTCAAGTTCACTGTTATTGTTCATTCTACTACTGCTGAAGGCTTCCTTCATAACTTTTTGTTTAAGGTTGTATAGAAAGCTGACATCTTGATTTACACTTCTAGTTATAGGAGTTACCAATTTTTATTGTTGTTGTTGAAAATAATCTTCAAACGATATGGATTTTGTTCTTTAGTAAAGATCTTTGCTTGTGATTTTGTAGTGCAAGATTACACTTGGACTGATGTACTGAGCCCTTAAAAACTAGAAAAAGAACATGAGAAATTTTACTGGTTGTTTTCATGTATGTATTCCTAGATGCCAAAGCCTAGAAACCATTATGACTACGATGTGCTGGACACATTGTCATATGCCAGATATCTGCCTACCCAAATAAATCCTCTTCTCAGAGCTCGTATCTGGCAAGAGACTACAGGGAACCCCACTGATTCAAGGATTAGCTGCAAAACATCTTGCTGAGGACAGAAATCAATCCAGTCAATTTGGAGATGGACGCTGCAGAAAGAACCATTTGAAGAAGAGCAGGCCATGAAAAAACAATATCCTTCAAATAAACCAGAAGACAAATAGAAGAAATGAAGAGAACCCAAAAGAAAAGCCAGTGCTCTCCATCTTCTGAACCCTCCTACCCTAACATGGGATGGCTGTGGACAACTCTTCAGATCTCAAATCTTCAAATCTTACATAGGCTCATTTCATACAGAAGGAAATTTTGATGAGCATCCAAAAGCTCAGCAATGAGTTCTGCCAACAATGATGATGAATCCCTAGCCAAATCTTTATCAGCATCTGACTACCCAATATTTTGTATCCATTATTAGTTTAACCACATTACCAACTGAGTTGATGGATTTTAAATCATATCAACCCTTGTTGGGTTATTTACAGTCAAAATGTCATATTTTAACATATAGTTGGAAAGAAATATTCGTGCATCATAAAATTTTATATTTAATATAATTAGATTTTATAAAAGAATTTTATAATCCATGCAATATTTTTATACCATGGCATAATGCTGCAATATGCAAAAAAATTCAGAAAAATTTGTTATATTAATGAAATTAAAGAAATTAAAAAATTTGAAGGCAAAAAAATATTCTTACAACATTATAATACCTATTTAATACTTTGTAGCATATCTCTTACTCAACTCAATGGCAATTAGTCTCTTTCTGTAGCTTTTACTCAATGATTTGCAAATCTCCATTGGTATTTTACTCCATTCTTCTTTGCATATTCTCTTTAGGTCCAGGATGTTTTTTAGAGTTCTTTTATTAACTTCAATTTTTAATAAATGCCACAAATTCTCTATTGGATTCAAGTCTGAAGATTGTAATGGTCATTCCAGTGTATTGACATTATTTTCAATGTATTATAATAAGCCATTTTTTCATAGATTTAGCCGTATGTTTAGAGTCATTATCTTGTTGCAAAACCCATTCATTTGGGAGTCTAAGCTTTACTACTGACCCAAGCAAAACATCTTGGTATATTTTTGAATTCATTCTACCATTTATTATCTCTAATTTACCTGTACCATTTCCAAAACAACATCCGCAAACCATAATATTGCCATCACCAAAATCAGGCATTCCTATGTTTCTTCAATAGTGGTGGCGTTTTTCTTGGAGAACACGATCTTAGTTAACTTCTACAAAGTTTATTGCTTATTGTTTGCTTTCTAACAATAATACCTGATGCTTTTAATTCTTCCTGTATTTCTCTCTGAGTAGTCATTGGATTTTCTTGAATTTTGCACTGAATTCTTCTCATTGATCTGGAAGAAATCTTGCATAGTTCACCAGATCTCAATTTGTACTCAACAGTTTTCACCTTTTTATACTTAGCAATAAAGGAACTAATACCAGTAAATTGTATATTCAGGAAATCTGCTATTTTCCCATAGCTTTTGCCTTCTTTCCAATATTTGATGATCAATTCTTTTTGTGAATTTGATAGTTCCTTGTCTTTCCCCAGGATGATAATTATTGCATATGATTTGTGTGTGGAGATAACCTTATATAAGAAATGAATTGCTGAATGTTCAAAATTGTTCTAGTAACAAGATAATTGGAAGAATTTAGCAAATTTTATAAAATAACCCAATTTCATTTATAACAAAGTTTTCTAATTGTTTTTTGCATACTACAGCATTATGCAACAGTGTAGAAATATTGTATGGTTTTTAAGTTTTTTCATAAGTTATAACGATGTTAATTATAAAATTTCATGATGTACGAATATTTATTTCCCCCCACCACTGTATATGAGTCTAGAGTTAAACATAAGCTGTATTTATGGTTGAGTCTACAAATAAACATTGACTGTGCTCATCTCTGAATTTATAGGTAAACAATGGCTATATTTATAGTTGAATCTATAAGCAGGGCTGATGCAAACCCATCAATCAGGTTAGGCCAAGCTCGATTGGGGACCCCAGGTAGTCCTTTATGACCTTTGCTATCTTTTCAACATTTGATTTTTTTTTACCTGCATTTATCTACATTACAAATTAAACTAAGTACAACAATTAAAAGACAAAAATATCTTCATTCATTTTGACATCATTCTGTTTTTTTTTTCCCTCAAATCCGAGAATTTGTTTTGCTCATGCTAAGTCTCGTAAAAACACTATATAAAATCCACTATTTTTTATCCATAATGTTGAAAGTGTTAAAATTATTCATCATTTTAACAAGAAAAATTGCTGCAAAACATTTATCAATGATGAAATTATCTATTATGACAGGTCTCTAATTTGTATTTAGATACATTGTATTTATTTTCAGTTTTTTATTGTTGAATTGTCTACTTATATTGAAATAATCCATCATTGTACATAATTAGGTTACAATAAAATTTGTATTTTATATGAATACTCCCTTATGAAAATTGAGACGTAGTAGAGTTGTGGGCCTCGTATCACAGATTCAGTGGGGACATGAGACCCTGTATATAGGTAAACATCAATTGTACATGACAAAACTGATGGATTTCTTTATATGAAAAGGGTTTTTTGATCTTCAGGAGATGATGTCGCTGTATTCTACTCCTGATGAGAGGGCAATTTTGGCTAGTTATGATATCTTTTTCTGTATCAGAAACAGAACAATATCATGGCATTTTCACAAGTCTTCAAGCAGGTTTTTTTTTTTTTTTTTTTTCATGATTTAGCTGATAAGACCTCTGAAATATTTACCAAGGCTAACAACTTCTACATCACCAGTTGAAATGTTTTAACAAAAGCTAGAAAGATCAAAATGGTAGCCTGAAAAAAAACATTAAATGATAACATCTTAACATTTGTGAAGAAAGAAATGGAAAATATAAATAAAATTATGAGCTTGCAATTTTTTTTTAAATAAATAACAATGCAAAAGACTGATTAACTATTAAAGAGTATCTTTTTAAAATGTAAAAAGAAAATCTATCAAAATCTTTCAGATCTAAACCAAATCTGAAGTAAAAACATACTGACTTTAAATAACCAAAAGCCACAAAGGATAAAATAAAAAAGAAGGAAAACTTGATTGCTAAAACTGCAATATTATTGGTCCTAACCTGGCACCTTGGCTTCACTCACTTCCCTGTGCCTTTTCTACAAATATTTTTATTTGTATTTGTTTAATTTTGGTATTTCCATTTCATAATTCATACATTGGGCTCTTTCTTTTGCTGACTACCATATATTTTTTCTTCTTAAAATTGATGGTTAGTCCTTTCTTCTTGCTTTCCCTTACTGCCTTCTAGAAGAGTGCCTGTAGTTTCCTTTCTGCATCTGCTATTATCATCTGCATTATCACTCACACTAATGAATCCGGGTAGGACTTCTAATTCTCTCAGAATTGATTTACTATAATGATTGAATCAGTCTTGAGAGAAGACATAAATAGTGGATAATTAGAAGTCTACCATTTACCTAGACTTGGAATATTGCTGCCACATCTGGTCTGGTGCTTCTACTATATATTTAGAGATTCATGACAAAATCCAAAGAAAAATCTGCAATATTATTGGTCCTGACTTGGCATCTCGACTTCAGTCACTTTTCTATTGTTATAATGTATCTTCCCTGTGCCTATTCTATAAATATTTTCATGGTAAATGTTTGGATGAACTTTCCCCTGTGCTACCTAGACTTTAGGAAGTTAAGCGCAGTACTAGATTGGTGGAAAGGTTTCATCATTTTACACTCGAAATGGCTCAATGTAACTGTACGTTCTATGCTAATAGTTTCTTCTATTGCACTTCTTGGTTATGGAACTCTCTTCTGGCTTTTTGCTTCTTACTTTCCAGTCAACTTCGATCTTCAAAAATTCAAATACAATATCAATCATTATCTATTGTCTTTTTAACATTTGTTCTTTTACTGTTCTCTCTCCTCACATTTATATTTACATACACTCTACCATTGAATACTTTCACCCATAAATATAGCATATCTATTTGAATATTGAGCATTGTTGTTACATCTGTTGTGGAGCTCTTCCTATGTATTTAGAGATTCTTGATAAAAATCCAAAGAATCTGGAATGTTATTTGATCCTAAGCAGACATTTCAGTTTCAGTCAGTTTTTCACCACCCTAGTAATAATAGTAACAGTGATAATAGTAATTTTTTGATTTTTAATAACAAGGTGCCATTTTATATACATATATATATATATATATATATATATTAAGGACAGGGATCATAATTTTATCAAGTATCACGTGTTAAGATTTAAGGTGCCTTTCGTCCAACATCTCTTCAGAGATAAAATCATTGGCAATATAAAATGAAGTAGTTGATAAGAAAAATTTTTACTAACATAAGGTTGGAGGTTAGGATCACTCAACATGTCCTGGGCCAAGTGTGTAGACATGAGTCCGTGACATTTGGGTATTCACAGACTCCTAACTCTGTGATTGGTGATCACCTTTTAAATTCTGTTGCTTGCAGGACTAATTATTTTTCCTGAGTTCTTTTCTGTCTTGCACATGGCATGGACCAGACTCCATTTAGACATCCTGAAGTCTGTTATTATTAATATGCAATGTCCTGCCCCGTGTAGAAAATGGGAGTTGAAATATAATTTGGCCCTATTTGAAGAAGCAGTTGTCTAACTGGGAAGAAAATTAGTATTTTTTTAAACAATTCCCTCCTCCAGTTTGGTAATTTATATTTTAATATTAGTTGCTGCAAGGCACTGAAACACAAGGGGTTACAGGATGTGGAAGAATTAGGAACAGAAACATTAATGATGAGTTGAAAGAGAAGAGAGTAATGAGGTGAACAGTAGATAGCAATTAACATTGTATTTAAATTTTTACAGATTAAAGTGGGCCAGAAAGCATAGAGCTAGAAGGGATTCCATGAGCGAGACATGCAAGAGAAGAAACTGTTAGCGTGGAATATACAGCTACATCTAGCCAGCTCAACTGTAAATTGATGAGATCTCTATGCTAGTCTAGTGCTGCACTTAAATTCAAAACTCTAGGTAGCATAGCAAAGAGCTTATCTAAACAATTACCATGAAAGTATTTATAGAAAATATATAGCGAGACAACTTTACAAGACTGAAGCCATTCTGCCAGATCAAGACCAGTAATATTGCTGATTCTTCTTTGGATCTTATCAAGGAGCTTTAGGTAAATAGCAGGGGACTCCAGACCATATGTGGCAGCAATATTCTAAGCATGGATGAATGGTAGACATAGATATGTAAGATAGAGATTATGGAGAGAAAAATTGTCTCACCTGACATAATGAACTGACTTTCTTAGTGGATAAACTAGCAACGGATTCAATATAGTCTTTCCATTTCATGTCAGCTGAGAACATCAGGCCAAGAAGGAGCAACAAGTCACTTTCCTGGAGGATAACATCAGCCATAATGATGGAAGGCAGCAAGTGGTCTCTCAGATGATGTATATATATATATATATATATATATATATATATATATATATATACAAGTATATGATTGGTGTATATGGAATGAATTCCAATAACCAACAATTACTATTCTTAAAAGAGTGCTCAATACAAAGTAGAGCAGATATAATTATTTATTTAATAAAAAAAAAATTATAACATAAATATGCTATAAAATCACTACAAAAATAGCCATTTTGTTTCAACACCCTCGGTGTCTTATCAAGTGATGATGTCATCACTTGATAAGACACTGAGGGTGTTGAAACAAAATGGCTATTTTTGTAGTGATTTTATAAATTTTTTTTTTAAATAAATAATTATATATACATATATATATATATATATATATATATATATATATATATATATATATATATATATATGAATGTATATATGCAAATAATATTGACTACTGATAGAAAGGATTACCTTTCCATCAATGGTTGATAATATTACACGACATGCAAACAGTTTCAGTCCCTTTTTTCATCACCATAACATAGCTTTCTTGTTCCTTTTCTATAAATACTTTCAAGGTAATTTATTCTAATGAACTTTCTTCTATGGTACCTAAACTTTATGAATTTAAGTGCAGTGCTAGATTGGTGCCAAAGTCCCATTATTGTACAGTTGAAATGGATAGATGTAAGTGTAAATTTTTTTTGCTAGCAGTTTCTTCTCTTGCATTGTGGAACTCTTTTCCAGATCCATGCTTTCCAGTCAACGTTGTCATTCAAAAATTTAAATGCAATGTCAATCATTATCTTCTATCTTCTTAATTCCTGTTCTTTTACTGTTATTTCTATTTGTTAATATTTTCTTTTTCTCATATTCTCTCACACTCAGTAACCCCCTTATGTCTTGGTGGCTTTATTGCCTAATTTGGGGGTGAAATGATTAAAAAATATGAAATAAAAGTAAGCCCTTTCATAATAAAAAATTCTATGTGAATGTATCAATTTGAGTTGAGGAATTCTTTCCAGCTTTTATTTTCTATCAGAATTGTACATTATTGAGATATTCAAGGACATATTGGGTTTTAGGCTCAATGTAATCTTCAGGTACTGAGTTGCATCACCAAATGATATATATATATATATATATATATATATATATATATATATATGTATGTATGTATTTGTATTTGAAAACTTACGCGTACATTTATTTATAGGTATCCTTTTGAGTGTGTGCATATATATATATATATATATATATATATATATAACCAAATAAAATAAATATTAATTTCAAAGGAAATTCATTTAAACCCAAGAAATGGACATCAATAGTCAGCATTTAAAGCAATCATTACAAACAAACTAGAGTTATATATATGTATATATATATATATATTATAAATTAATTGATTTAAAATATGGTTATTTTCGCTACACAGTTCTAACCATGTTTCAAAAATGGAAGCTAAAAGCCCCAAATTTAATTTTGTAATTAAATTAAAGACATTAGTTCCATTTCAGTCTCAAGCAAATTTAGGAGTAACTTTTAAAATTACTGGGTTTTAAAGACACAAGTTTACAAATTGTAATTAAAATTGTAGTTAAATAAAATGAATTCTAACCTAAACTTCTTTTAAATTGTAATTAAATAAAACGTTTTCTAACCTAAAGACCTTCCTCTTAGCACTACATGCAATTAAAATAATCCAATAAAACACCTATAGTAAAATGAAATTAATATGTAATGCTAGAAGATATAAGCTTTTGAATGACCTTTGTACTTACATGAGAAACAATATGTTACTAGGTTTATTTAAAAGAAAGTTTACTAAATCAGTGAAATTAAGTAGCTATTTTTGCAGTCATTGTCATAAATTTTACTTAAATAATATTTAAATATAAAAAAAAAAAAAAATTTTTTTAAATTTGTAACCTAATAATTTACATACTTATACTTGATGTGAAAATAATTCTACATACAGTAAGGGATTCTAATTACATTTAATTGTTCTTAAAAGAAATATAGTATATTAAAAATTAAAAATTAAAAGTGAAAATATTTCAAATTGTAGTTAAATAAAACATATTATAACCTAAACACACCTCAAAAATCTTTAAATATACAAATGGGAAAAAAAATGCCATAAGAATTTTTGCCGTTAACAATAAAATTTTAAAAAAATCCAGACGACATGCATTTAACGGATGTTAGATTTCATTGAAAAATACATCCCTACCCCCTGCCAAAACGTAACTAATAACTGATACACCAAAATACCGACAAAATGAACACACAAACACCCCTGTCTAGTGGAAGTGGATTTATCTGCAACCTTGGAAACGTGAATTATGATTTTAGCTGTGTCTTTAAAACCCAGTAATTTTAAAAGTTACTCCAAAATTCGCTTGAGGATGAAATGGAACTAATGTCTTTAATTTAATTACAAAATTAAATTTGGGGCTTTTAGCTTCCATTTTTGAAACATGGTTAGAACTGTGTAATAAAAAAAAAACATATTTTAAATCAATCATTTTATAATATTAAACATTGAGCACTATTTTGTAAAAATAAAAATATCTATAAGAACACCGGATTATATATCTTACTGTTCTTTCTTTTTATTTATATATATATATATATGTGTGTGTGTGTGTGTGTGTGTGAGTGTGTGTGTGTGAAAATCAAAAAGAAAGATATTGTCAGTGGTCAAGAATGAATGCATACATTAATGACAGAATATGTTTATTAAATTTTTTAATTTAATTTTTTCTCAATTTAAATCATAATTTCTATAATTCCTTTATTTCACTCTCACTGTTTTTTCATCATATTTTCTTCTTTGATTGTTTGAATGATTTGTATATTTTATGATTTATCAACCTCTTGTTGGTTATTTAAAGGAAACATATTTTGGATTGTTAAAATAATTATTTTTATTTTTTTGTGAACTGCTCTTCTTTGATACTTTTGCAACTAAATTTTAAACATTATGGCAATTTTCTTGCACTGACCTTTCTCTGTCTGTATCTTCCTATTTGTTCATTGACTATAATATATAATATCAGAATAATCAAAGCTCAAAGAAGACCTTTTCCATGAGACTGTAAAAAAGTTTATTAATTTAAGTCTCCCTAAAAAGTGATACTATATATAAAACATTAACCTGAAAAGTTAGGTTTATAAATAGCCTTGTCTGAATGAGACTATATGGACATCATGCATGGTGCCAAACTCATTTAGAAATATCTAAACTGTCGGCTGTATATGACCACTTCCTATGATCAATGGTCTTTGAGTGTGTGAAGCCTGTGGGTCTTGGTGAAGACAGTCCTTCTTTGAACTTTGTGGAATGGTGTTATAGAATCCCAAATAAAGAATTATACCACTACATCACTTGAGGACTTTCAACAGCTGCAAGAACTAAAATGGATACCCACTTGCAACTTGAATAGAAAAAAATGACCTAAACAAGATTCTCCACATTACTTCCTTGACAAACTGATCCTGACAGAAATTTAATGCTCTAACTACTTGGCTACTACAATGCTAATTGTAAATAAGCAAATGCAAGTCTATGTTTGAACATTCATTTGTCATGTGTAGCAATGTTAATAATTGGTATAATTTTTTTTAAAAGCTCAAAGTCTACTTTATTCATTTTACACTTATCTTCCCCCAGTGTTGCATCTTCTATTCTTCCATCAGTTCAGACCTTTGTAGCAAAAATCTACCATGTCACATACATGGTTTCAACTCATCCTCATTCCATTTGTATCCCTTTGGTAAAGAAGTTACATTCAATCAGCTTTTACTTTGTGGAATAAACTCCCAAACTGATGCTTCCCCAGTCACTGCAATCTTAACCTCTTCAAGTCTAGGGTTAATTTTTTTTTTATCCTACTTATCCTCATAATATGCACCACTTCCTCTACACAAATGGCTCCCAAACATTTTTTCTCTGAGCCACATTTTCAGGATTCAAATTTGCTCATGCCTTACCAAATTTTATGTGATAAAAAGTATATTTAAAAAAAACCAGCGAGAGGGTTAAAGGGAGATAACTTCGGATTTGAAGTTAAAGCATTATCATTGATAACTCTCTCCTCTAATTTGCAAACCCTAGTTACTATATTCTTAATACTTGATATAATGCAAAAATATCACAATGATAAAATTAGTCAATAATTATTTATAACAATTTATACTGGGACTCATGCATGCAATTATAATTAATCCATAATAATATTTAAATTTTTGAAATTATAAATGGTGTTCCAATAACTTGGATCAATTTTAATGTAAATTAAGTTTAAGCATCTGATAATTTTTTTTGTTTTCTTTCAGATTTGGCAAACATTTGGGCGATATTTTTTGCACATAATTGCCATGACTTAAATAACATGATCCAATAGAGAAATAAATAATTTTTCACTAATAACACTTCTGACTTTGATCTGTCTAAATGAAACACCCTTATTTATAATCCATCTTAATGGAAACAACCTTTTTTTTTCTAAGTTTTTTTATTGTCTTTCAATCATTTCTCCTCACCTGCTATCCTCTTCCACCTCACATATGAGGCATGCTGCAACATTTGCAAACCACTGCTCTACACCCTTACAACAATCTCATTCACTAACACTCTATCTTGAATGGCTCTTGGAACTCATTTTCGGTAAACAATAATATATATATATATATATATATATATATATATATATATATATATATAAAGAAATATAGTTTTAAGGTATGCTATATTTAGGGAATAAAGTGCTCAATATCAGGAATAGAGCGTATGTAAATATATAAGTGAACATTGAAGTCCACATTCAGAGGCGACAGACTGTTTCATGCTAGATGCAATCTGTTGCCTCTGAGTTTTAACTTCAATGTTCACTTTTATATATATATATGTATATATATATATGTTAAAAATTATTTTCTCTCTGATATTTCTGAAACTGTTAAACACTATGCTTTTGTTAGGTGCATAGTATATGATTAGTTTTATGAGGTTTATGATGGAGAAACGAGTTTCAAAAGAAAAAAAATCTCAACAATTGCATGTTATCAAAAGACGCTATCAACCGGAAGAATGCTTGTGGTGAACAATCTGAAAACGACACAAGCAGACAAAAAACATATTCAACAATTGAAGGCAAACTTGGATAGTGATAGTTTCACTACCAGCAAATCTATTATTGCAAATCTTCTATTATTTCCTGAATAGGGGAAAAATTTCCTTCCGCATCCAAAATACATTTTGTATAAAACTTCAAGATATCCATGATGACAATTATTCCACACTTTGAAAATGAAACTGTTCACTTTTAATCATCAAGTTGATGCTATTCTCCAGGAAGCAACTAACTGTAACTTCTTGGTCTTACATTTTCTGCTAACATGAAGTGGAATTATTATATTGAATCAATTGCTAGGTCTGCTGCTAGGCAAGTTGGTTCACTGTTTCGTGCTAGACAATTTTTCTCACCAGAATCTATTTTACACCTTTATAAGTTCTTTCATCCATACATTGGATATTGCTGCCATATCTGTTTCTTCTGCTCTATATCTAGAGATTCTTCACAAAATCCAAAGAAAAATCTTCAATATTATCGGTCCTGATCTAGCATCTCACCTCTATCACTTTCCGACCAACATAGCATAGGTTCCATGTGTATTTTTGATAAATATTTCATGGTAATTGTTCTGTTGATTTTTCCACTTTGGTACCTCAATTTCATTAATTTTAGCACAGTACTAGACTGGCATTTAGGTCTCATCATTTTATAGTTGAAAGGGCTAAATATAACCATAAGTTCTCTCTCACGTCACGCTTGTGGAACTCTTTTCCAGTTTCCTTTCCTGTCATCTGTGAATTTAAAAAATTTAAATGCAATGTCAGTCATCCTCTTCTGTCTCCTTGAAAATTGTTTTTTTCTTATCCTCTCTGTTTCTTTCATTCTCCTTAATCTCTAGCATATTAGTGGCTTTTATCACAATGCTTAGTGTGAAATGATTAAAAAAAAAAGATTTCAATTACTTTTTTTTTGTCATACATAGAATAAAATAAATTGGTCATGGTGATTTCAGCTTAAGATGAATCCATTTTATCCTCATGTATCCATACCTACATTTTGTTTGGAAGGAAATTCTTTTGAAAATAGGAATACTACTACAAAAAATGCATGGCCATCAGTAAAAGGATGAGCCCGAAATGCGATTTGCAAGTCTGGAACACTAGAATCAAGCAAACGCGGAAGTTTAAATATCTGGAAAGCATTCTGATAGGGGCCGGTAAATGCAACATTGAGATCCGTAGACATATTGGAATGGCCAAGAACACATTTCAAAAGCTAGGCACAGTATTGCAAGACAGGAGGATTTCTTTGTTAACAAAGAAAAGAATACTGAGCTGTTACCTGATATATGTCCTTCTTTACGGTAGTGAATGTTGGATGATTTCCTCAAAGATGAAGAAGAGACTCAAAGCGACAGAGATGTGGTTCTACAGAAGGATGCTGAGGATATTATGGACTGAGTGCATGAGCAACGATGAGGTCTTAGAGAGAATGCAAACAAGGAGGAGGCTTATAGATTAATATCAGGAAGAGGCAGCTGAAGTTCCTGGGACACATAATGAGGAAGGAGGGCCTGGAGAATATGATACTCACAGGACAGATAGAGAGCAACAGAGACAAAGGAAAACAATGCATGACATACCTAGCGGGCTTAAGCAAGTGGATGACGGAACGTGGTCTGGGAAAGGTGGCAGAGGGTAGGAACTTGTGGCGAGCTGCAAGGGATAGAGGGAGGTGGAGAGCCATGATCGCCTACATCCTGAAAGGACACAGCACATAGAAAGAAAGACTACAAACAAAAACACATCCCTTTAAGACTTTCATTAACAAAATGAGTAGCATATGTAATTAGATGAGAAAATGATGATATAATCAAGATAATAATGATTTTAGTGATACAATTACTAATAAATTAACCCATACCTGGTGGGGAGAAGACATGAATTCATACCTTTCCCAAGGATATTTGTGAGTGAATATAAGAAACCCAATAGGAATCTGAACTCAGTTCTCCAATTAACAATGCTGAACCACTATCTATTAAACCACCTGCACATCTAAGCTTATAGTACCTGGCATTCCACAGTCACCAATCCAGGTACTCACTAGGCTCAACATTGCTTAACTTTATTGATCATACGAGAACTAATGTTTCAATGTGATGTGGGTGTAAGTCTCAAGATGTTGATTTTCTACACTACCCTTAATGAAAATTTAGGAAGGATACTCACATCATCAGTGATACTGACAAGTCTGTTTTATTATGGCAAGGTTGTTGGGGAGCAAGCAAGATAATAAAGCCACTAAAACACAAGGGGTTACTGAGTTACTAGAAAATATGAGAAAAATACTATTAAGGAGAGAGAACAACAAAAGAAAAGATGATAACAGTTGACATTGCATTTACATTTTTGAAGATTAAAGTTTACTGGATGCAAGAAGCCAGAAGAGAGTTCTACAAGCGAGAAGTGCAATAAAAGAAATTGTTAGCATAAAACTTATGGTTACATCTCGCCATTTCAACTGTAAAATAATGTGACCTTGCTGCTAATCTTGTACTATGCTTAAATTCATAAGTTCTAGGTACCATAGAGGATAATATAATTAGTCTTTGATGTTTATATTTACTTATTTATTATATAACAACCTCTCTTAGGCAGAGCCTCTCACACACTGCAGACAGTGAATGTATGGTCTGCATATTAAACCCAGGGGCTTGTGGGCCATTGTACACACACAGACACACAGATATGGGATTGTGTACCAGTAAATACATAAAGATCACTCGTGGATGTTAACGGCTAACAAATTCAACTACCAAGACAAAAAAGTAATTTTGTGATGGAATTTTAAGAAACATCCTGATAATCACTGAACATAATGGAATGGTTTTTATTTTGTAATCACCCACTCCCTGCAAGGCAAAAAGCCACTAAGGAACAAGTTTTTACTGTTAATTAAAGAATCAAAGAAAAGCATTATTGAGGAGAGATGACAATAAAAGAAAAGTATTCTAGGAAACAGAGGAGTAAGATTGACTTTAAACAGTTGAAAACCAGAGTTGACTGGAAAGCAAGAAGCTGGAAGTGAGTTCAACAAACAAGAAGAGTGAAAAAATCATTATCACAGAAGAGGAGAAACTATTAGCATAAAACTTATAGTTGTATCTAAAAATGTTAACAAATGATGAGACCTAGCTGCCAATCAAGTACTGTCCTTAAATACATGAAGTCAAGATACCAAAAAGGAAAGTTCATCAGGACAATTATCATGAAAATATTTATAGAAAAGGCTCAGTGAAGTTATGTGAAAGGGACTGAAACTAAGATGCTAGGTCAGGACATTGCAGATTCTTTGGGTTTTGCCAACAATTTATCCTTACAGAATAGAAGCACCAGACAAAATATGTCAGCAATATTCGATTCATGAGTAAATGGTAGACTTATGAATGTGCAAGATAGACAGTTTTTCCCACCATAATCTATCACAACAACCATATTTCCAATCAGTAGATCTAGCAATTGATTTGGTATAACTGTTCCATGATGGCACAATGAATTACCATCACTCAACCCCAAAAAAGACAAAAATAGGTTCTCTAAGATGATTAGCAGTTTAAAGGCTTCAGAGAGAATTACATGAGTAAAATTAATATCCCCATTAAATAAAATATGGTCACTTACATATTTATAATTCTACCATTCATTTATGCCTTGAATATTGCTACAATATATGGTCTGATATTCCTGCTGTATATTTAGAGATCCTTGATAAAATCCAAAGAATGTTCTGCAATGTTGATGGTCCTGACCTGGCATCTCAGCTTCAGTCATTTTCCCCACTACCCTGTGCCTTTTCTATAAATACTTTCATAGTTATGTTACATGAACACAGTGCTAGATTGGTGGCAAGGTCACTTTACTGTTGAATTGGTGAGATGTAAGCTTAATTTCTATGCCAATGGCATCTTTTCTCACACATTAAAATTTGATATTCACAAAACAGATTGAATGGACAGAGGAAAGCAGCATATAGCCTACCTAGCAAGCTTGAGTAAATGAATGGCAGAACAGGGATTAGGAGAGATAACAAAAAGACAAAAGAGCAACAAAGGACAAGAAATAGGGGAGAGCCATGATCACCAAGGTCTTGAAGGGATACATCACAGAAAAGAAGAAAATAAGCTTTTTCCCTTCTATGTGATGAATCACCTTCAAGATTCGTTCCCTAGTCAATTTGACAAAGATCTGTTGGCTACTCACCTAACATTAGTTAAACAGTAGATCTGATGGGGTCTAGTTCAATGCTGTAACCCAATGGGTTACTATCCACCCAGCTTCAAAAATTAATTTTTAATGCTAAACTATAAAGAGCATATTCAGAATATCAATTTGCCTGATGCACTGGTAGAATTGATATCAATAATTAGTTAATTAATTAGAACTCATATTTTAATTATTTATTTATTAATAATTCTTAATTTTAATTATTTTAATTAATTAATCAGAACTCATATTTTATCTCATTAAATTAATTTAATCCAATGATACACATTTTCAATATTTATTTCATTTTAATATAAAACGTAAAATGATAAAGCCATATTCTAAATACGGACATGGAGATGAGTGTCAAAATGGCAATCCTTAAACAAATTAGGAGCATAGAATTGAAATGGTAATATTAGCTGTTTCCTTATAAGGAAACTTTCAGCATTCATTAAGTGAGCAACTTGTACCTTTCTTGAAATTTATAAAAATCTTTCAGTTTTCTAAGTTTTTCAGGAAACTTTTCTAAATCCAGTAGCTGTTATTGCTCTTTCCAGTATTGATGAAGGACTTCTTCCTAACCTTTTATTTCAAGTAGCGTGGAATGTTAGCATCTTTATTACATCATTATTTTCTGTTCAAGTTACATGTGCTATCCATTTTAGCTGTTGCTTCTGTTGAAAGCTCTCAAATGATGTGGTTTCTGTTATCTGATAAAGTTCTTTGTGATTCTGTAGCACCAGTTCTCAAGGTCCAAAGACATGTGGTCTATACCAAGATTTATTGGCATCACTCAGTTATTTTTTAATCATTGATATGAGAAAGCTGTTTGTGTACAACTAACAAATTAGATATTTCTGAACAGGGTCAGTGCTATTCATGACATCCCTATGAAAGTTTTGATCTGACAAGGCTATTTAAGAACATGACTCAAGTTTTCAGGCTATTAAAGGCAAATATGGGCAGCTGAGACATAGTTAAGATATGTTCTGAAAATCATCTCATTTCAAACTTTGTTCACCAAGTAAAATGTTTGTCCTACCACAGCAATACATTCTAAATGATAGTGTTTGAATTTCGTGGTGGTGTTGTCAAATCCCATTATGGCAACATCAAAAATGACTTTGAATGTTGTAAAAAATCTTGTTGCACTTCAGAAAGAATTTAGTCAAATGAACTCTAAATTGATGAACAATTGAAAATGCATTATCGAGACATGTTAGAATGCTTGTGTTCTGGCCATAAGACCTCGGTCTGAATCTCACCATGGTTGATTTTTCAGAGAGGTAACTTCTTTATAATATTGGCCTGCAGAAACAATCCCAACATGTTGCATCTTTGGAAAGTGCCTGAAAACCTTACCATGTGTTAACCCAAACCTTGTGAGAGAAACTGAGAAATGGAACACTTGGGAGCAGTTAATTGTTGTGCTAGCGTCAATATCATGACTGATGGCTTGAGCATGCTAGCCTTGTTCAGGCTGTTGATCACGTTAGGCTCTCTACAAGAAACTGTAACTAAGGTTGACTCAGCATAGTTTCAGTATAAACCACAGGTGGGCTCTGTGAGTGTTGAACAAACACAAATGTGATCAGCCCAGATTATATATTCTTTTCTAATAACTGTAAATACAGTCTGCAAACCTGTGTTGCAAGCATCTGTAATAGGTATTTGCAAGCCATTCTGGCAGATGGGTGTGCTTGGAAACGAGTAGTAGTCAACCATTGACTATGTTTGGATTTCATGGTAGTGTTGTCAAATCCTGCTATGGCAACAAGAAGAATAATTTTGAATGCTATAAAAATCTCGGTATCCTTGAAAAGAATTCAGCCAAATTAATAATGTAGCGATTTAAATGTTAATAATAAAATTATAAAATTTATATTAATGAAATGTGAAAATAAAGAACATTTATATTCTTATGAAGAGTTGATCAAGCACTCTTAGTCTTCTTCTGTATACTGTTTTCCTTCAAGACGTGTGTAATCATGGCCCTCCACAACTTCCTAACCATATCTTTTTACTATCCTTCCCACTACCTGTTCTGTCATCTATTTACATAAACTTGTTAGATAGGTTAGTCATCATTTCCTTCTACCTCTCTTCTTTTCAGTATGTCCTGTGAGTGTTAAATTTTTCAAGCTTTCTTTCCTCATTATGTGTCCTAGAAATTTCAACTATCTCTTTCTGAGTTAAGTATATGAATCCTTTTTGCTTCCATTTTCCTTAAAACTCCAGCATCACTTACATGCCCCATTAATGATAAGGCACACTTAGTTTGAAAGTTCTGTCCAGGACAGGAGCAATGGAGGTACTCGATTTCTTGTCCTTTGTAGCTTTTAATAAAGTTTACTATTACTCCTAATCACTATTCTGCCAACCATTTACACAAGCTTGTTAGTTAGGTTATTTGCTGCTTTCCTCTGTCCCACTTGTCTTCAAAATTTGGCATTTATTTTTAAATTTTTATTTTTTAACATATTGTCTGAATAAATTTAAACCATTTTGTAGTTCTGGTCTGATGAGGCAGATATTAAAAACTTACCTGCCAAAATAAATGTATTATCTGATTTTTCGTGATGTCTTAAGTATTTTCCTTTGATGTGTGTGTGTCTGTGTGTGTGAATATATATATATATATATATATATATATATATATATATATATGTGTGTGTGTGTGTGTGTATATATATATATATATATATATATATATGTATATATATATATATATATATGTGTATATATATAAATAAAAAGAAATAACAGTAAGATATATAATCCGGTGTTCTTATAGATATTTTTATTTTTACAAAATAGTGCTCAATGTAAATTTACAGAGCATTAATATTATAAATTAATTGATTTAAAATATGGTTTTTCCGCTACACAGTTCTAACCATGTTTCAAAAATGGAAGGTCCGAATTTAATTTTGTAATTAAATTAAAGACATTAGTTCCATTTCATCCTCAAGCGAATTTTGGAGTAACTTTTAAAATTACTGGGTTTTAAAGACATAGCTAAAATCATAATTCACGTTTCCAAGGTTACAGATAAATTCACTTCCACTAGACAGGGGTGTTTTCATGTTCTTTATGTCTGTATTTTGATGTATCCGTTATTAGCTACGTTTTGGTAGGGGGTAGGGATGTATTCTTCAATGAAATCTAACATCCGTTAAATGCATGTCATCTGGATTTTTAAAAATTTTATTGTTAACTGTAAAAATTCTTACGGCATTTTTTCTATTTGTATATTTAAAGATATTTTTGGGTGGGGGGGTTGTTCAGGTTAAAATACGTTTTATTTAACTACAATTTGAAAAATATTTTCACTATTAATTTTTAATATACTATATTTCTTTTAAGAACAAGTAAATGTATTAGAATCCCTTTCCAGTATGTAGAGTTATTTTCACATCAACTATAAGTATGTATATTATTAGGTAACAATTTTTTTTTTTTTTTTTAAGTAAACTTTATGACAATGATGCCAAAAATAGCTGATTTCACTGATTTAGTAAACTTTTATTTTTTATATAAACTTAGTAATATCTTGTTTCTCATGTAATTACAGAGGATATGGGTCATTCAATGGCTTACATCTAGCTTTTCTTATTAAATTCATTTTACTGTAGGTGTTTTATTGGATTCCTTTAAGTGCTTGATATATATATATATATATATATATATATATATATATATATATATAGTCTGTAAAAAAATAGACATGTCTACTCAAACATGTATATCCACTAAATATAATGTATATAGTAATGATAATAATAAACACAGTTCTAACGATGTTTCAAAAATAACAATAAAAACAATAACAATAACAATAAAAACAATAACAATAACAATAATAACAATAACAATAATAATAATAATAATAATATGTATACAGTATTTTGGCAAGTTTACTTAAAGATCGATGAAATTTTTTTTGTTATGAATTTTTTTATTTACGTTCTGAATGCTTCTGAATTCCAGTTTTCTGGTGGAAATTTTGACATAAACTGTCCAGTGTTTGAGTACTTTTAGCTTTCATAAGTCATTATCAGCTGTTAAATGGCCACTATATCCATTGTCAGCTTTGACTATGAAGAGAGAACATTTTTCAAAAGTACCAGAATTCTTAATAGCAGAAAGTAACCAGACTATAAATTAAGAAATCTCATTTAACCAACAGAGAAAATGCAGAAAAAAGATTGAAAGGCTTTAAATAGTGAATTACCTTTGGCTATAGCTGTCACTATTTATACACGTATCTACAAATGTTGTAATATTCTGGATGATAACCACAGACACACACAAAGAAACACCTTTCCTCCAAACATCACTCAAAGAAAAAAAAATAATAATAATAATTTTTGCCCTCTCTGTGTTTCTAAAATGATTTTTTCCCTGTGCAGTTGAAGTTGAGAAGTCACAAAGATTTCAATCCTCAATCTTCCATCTTTGATATCAACAAGCAAAATAAATCAGATATTTTAGACGGTCGACTTCCTTTATAAATATTCACCAACTCAAGTCTCAGTATCAGAAAAAAAAAAAAAAGCAGTGAGGTGAAGAAGAAAAGAAAAAAAGTCTTTGCCAGTTTGGACAATAACTTAATCTAAATGTGGCTGGAATTCTGACCCGAGAAAATGTACTTGCTCATATACATACATTTACGATTATCATTTGCATCTTAAAAGGCCAGACAGGTATATATTGCTTGATAATCATAAACTGAACCATTGTTCTTCATTTATTTAACCAAACAAATTTCCATCGCTGGTTTTTATGAATTGGATATAAATATATTTCAGAGTGTTTTCCTTACTTAAAGCTTTATATACCTCTGCATGAGATGCCGGTTAATGAGGTTAGTCGAGTTGATCATTACTTACTGAGTATTAAGTTCTATCTTTGCTGTGTCTCACATACAAAATTCAATATTAAATAGGCTAACAAGAGTTGTAAAATAGACCAACATAACCTAAAATTAATTGCAATGGATTTTCATAGTAAAATCTTTGGCAATACATTTTCATTGTAAAACTATTAGCAATGCATTTTTATAGTAAAACCTTCCCCCATGTATTTTTAAATTAAAACCATTTCCAATGACTTTTTATAATAAAGTTACTTACAATGTATTTTCCTTATTTGGGTGAAATTAGCCTTTTCCATATGGGAAACCTTTGACATTCATTGACGTTGAAATTTATAAAATTCTTTTTCTTTGAAATAGCTTTTCAAGGTATTAGACTATTTACATAGTTCCGACTATTGTCCCCATCTTTGTTGCCGTATTTATCACAACATTTTGGCCATTGTACGCACCAGCCTTCTTCAGGTGGTTGGAATGTCAAACTCTTTATTTTGCTTGCTGGGGTAGACTGTTCTAGTTCCATATGCCATGTCTAATGAATGTCAGTTATCAGTTATCTCCTTTTAATTCCCCTTACCAAGTTCTCCACTGCCCTAACCAAGTCTTTAAGTGATGCAGTTTTTGCTATTTGGTAAAACTCCTCACTGGTGATTATGTAGCGCCAGTTTATAGAATGTCATAAAGGATCATCTTCTGAAGGTTTAAATTAATAAAACTAATTCATTTTTAAACCATTTTTAATCACCCTGCACTTTTGATAATAATGAAGAGATGCTGCATTCAAATTGGATGCCTAGTGACCAGATAGGAAATAAATATAGCTTTCATATCAAGAGGATCAAAATACCAGTCATACAGCAATGAATTGCTTTCAACCAATATCCTTCTTTTTTCAAAATATATGTTAGCTACTTTTATGAATTATAGTTTAGGAAGGTGATAAATTTCACTGAAATAAGTTAGAAAATATCCAAGCTTCCATCTGAAATCAAGATAATGTGAACATTAACCAAAATGTCTACAATATTTGGTTAAAGAACTATTATTTATTAGGTTGGTGCAAAAATAATGACGTAATAATGTTGTTTTTTGACATTAAAAAATACGTCAAAAACGACATTATTACGTCATTATTTTTGCGCCAACCTAATAAATTATTTACATGATTCAGAGTGTTATTCTCATCATCATCGCCATATTCACAAGATTTTGGCCATTGTACACTCCAGCCTTCTTCAGGTGATTGGAATTTTGAAACAAACCTTTTATTTTGTCCACAGGGGTAGATTGTGGATAAAAGCATTGGTTAGATCTATTGACTAGACTCAAAGAGTTGTGACTTCAAACCAGGCTACAGCAGTGGTAAACCAAAAACTTGAAAAAATTAAGTTAAAGGGAAATAACTGAGACATCCAGAAGAGGTATGGCATGTGGAACTAGAAAAGTCTACCTTGGTGGATAAAATAAAGGTTTCGGTTCAAAATTCCAATTACCTGAAGAAGGCTGGAGCATACAACAACTGAAACATTGTGAATATGGCAATGAAGATGAGGATAACAGTCTAAATAATGTAAATAATCATAATACATCATCGCAGAGATATTGAAGGAAATATAAGTTTGAACTAACATCAGGAGGATATGGGTTCTTTTACTATGTGCCCAGTCCCTTCAGGACATGGACAATTATGGCTCTCCACAATTTCCTGTCCTTAGGTAGCTCTTAATAAAGTTTGTCATTTTGCTATCTATTTTTTGCCAACCATTTAACCAAGCTTGTTAGATAGATTATTTTCTGTTTTCCTCTCTTCCACTATGTCCTGTGAGTGTTAGATTCTCCAAGCACTTCTTCCTCAAGATGACCTAAAAGTTTCAGTTGTCTCTTTCTGATACTAAGTATGTGTCCTTTTTCATTCCATTTTCCCTAAAACTTCCTTGTTACACACATGTTCAATCCATTTCATTTTCAGGATCCTTCTGTAGAACTACATTCACTGGTATATAGGACGACTGATACTACATAGCAGTTCAGGTACTCTGTTTCTAAAGAGATTTTTCTGTTTCTTAATACTTTGCTAGGTTTAGTTAATCCTAATGGCTAATGAATTCACATGCTAGGAATGTTATTACCAAAATAAAATATAGAATTTATTCAACTCAGAAAGGACACATGGCCTGGTGGATAAAACCATTGGTTGATTGATCCAGAAGTGACTTGACCTAAAGAGTTGTAAGTTCAATCCCTGGCTACAGCAAATAGAACAAAAACTTGGAATGTTGAGTTATCAAGGCGAATTAACTAAAACTGAGATATCTAAAGGCATGGCAGGTTGAATCAGAACAATCTACCTCCATGAACTAAATAAAGGGTCCAGTTTGAAACTCTAAATATCACCTGAAGAAGGCCAGAGTATATAATGGCCAAAACTTTGTGAACATGGCAATAAAGATGAGGACAATAGTCCCAACAAAGTAAACAGTTACAATACCTCATCTCAGTAATATAGACAAAATTTTAGATGATTAAAATAATCTTATATGTAGATCAAAATTCAGAAAAGGAGTAAATTCATCAAAGATTGATGAAAGATCTTACAATTAGCAGCCAAAACACATTACGAGAGATAGATTGCTTTTAAAAATGACTTGGAAAGATGCCTCTCATCTGGTTCAAAACTGAGACAAAAATATCTTTTTCATATTTCAGGAGATTATCCAGCATTCAATGTCATATATGACGACTGATATTACGTGACAGCTAAGTACTATTTTCTTTGTTTCTAATGAGTTAATAAAGCAGTAAAACATTGTCAAATTGAAAACAAGAATACTGAAGATAACAGATAAGCAGAAAGCATGGTGTAAACTATAAAAATTGGATTGAAAATATGTGTACAACAGAAAGAAAAGATAGAGACATTTCTTCCTAGATTATTGCTAAGCTACGGGACAATACCACATGCTGAAAGATTGAAATGCCGATCTGTTTTCATGGATAGACAAATTAGAGCCTCGTTGTCTATATCCAATGCCACCAACAAAAAACTATGGTATAAAAAGAATAATAAATCTACAAAACACAAGATTCATAATACAAAGTGGACAGAACATAAAATGGGATATCAGCAAATGCAGACAAAGTTCAATTGCAACAACGATAGCGATGAATAAATGTATAGTTAACCTAAAAGTAAGGAAGGCAAAAATGTCATGTCAAGGTAAGAAAAAACTAGACATGGAAATCAAGATTAATATAGACTCTGAAGATGAACAAGAACCATTGTTGGAGGAACACTCCTATGAAAAGAGAAAAAGGTCAAGATCTTCCATATCTAGACAATCTCTTAGGAAGAGGGTGGAAGATAGTGAGGAGACAAAAACTCTCAAGAGAAGTATCAGGGAAAATAAGGAGATGAAACCTTTTTGGTAAAGGGAGGTGAGTTGACTCATTTACATATGAAGTCACAAAGACTATAAATAGCTATGGCTATTACCCATGAGGCAGTTGAGAGCATGCTACTTTCTGGGAGTAGGTAACACTACACAAAAAATGGTAGTAACTGTTTCAAACTTTTGAACCTTAGTATAAATTTCAAGAAAACTCTTTTTTTTAACAAATCTTTATAGGAATTAGAAAATTTTATAAGTTTATAAGGATAAATAGAGCTTTTTAAAAATGTTATCAGCGAAATATCCTTCACATTCAGAAGGCAATATTAACCCCGTTCTTGATTTCATGGCTATGGTGGACAATGACAGCAGCTTTTATTGACGATTATCCTTCACGTCCTTTTTATCAATGACTTCTCAATATATCAGACTTCTATTTTTGTTGTCATTTCATTAAATCTTTTATCAAAATATCACCCCAAAATCAAGAGTTCAAAGTCTAGTTAAAATTCTCCTGGAAAAAAAAAAAAAAAAAAAATTAACTCAATTTCAATTTATTTCTGACTTTTTAAAATTCTCTGCACACAGAAAGAACCTATTAATAATTCTGTCTGCTTAGTTTTTACCTTCAATGCTTCTCCAAGACAGATGGTTTTCAATCATTCTTGAAAAATAGCCAGTCCTAAGTTTGGAAAGGAAGAGATTTACAAGTACACAAAACAAGACTATGAAAATTTTGAATGTTCTGTTTTTCTTGTGATTTTCTGTTCCATTTAGGGACAAGCAATCCAAAACTTCAAAAACAGCAAAGTTTTTTTGTCATTTTTCTTTTTTCAATTTTGTGTATCTAAAAGAATTACCTAATCTTTACTCTCTGAAATAATTAATCTTAATAATTAAGTAAAAGAAAAAAATAACAGGATGTTTCCTTCTCTCTTAAAAACATCTGGAAATATTTAAAATGTTAAAGAAACAGTTCTCTACACTAACATTCAATATTTCCCATTTTATTAAAATATTGAAATTTTTAAATGGTTACTTCTTTGTAGTATTTAGTCAAAACACTGTTTATCCTCATCTGAAGGAATTTGATTTGAAATCTTAATTATATATCAACGAAGTCTCTTAACAGTTCTCTTACAGCTTTTCCCAAGAACTGTAGGAAAGACTACTGTGTGGGTGCTTCTGTAAACACCTCAATTTTGACCTCTTCAAGCCAAGTGTTAATAATTAGATATCCTCCCTATCCTCATAATCTCTATTTCTTCCCACTTTCTCTTCCACTCATATTTCATACTGCACTCATCATTAACATTCCAACAGTAATACTCTACTTTGAGTGGCTCTTGAGTCTTTGTTGGGTGAAATTTTGTAATTATTATCAAAACATTTTTGTTATTGTGCTCTCAGGTCTCTGTTGATCCAGGTAAACTCCAAGAAATTTTGAACTAAACCCTTTATTTTATTTAATCTACAGGTGTGAATCATTCTTGTTTGTCTGTCTATGTCTAGTGGTATCTCAGCTTGTTTATTTTTGTACTGCTAGCCTTGTTTCCACTGTTTGAGTCTGAACTACCTAGACCAGGGATTGAACTCACAATTACTTTGCCACATGATTCATGAACCAATACTTTTAATAGCCATAAATAATAATACATCATACCCAACAATTAATGTGTAACAATATCACATGTCAGGTGAATATAACATTATAGTGACCACTATAACAGGAGAGAGCTATGGCAGAAAGGTTTAACCTCCCATTTACCTTTCCCCTATTATGGGCATTATTATATCAATGATATAATAACACTGTATTTCATGGACGGAATGGAATGACTGAAAGGAAAAGGAATGACAAACATGCTTTGTTTCTCAGAGAGACTTTTCTAACACTATGACATACGCAAGACTAATCCATATATACACATTTCCCACAGAAAAAAACATATATCTCATATATCCATGGCAAGCAGAGTATAAAGGAGAATGAAAAGATAGGGTCTTACATAAAATCTGGAGATTCTTTTGTGTTTCTGGGGAAGCCATGTTTAGGACTCCTGATTCAAGTGGGCCAGATTCATCTACTATGTCCCAAGTGAGGAAATATTCTGTGGATGGGAAACAGCAAGTTTTAGGTTTTCCCAAATTGAGTATTGCAAACTGGAGTTTTCTTCTCTATCTGGGAAAGATTGTGAAGTTAGCTCCACTTACTTTCCAGAAACCACTATCAGGGAACACTTAATTGGCACTATAAATACTCTGTGATAATTTTTTGTTGCCTCTTTGTAATTTTTCTGCTTACACGTCAACATGTAGGTTTTTTGCGGGAAAACACGTTTCCCATAGGAAAATGCATGAACAAACCACACGCAACACATGCATGTACGTCCATTCATTCACTTCACATCCATTGAACAAAAAAGGTTTTCCCATTCTTTTCTTACACACATCACTGTCACTTGTATACCTTTCTTGTTAATATTAGGTTGGTGCAAAAATAATGTCGTTACCTCACATAGTAACATATGTGAGAAAACGACATTATTTTTGCACCAACCTGATACATTATCATTTGTTTGTACACGTGTTGTTTCTTTGCATTTATTCGCATAGACTCACATGCCAAGTCTGCCTTTTTGTTGTGGGTATTCCAGGAGACATGTTTCTTTCCAATTCAAACACCAATATTACATACTAACAATGCCTGCAACGAGACATATTCCCAAAGGGAAGTGGCACCATGGACTTTTAAGCTGCTGGGGAGGTAGATTTATCATCTTCCCAGGTCGTTGGAAGCCCAGATTAAAGAAATCAAGTTCTTGGTTTGGCTACTTTAAACTGACAAAATGACTGGCCACTTTTGTCACTATATGAAGTGACATAACTAATTGTCTGTGGTGATAATCGTCTTCCATACCCCTACACTTTAATCCTCTTGGCTATTATCTTGTGGGACCAACCGATACCTGAAGAAAACTGAAAGGGACAATGACTGAAATGTTATGATAGTAACAAAAAAGATGAGGATAATAGTCCAACTATAAATTATGAAAATATTAATAAATGTTAATCCTTGGAATTCAGATGGAAATAAGAACATTTATTTTATTTTACTTAAAAATCCCATTACATATTGAGTCTTGTATTGTATGAACAACAGTAAAAAAATAACTAAAAAATACTTGCAATACAAGATGCATAATACACTTA
This sequence comes from Acanthosepion lycidas, assembly GCA_963932145.1. Classification (NCBI taxonomy): domain Eukaryota; kingdom Metazoa; phylum Mollusca; class Cephalopoda; order Sepiida; family Sepiidae; genus Acanthosepion; species Acanthosepion lycidas. The sequence goes on along the minus strand of OZ010574.1, from coordinate 63,151,167 downwards.
AAATATAACATTTAGAAAACACTTACAAGCTTCATAACATACAGTATAATAAATTTATTAGATCATTGCAAAAGTTTGTGTCCATTTAGAAAATTAAAAATGAAATTTTACATTTTACATTTATTAGTCAAGTACATTGTTTCCCTTGGTTTTAACAACTGTCTCCCATCATTCTACAAGCTACAATTATAAGAATAAAGATGCACTTATAACTTTTATTACAAGTGTCAAGTATGAATCTTATTAGAAATTATATCACTTTTCCCTTGGTTTTAACAACTGTCTCCCATCATTCTACAAGCTACAATTATAAGAATAAAGATGCACTTGTAACTTTTATTACAAGTGTCAAGTATGAATCTTATTAGAAATTATATCACTTTTCCCTTGGTTTTAACAACTGTCTCCCATCATTCTACAAGCTACAATTATAAGAATAAAGATGCACTTGTAACTTTTATTACAAGTGTCAAGTATGAATCTTATTAGAAATTATATCACTTTTCCCTTGGTTTTAACAACTGTCTCCCATCATTCTACAAGCTACAATTATAAGAATAAAGATGCACTTGTAACTTTTATTACAAGTGTCAAGTATGAATCTTATTAGAAATTATATCACTTTTCCCTTGGTTTTAACAACTGTCTCCCATCATTCTACAAGCTACAATTATAAGAATAAAGATGCACTTGTAACTTTTATTACAAGTGTCAAGTATGAATCTTATTAGAAATTATATCACTTTTCCCTTGGTTTTAACAACTGTCTCCCATCATTCTACAAGCTACAATTATAAGAATAAAGATGCACTTGTAACTTTTATTACAAGTGTCAAGTATGAATCTTATTAGAAATTATATCACTTTTCCCTTGGTTTTAACAACTGTCTCCCATCATTCTACAAGCTACAATTATAAGAATAAAGATGCACTTGTAACTTTTATTACAAGTGTCAAGTATGAATCTTATTAGAAATTATATCACTTTTCCCTTGGTTTTAACAACTGTCTCCCATCATTCTACAAGCTACAATTATAAGAATAAAGATGCACTTGTAACTTTTATTACAAGTGTCAAGTATGAATCTTATTAGAAATTATATCACTTTTCCCTTGGTTTTAACAACTGTCTCCCATCATTCTACAAGCTACAATTATAAGAATAAAGATGCACTTATAACTTTTATTACAAGTGTCAAGTATGAATCTTATTAGAAATTATATCACTTTTCCCTTGGTTTTAACAACTGTCTCCCATCATTCTACAAGCTACAATTATAAGAATAAAGATGCACTTGTAACTTTTATTACAAGTGTCAAGTATGAATCTTATTAGAAATTATATCACTTTTCCCTTGGTTTTAACAACTGTCTCCCATCATTCTACAAGCTTCTTGATGCCATTTTTGTAAAAATTTTGTTTTTGCTAGAAGAAAATTGTGAGGTAGTTTTTGACTGACAGTATAAAGTCAAATTTTTCTCATTTAAATTGTCCTGTAGAGACCTAAACAATGAAAATCTAAATGATTTAAGCAAGGAGAATACCGTTGATGCTGGAGGATTTCCCATTTCATCGTTTTAAGCTTCTACAAGGTCTGCATTGCAACATACAGTTTTGCATTGTCCTGGTGGAAAATAAAACCTTTTCAATTTTGCAAAATTTTCTATTTTTCTTGAACCTAAGTTTCTTCAAATGGTGACCTTATAGAAGCTTAGACAGTTGAGATATTGATTTTCCAATTCTTAGCAATCTCTTCCATTGGAATCTTCCGTTTATTCTCCACAATGGGAAGCAGTGTGTTTTCTTAAACATCAGAATATTGCCTGGAGCATGGATGATAATTTAGGTTAAAATCACACTGACACAATCGACCAAATCACTTTCTGACTGTCCAAAGAGCAGGAGCATGATCCAAATAAACTTTCTGAATGATTTTAGTTATATTAACAATGCCTATTCCTTTCCAAAATTCATAGTGTATAATATGGCAAAAGTGCAACTTTTCATCCGCCATCTTTCATGCATACATTTGTAGACAAAACATCAGGATTCAGCAAAGTCAGACTCATAACCAAACAATTAAAGGTTTCAATTTAGAACATACCATAAATTGGTACCAAAATAAATGCCAGTGTCATTTTATATTAACAAGGAAAATCAGGCACAAACTTTTGTAGTGATCCGATATAGTATACTTAACCTGTGTAGGATCTTTGTTTTCCGGATTTGTCAAAAGTTTTAAATGATGTTAAAAAAATAAAAAAGTGATAAGGATTTCTCTTTAAAAAAAATTATAAAAAGCTTTAGATATGAATACCAAGGCTTAGGCTGCAGCTTTAGATATCTGGAAGGCTTTTGACTGAGTTTGACATGCTGACCTGCATCACAAGCTTAACAAATGGCTCTGCGTCTATATCCTTTCATATAATGTGGTAGTCACTCAAAGCTCTATCATTGAACCTATGTTGTTTCTTTATCTTCATCAATGGCCTTCCCAACGTCATCATTTTCCAGCTAGGTATTTATGCTGATGACACAGTTATTTACTCTTAATAGTAAATCTGATATGTGCGACAAAGTAAAACTAGCAGCTGCTCTCAAAAAAGAACTGTCAACTGGGGCAATAAATGACTTGTAAATTTGAACACCTCCAAAACAAAATTCCTAATATTTAATCAGCATAAGAACTTTTTTGCCTTCCATAAGCATAGCTGATACTAAACCCCAGGAAAGCAACTTATTCTTGGTCTCACATTTTCCACTATCATGAAAAGGAGTGATTATATTGAATCAAAGTCTGCTTCTAGGAAAGTTGGTTCACTGTGTCATGTTAGACAATTTTTCTTGTCAAAATTCCTCTTGCACATTTATAATTCCACCATTCATCTGCACTGAATACTGCTGCTGTATATCATTGACAAGATACAAAGAAGGGTCTGTAATGTTATCGATCATGATATGGCATCTCCAGTCACTTTCCCACTGTCATGACATGTCTTACCTCTGTCTTTTCTTTCAATATTTTCATGGCAATTCTTCTAATGAGTATTCCTCCTTAGTACCTTGACCTAGTGGATGACTTGATTGGTAACAAGGTCTCATCATTTTACGGTTGAACTAGTTAGATGCAACCAACACTTCTATTTTAATAGTTTCTTTGCTTGAAATTATCAACTGTGGAACTCTCTTCCAGTTTCTTACTTATCTGCCAACTACAATTTTCAAAAATTAAAATCACCATCATTTATCTTCCTGAATTCTCTTTCATTCAAATCACCAAAGCCTTTTCATTCTCTTTCATTCTCTTTCATTCTCATCACTAAAGCCTTTTCATTCTCTTTCATTCAAATCACCAAAGCCTTTTCATTCTCTTTCATTCTCTTTCATTCTCATCACTAAAGCCTTTTCATTCTCATCACTAATGCCTTTTTATTCTCTATCATTCTCATCACTAAAGCATTTTCATTCTCTTTCATTCTCATCGATAAAGCCTTTTCATTCTCTTTCATTCTCATCACTAAAGCCTTTTCATTCTCTTTCATTCTCATTAAAGTCTTTTCATTCTCATCACTAAAGCTCTTTCATTCTCTTTCATTCTCATCACTAAAGCCTTTTCATTCTCTTTCATTCTCATCACTAAAGCCTTTTCATTCTCTTTCATTCTCATCACTGAAGCCTTTTTATTCCCATCACTAAAGCCTTTCCATTCTCTTTAATTCTCAGTAAGTTTTAGTATTTTAATGTCATTATCACTTAGCTTGGGATGGAATCATTACAAATAAGAACATGTTTTTGTTTTGTTTTTTTTAACAACATGAATATTGGTGGCTGGACTTTAATCAGAGTGATTGCAAAAATTACGAAGAAGAGAAAAAAAGAAAAATATAAATTTTATTGAATGCAAAACACATGGGCAAAATGTTTGGAAAGACATTGGCCAAAAAGATTAAAATGCTTTTTGTACATGCCCTTTCTTTCATTATGTAATTTCTTATCGAAATTTTTCATCACTCATGTTGCAACAGAATATGATATAAATTTGGAGTATAAACTCAGATTTCAGAAAAGGCAATCAAAAATTTCTCAAGCGCCCTTGGCACTTCCCTCTTTGGGGATGCCTTAAGCATTGGCTGGAGGAGAGGTACTGCCTGGCAGACAGCCCGTGGGGCTTGAGCTGATATTATTTTCAACTTCCCCAGGATGTGCCAGTATTTTCATTATCTCATATATATATATATATATATATATATATATATATATATATATATATATATATATATATATGTGTGTGTGTGTGTGTTTATGTGTGTGGGTGTGTGTGTGTCTCATTAAATAATTTTAACAAGATTTCTACATATTTTTAATAGGATCCTCTCTTAATTATGGATAAGTTTCTTAGTATCCTTATTAAAGGAAGAAAGAAAATTACCAGGTTCATGCATATTCATTTTATTCCGAGTACTTTCAACATGAGCACAATGTCGTCATCAGGGTCTTGGTTTTTCTAAGACAATGATTTTTGTTCAGCATTTTTCTAAAACAAAATTGTTGTGTTCATCTGAAAATCAAATCTTTATGTATGAAGTGAAAAACACTAAGGTTATGTGCCATACAATTTTCAAATTTTATCATGTAAACTTCTCTAAATTATTTAATGAGACATCTATTAATGAAAACATGCTGCTAAAATATATACAGTATATATATATATATATATATATATATATATATATATATATATATGCGTTAAGTGCCTAATATCATGGATAGAGCATATGTAAATATAAAAGTGGGCAGTGAAGCTGAAGTCAACACCAAGCAGTGAAAATCTGTTTCATGTACTGTTATGGGACCTTACCCATAATAACATAATGAACTATTCCATACGTAATAAATACTGCGCCTCAAGAGGAATCAGGGAGTTCAGTCTGAAGTCTGGAGTGAGGTCCGTCAGAAGTCTGTCAGTCAGTCAGAGCGAGTGAGTCAGACAGTCGAGTCAAGAGTCGAGTCAGAGGCAGTCCGAAACAGAGTTGTTTTCAGACAATTACTACAAGACATTGGAATAGTGATACTGGTTGAGACTACATTGTTCTCTCTACTAAACCTGATTGTTCGTACTAACACTTTCTACTTCTCTGTATATATTCCTGTTTGTAATATATCTGTGTTATTCCATATACGTGTCCGAGTTCTTCTTTATTGGTTCTACCTTGGACTATCACCGTGGTACAAGGAACTGGACCATAACACTAACACTTTCTACTTCTCTGTATATATCCCTGTTTGTAATATATCTGTGTTATTCCATATACGTGTTTGAGTTCTTCTTTATTGTTTCTACCTTGGACTATCACCATTGGTACAAGGAACCAGGCCATAATATGTACCATGCAGATGGCCTGAAGATTATGTATCAGATTGTTGCTGGCCAGTGTTGACCTCAGTATTCACTTCATATATCTCCAAATGTAAAAGAACAAAAATATTAATAACATTAATTTAAGAAAAGGGCTCCATACAAGAGTAGAGCAATAAATACTTATTATAAACTGTTACATTGGAACATGCAAGTTACCATGACAAAAACGCATACTTGTTAATGATGTTAATCATTTATTACCAACATCATTAACCACCCATCAAGACGTCTTTAGACATCGAAACAAACGTGCATTTTTGTGTGGCAACCAATATTTTTGTACAAAAATGGAGATCTGATGAATTAGGACCAAAATCCCGGTCCTAAGGAAATAAATTATAATCCCATGAATCCTTAAAGTTATCTATTTCTTAATATAATTAATATTTGCTCTGTTCTTACATTGAGCTCTCTGGATTACATTCTCCTTAGAATTATCCATATGAATTACCAAATAACTTCATTATATATATATATATATATATATATATATATATATATATATGACTGTTAGTATTTTCTGGCATCAATAATTTACTACACTGATATCCTGGTTTCTTTCAAGAAAATGCTACTGACCTAGTTGTATGCAAATGTAAATTTTCATAAGGCTTACAGATTTTGTGCTTTTGAATATGTTTATATGGCTTATATTATGAAACAACCTAATGTAAATCCCTGAAATTTTTAGGAGGGATATTTTTTCACCACAAGCAAGACAATAATGCCACTATGTTTATAAATTGGGACTGCGTGTGAAAGAGAATGAAGAAACCTTCATGCTTAATTAAGAATGAAAAACACCCATGTTTAAACGAAAACATCAGGCCATGTGATGATTGCATTTAAGCATGGGTGTTGACTTCAATGTCTACTTTCATGTTTATATATAAATATATATATATATATATATATATATATATATATAATAGTAATAATAATAATAATAATAATAATATATATATATATATATATATATATATAGAGAGAGAGAGAGAGAGAGAGAGACAGATTAAATAATATAAGAACAATATAGATTTTATTTGTAAATAAATTTAAAAGGTATACATCATAGCAACATATATTTGACTCATGAAATATACCAGTAACCTAAATAAATTATTTTTTTATTTATTTTACATGATAATAACAGTTCGTTGGCACTTTATATTTTTTATCAGTATTTAAATTTTTATTGCTTCTTAGAGATATTTGTGCAGATATTGCTGGCCATTCTCATACAGAGTAGGATCCAATATTAGCGAAGTTCAGGAATAAAATGAAAACTTTCCAATTCTAAAATCCAATCATAATAAAACTTGTAGTAAATACTTTAAAACTTGCTTTAAACAATTGAAACTTGGCATAACAAAAAGAATCAAAAATAAAAATAGTTTATTACTAAAAGATAAAGCAGCCAAAATTAGAAAAACAAACATTGCCACTTACATTTTGAAATTATTTTTGAAAAATAAAAATTTTATAAAGAAAATATGACAACATTGATTTTTATGTGTCATGTTTCCTCAAGACATAGGTGATCATGGCTCTCCACATTTTCTGTCCCTTGTAGCTTTTAACAAATTTTATCTTTTTGTAATTTCTCCTAAACCTTTCCACAAGCTCATTCTTCTTCTTCCATGTGTTATGTCTCTTATGGTTGTAGGTGACCATGGCTCTCTACAATTTCCTGTCCTTCGTAGATCTTTATAAAGTTTGTCTTTTGTTATCACTCCTAAACCCTATTCTGCCATCCATTAAATCAAACTATGTATGTTATGTGTTATTTTCCTCAGTCCCTTTTGCCCTCAATCTGACTGATTATCAAATTTTCCAAGCCTTTTTCCTCATCATGAAATTTCAACTATCTCTTTCTGATGTTAAGTATAAGTTTTCTGTTTGTCTCCATTTTCTGTGAAACTGTTATCCCCAGCATCTTTCTGTAGAATCAATTCCCTTCTTCATCTCTGAGGAAATCGTCCAGCACTCACTACCATACAGGAGTAGAGATATGACATAACATTTCAGCACTCTTTTCCTTGTTTCTAATGAAATTTTCCTATTTCTTAGTACTCTGCTTAGCTTTTGGAAAGCATCTTTGGCTATCCCAATATGTCTTCGGATTTCAATGTCTCACTTTCCATCTTGTTAAAGCACTTTCCCTGATATTTAAATTTCCAAACTTGTTTGATTTTGGTATCTACGATTCGCATTTTGGGCTGCTTCTTTTGCTAACAACCATGCATTCTGTTTTCTTGCAGTTTGATGTTTAATCCTTTCTTCTCGCTTTCACTAGACAGAGAAATTGCTGTAAGTGGCATATATTACCCTGGAACCATGTTCAATAGAAACTCTTTTTGTACTGAATGTATCAACTGAAATTGTTTAAAATTTCCACACTTGTTTGATTTTGTTATCTCCAATTTGAAATTCGCACTTTTGGAAAAGTATAATTTCTAGAACATTAAAATTTTATGATGACATCAGCCAGTTTCAAGAAGAAAAGACTATACATAAAATGGCTCAGCTGAATCAGGCAACTTGAAGAATCTCCATGGGTCTATTTTGACACAGCATCAAGCATTGTGGGTCAGATGACTGAAGAATCTCCATGGTCTATTTTGACACAGCATCAAGCATTGTGGGTCAGATGACTGAAGAATCTCCATGGTCTATTTTGACACAGAATCAAGCATTGTGGGTCAGATGACTGAAGAATCTCCATGGTCTATTTTGACACAGCATCAAGCATTGTGGGTCAGATGACTGAAGAATCTCCATGGTCTATTTTGAAACAGCATCAAGCATTGTGGGTCAGATGACTGAAGAATCTCCATGGTCTATTTTGACACAGCATCAAGCATTGTGGGTCAGATGACTGGAAAATTTCTCAGGAACATGTCTCAATAGAGAGTATCTGGTTGTTTATGTGAAACAGACTTTCCCACCATTAAACTCTTCACCAGCAAGAACCCAAAAACTAGACTAGATTTGGAAACAGGAATGTATTTTGGACCAGAGAAAATTGAGTAATAGTGTTCTTCATTGATAAAAGTAAGTTTAATTTGGTTGACTCTGATAGTAAGCAGTATGTTATACAATAGAACAGTGGGAATTGGTTTCCCAAATCTATGAAAAAAAAAATCAGTTAAATTTGGAAGTAATAGTGTATTGGGATTGAAAATATACCTTACATATTTATAAGTCTGTCATTCATCTCTACATTGAATTTTTGCTGCCAGATCTGGTTTGGTGCTCCTGTTATGTACTTAGAGATTCTTGATAAAATGCAAAGAAGAATATGCAGTGTTATTGGTCCTGACCTGGCATCTCAGCTTCTGTCACTTTCCCCACAGACATAACATAGATTCCTTGCATCTTTTCTGTAAATATTTTCATGGTAATTATTCTGTATCTGTCTATATTTCTGAGATGAGGTATTATGTACATTATTAACATTATTCAGACTATTGTCACAGATGAAGACAATAGTTCGAATAATGTAAATAAGGTAATTATTCTAATGAACTTTCCTCTTTGGAACCTAGAATTTATGAATTTAGGTTTACGACTAGGCTGATGGCAAGGTCTTTTTTGTTTTTGTGAAAAAACACTATCTCAGCCTGTCTCAGTTTGAACATGTTTTCAGGCTCACACATCCCTATGCTTCTTGGATATAGATGGCTTTATTAAGACATCATCACTGGACTGGCTGCCAAACATGGATAGAAAGCCCAGTCTATCCAGTTATTTAAACTATAGCTGGAGATGTGTATAGAAAATCAAACTCAGCTCAAAGGTTTCTTTTTCTGAACTTTGACATCATTTTCTTTCTGTAAACAAATCTGTTTTGATATTTGAATCTATTCAAAATCTCATATCTCAACCTATCCCAACATGCAACCTGACATTTCAACATCAGTCACTTTCCCACCACTATATTGTAGTTTCCCTGTGCCTTTTCTATAAATAGTTTCATGGTAATTGTTCCGATGAACGTTTCTCTATGGTAATTAGTCTTTGTGAATTTAAGCACAGTACTAGATTGGCTGCAAAGGTTTCATCATTTTACAGTTGAAATGGCTACATGTAACCATAAGTACTAACAGTTTCTTCTTTCACACTTCTCATTTGTGGAACTCTTTTCTGGCTTCTTGCTTCCCAGTCAACTTTGATCTTCAAAAATTTAAAAGCAATGTCATTTGTTATGTTCTGTATTCTTAATTCCTTATTTTTCTCTCTCATTATGTATTAGTGGCTTTATTGCCTTACTTGAGGTAAAATGATTAAAAAAAAAAAAAGGTCAATTGATCATACTCCACACCACTGCTCAGTACTGTGTGCACTGGCTCAGTCACGTTCTCTGATGACCTGATGACCACTCCAGAATCATCTACCAGTTTGACCCGCCACCTGCAAATTTGACAGACAACACAGCCACTCATATGACATCGTCTGCTTAGGACCTTCTTTTACAACCATTACCCTACCAAGACATTCTACTTTATTAATAGTTTGCATTAATATTCAGTCAATAATTTACAAATTTGCTGCCTAATTTTGGGTACTACACATTTTTTATTCAATAATTTTCATTATCTCTGCTTCTTTTTTTATGTTAATTTTCCATAGTGTAGACAAAATTTTTAAGATTATTTACTGAAATTTTTATTATAATTTAATGGAGTTCACAGCAAGTAAGGTAATAAAGCCACTGAGACACAAGGGGGGTTAGTAGATGTGGAAGAGTTAGAAACAAGAACATTGCTAAGGAGTGAGAACAGAGGAAGAAAATCAGAAAATATTCATGTAACTTTAACGAAAAGTTTGTTTTCATGCTATTGGAAATCTGTATAAACAACCAGCAATTCAACTCCATGACAGAAGTTAGCATGGTCATTTGTCTGTCATCACACATTTTGGCCAGACACTTGCTGAATACACACATCCACTGAAGCTTAAAAACCAGACAGCCATAGGCAGCAGGAGTCCCATGTTAACAGAAGCAGCCAAGACTAATATGCAGTTTGCCCCTGCTGTGGGATAAAGTTCATACACAGCAACATTTTGTTCACATTAGCTTTCCTTACAACAATGATGCCATACCAACTTCTTTATATGTGGTAGAATCTTGAATCAAACTCTTTAAACATTTTTGTACATTGCCTGAAGGAAAAACATAAATAATTTCTCCTTTTCATTTTAACAATGCTTAATCTCCATTGCTGAACATTACCTCTCATTACTTTTCTGTTAGCTTAAGTTATGGTACTCTAGATTCTAGAGGACACATTCAAACAAAGTTCTTTCATACTTGTTTGTATTGTACTTGCTGTAATAATATACTTATCATATAATCTCCAATCTGTCTGACTTGTCAATTTTAATGCCTCCCAAATGAAACTGCAGTCATTTACTCATCATAGCAAAATGTCCCTGCCTCCTATCAGCATGGTTGATGTTCAACTAAATGAGAGTACCTCACTGTGCCTTCTTGGTCTCCTGTTCTCCACTGACCTGAGGTAGAACAACTACATTGAATCAATTGTTGCATTTACCACAAGGAAAGTTGGTTCTGTGTCAGGAAGTTTTTCTTGCTTGAGTCCATCCTTCAAATCTATCATTCGTCCGTGCAAGGAATACTGTCACCATATATGGTCTAGTGACCCCGCTGTTCATCTCGAGGTTCTCAACAAAATCTAAAGAGAGATATGCAAAGAAATCAGTCCTGACTTGGGGTCTCAACTAGTCACTTTCTCACAGATGTGCTGTGGTTTCCCTCTGTCTTTTCTATAAATATTTTCATGGCAACTGCTCTGATGAGCAATTTTTACTGGTGCCCTGACTGCATGCTACTAGATTGGCATCTCGGTCCCACCCTTTCAGTGTCAAAACAGTTAAATGTAACCACCTCTTCTACTCCAACAGCTTCTTCTCTCGCACTTCCTGACAGTGGAACTCCCTTCCTCTTACTTGTTTCCCTGATAACTATAATCTTCAAAAATTTAAATGTAATGTCAATTGACATTTTCTGTTGCCTTGATCCTCGTTCTTCTTTTTATTATTTCCTCAACCCTCCCCACTAAATCCAGTCTTTTCCCTTACACTCTCTTTAGCCCCTTTGTGTACTAGTGGAACTCCTACTTTGCTTGTGGTGAGTTGCTTAAAAAAAAAAAAAGAAAAAAAAAAAGATATCCTGAAAATTTTACTATCAGTTGGTTAACACCAATTTTTTTGTGAAAACGTTGACTGGCATAAAAAATCTGACAGGGTGAAGTAATTCTGGTGAGGGGGATCAGTTTATTACTAAATAACAATAGAAAACTGAACTCCCACTTTATGTCCAGTAGTTGTTAATATTTAATGCAAATGTATTATGAAATTTTTCTTATCATCAGTTGGTTAATATCATTTCTATTGTGAAAACATTGATTTACATATTAAAATCTGACAGAGCTGGAGGGGGGATCAAATCATTACTTAATACAATAGAAAACTATTCCCTCTCTTGATGTTCAGCAGACACCTATCTTGAAAATTATTCCCAACATCAGTTTTATCATGAAAACATTGGTTTACATAAAATCTGAGAGAGCGAGGTGGAGGGATCAATTTATTACTTAATAACAATAGAAAACTGATCCCTGACTTTATGTTCAGCAGACACTTATATTAATTTGCATAAAATGACAAACCACATTCCAAATGTTTCTCTGAATCACTATATATGATTTCCAATATTGCTACCACACCAATAAGGATTTCCTTTTGAATTTTTCTCTTCCTTTTACTGACACAAGTCTTTAAAAATAAAAATCCATGAAAAATTTAAAAAAAAAATAGACATCAGGCACCTGCCAAATTTATATTGTACACATGGGTGCTTGGCATTATTGATTAATGCAAACCAGAATTTAGCATTAGAATCTGATGGCAAAAATTACAAACAAATAAGAATTTTCTTTCTGGTCCATCTAAAATGAAAACAATGTCAATAAATCCTCGCCTTTTTTTTTTAAATGTTGTCTTGGTTGCCTCGTGAAAAACTGTACTGACATAAAGTGCAGCAGTAACCATTATTCAAATCTGACTATCCAATATTTAAATCAGTGATCTGATCACACGCATCAATTGGGCAATAGGAGTTTGTTTTGTTTTTTTCTTTATGCAAGGAATTATTTTAACCCTAAACAATGTGGGATACTGATTTAGTTTCTGACATACCCAACTTTATAAATAATGTCAAGGATAATCTTCCATGTTTTACTGACAATTATTTCAATTGAATGAATTAGCATATTCTGCTTTTACGTGCCATGTCCCCTCACAAAATAGGTGATCATGGCTCTCCCCAACTTTCTATACTTTGTAGCTTTAAGTTTAGTCAGTTATTATGCTCCTAGTCCCTATTCTGTCAACCATATAAAATAAAGTCCATTAGGTAGCCAACTCTGTTTTTCTCTGCCCCTCTTGCTTTCAATATGCTCTGTGAGTGTCAAATTCTCCAAGCCTGCTTTCCTCATTATGTGCACTAGAAATTTCAACTGCTTCTCTCTGATTCTAATTATAATCATCCTTTTTGGTTCCATTTTCCTTAAAACTTCCTCATTCTTCACATGTTCCATCCATGATATTCCCAGCATCCTTCTATAGAGCTACATCTCTGTTGTGTGAAGTGACTTCTTCATAATCTGTTTTCTTCACCTCGCCACTTCTTTACTACCAATGAGTTTATATGTAATCAAAGACAGGTATGCTAATCGATAGCCAGCACATTCAAGTTATTCCATGAATCCCATAGACAGCATATCCATCTATTCCATCAAACATTTTCTGCTATAACCAACAAAATATGTCTTCCCTGGTTTTTCGTGGTATCATGGAGCCAATGACATCTGCAGGTGCACACCCACTGCCTTTTTTAAAGGTAGATGAATTTCTTCTGCACAATCTGTTAAGAAATTTTCAAGCATTCACTCCTATATAGATAATGCACTGTATTTCAGCACCATTTTCTTTGTTTCTAATGAAAATTTCCCATTTCTTAATACATTGATTAGCTTTTGGAAGACAACTTTCATTCATTTTGTGTCATATTTTCCATTGCCTATTATAAAAATTTCCAGAGATTTAAATTTCTGTACTTGTTTGATTTTGACACCTCCAGTTTGCATTTACAGATTTAATTCAATCGTATCAGTTTTTTCTTTCTAATTCTGCTTTACAAATTTATGTATACAGACATTAATATTTTTATTCTATTGATGTATTTTTTCTATCATTAGCTTTAATATGAGTTGTTTTTATTTTCTTTGACATGGTTATAAAGAAATAGGAAAATACTGCAGAAGACGCTGAATCATTCTTTTGGTTGAAGAAAGTGTTTTCTGCAACAGACATTAATATTTTTATTCTATTTATGTATTTTTTCTATCATTAGCTTTAATATGAGTTGTTTTTATTTTCTTTGACATGGTTATAAAGAAATAGGAAAATACTGCAGAAGACGCTGAATCATTCTTTGGTTGAAGAAAGTGTTTTCTGCAACAGCTGATAAAGCAAGTTTGGCTTTTCATTCACAGTGTTGGTTGTCAAGGGAAACCATGAGAAACAAGAAATTTTCCACATCAAGGGTGTCATTACAAAATATCTGGGTGACAGGAAAGTTCTGACAGTTTACAGAATATTAAATATTTTTAGAAGATGAGAAGTTTTCCTGTCATAAAAAAAAAAAACAAAAAAAAAAACAAATCAAACATGAAAATGGCTTTCATCAGTTGCTTGTTGATCCAGGTAACTTTCAGAGTATACTGAACATTTTATTTAATCTACATGGGTAGATTGTTCTGATTCAGCTGTTTAAGTCTAGGGATAATTTGTTCTAATTAGTACCATTCAATTATTGATCGCTCATTTTCCACTGTGTGCAAAATCTACACTACCTAGCCCAGGAAAAGAACTCAAAGTTATTTTGTAACAAGAGTGAGGGAAAGACATATTTATTTTCCCAATTACATTTCTCTCGTTATGAGTATTGCTATATCAATGACAACAACAACACAGTTCACAGACAGGATGGAATAGATGAATGGAAAAAGAATAATAAACATAATTGGTACTGATGTGGCCTTAAGTGTAAGACCCAACCACTATCAACAAGTAATGTCCTACTTCTCTGGTGGGGATACATCAAGAATACCTTCATCAATTTATCTGCTGATATCACTCAAAGGCCATCACATGATCCTTGTGACTATCTCAACAAAAGGGCGAGAATAGCATTTTGAAATGCAACGAATTTATCAGGAAATTAAGAAAACAATACTTTTTTCTATGATGCTATTATTTGAGAATAATAATTGAGCAGTATACATTAACAACAAGACCGGATATCACAAGACATGAACAACAGAATAAGAACAAGACCGGATATCACAAGACATGAACAACAGAATAAGAACAAGACTGGATATCACAAGACATGAACAAAAGAATAATAACAAGACCAGATATCACAAGACATGAACAACTGAATAAGAACAAGACTGGATATCACAAGACATGAACAAAAGAATGAGAACAAGACCGGATATCACAAGACATGAACAACAGATTCGGAACAAGACCGGATATCACAAGACATGAACAAAAGAATGAGAACAAGACTGGATATCACAAGACATGAACAAAAGAATGAGAACAAGACCGGATATCACAAGACATGAACAACAGAATCGGAACAAGACTGGATATCACAAGACATGAACAACAGAATGAGAACAAGACCGGATATCACAAGACATGAACAACAAAATGAGAAGAAGACCGGAGATCACATGACATGAACAAAAGAATGAGAACAAGACAGGATATCACAAGACATGAAGAAAAGAATGAGAAGAAGACCGGATATCACAAGACATGAACAACAGAATCAGAACAAGAACGGATATCACAAGATATGAACAACAGAATAATAACAAGACCAGATATCACAAGACATGAACAACTAAACAAGAACAAGACCGGATATCACAAGACATGAACAAAAGAATGAGAACAAGACCGGATATCACAAGACATGAACAACAGATTCGGAACAAGACCGGATATCACAAGACATGCACAACAGAACGAGAACAAGACCGGATATCACAAAACATGAACAACAGAATCGGAACAAGACCGTATATCACAAGACATGAACAACAGAATGAGAACAAGACCGGATATCACAAGACATAAACAACAGAATGAGAACAAGACAGGATATCACAAGACATGAACAACAGAATCGGAACAACACTGGATATCACAAGACATGAACAACAGAATGAGAACAAGACAGGATATCACAAGACATGAACAAAAGAATGAGAACAAGACCGGAGATCACAAGACATGAACAACAGAGTCGGAACAACACTGGATATCACAAGACATGAACAACAGAATGAGAACAAGACAGGATATCACAAGACATGAACAACAAAATGAGAAGAAGACCGGAGATCACATGACATGAACAAAAGAATGAGAACAAGACAGGATATCACAAGACATGAACAAAAGAATGAGAAGAAGAACGGATATCACAAGACATGAACAAAAGAATGAGAACAAGACAGGATATCACAAGACATGAACAACAGAATCAGAACAAGACCGGATATCACAAGATATGAACAACAAAAATAATAACAAGACCAGATATCACAAGACATGAACAACTGAACAAGAACAAGACCGGATATCACAAGACATGAACAACAGAATCGGAACAAGACCGGATATCACAAGACATGAACATAAGAATGAGAAAAAGACCGGATATCACAAGACATGAACAACAGAATTAGAACAAGACCGGGTATCACAAGACATGAACAACAGAATGAGAACAAGACCGGAGATCACAAGACATGAAACAAAAGAAGGAGAACAAGACCGGATATCACAAGACATGAACAACAGAATGAGAACAAGACAGGATATCACAAGACATGAACAACAGAATAATAACAAGACCAGATATCACAAGACATGAACAACAGAATCGGAACAAGACCGGATATCACAAGACATGAACAAAAGAATGAGAACAAGACCGGATATCACAAGACATGAACAACAGATTCGGAACAAGACCGGATATCACAAGAGATGCACAACAGAACGAGAACAAGACCGGATATCACAAAACATGAACAACAGAATCGGAACAAGACCGTATAACACAAGACATGAAAACCAGAATGAGAACAAGACCGGAGATCACAAGACATGAACAAAAGAATGAGAACAAGACCGGATATCACAAAACATGAACAACAGAATCGGAACAAGACCGTATAACACAAGACATGAAAACCAGAATGAGAACAAGACCGGAGATCACAAGACATGAACAAAAGAATGAGAACAAGACCGGAGATCACAAGACACGAACAAAAGAATGAGAACAAGACCGTATATCACAAGACATGAACAACAGAATGAGAACAAGACCGGATATCACAAGACATGAACAACAGAATGAGAACAAGACAGGATATCACAAGACATGAACAACAGAATCGGAACAACACTGGATATCACAAGACATGAACAACAGAATGAGAACAAGACAGGATATCACAAGACATGAACAAAAGAATGAGAACAAGACCGGAGATCACAAGACATGAACAACAGAATCGGAACAACACTGGATATCACAAGACATGAACAACAGAATGAGAACAAGATGGGATATCACAAGACATGAACAAAAGAATGAGAACAAGACCGGATATCACAAGACATGAACAAAAGAATGAGAACAAGACCGGAGATCACAAGACATGAACAACAGCATCGGAACAAGACCGGATATCACAAGATATGAACAACAGAATGAGAACAAGACCGGATATCACAAGACATGAACAACAAAATGAGAACAAGACCGAAGATCACAAGACATGAACAACAGAATGAGAACAAGACGGGATATCACAAGACATGAACAAAAGAATGAGAACAAGACCAGATATCACAAGACATGAACAACTGAACAAGAACAAGACCGGATATCACAAGACATGAACAACAGAATCGGAACAAGACCGGATATCACAAGACATGAACAAAAGAATGAGAACAAGACCGGATATCACAAGACATGAACAACAAAATGAGAAGAAGACCGGAGATCACATGACATGAACAAAAGAATGAGAACAAGACAGGATATCACAAAACATGAACAACAGAATCGGAACAAGACCGTATAACACAAGACATGAAAACCAGAATGAGAACAAGACCGGAGATCACAAGACATGAACAAAAGTATGAGAACAAGACCGGAGATCACAAGACATGAACAACAGAATGAGATCAAGACCGGATATCACAAGACATGAACAAAAGAATGAGAATAAGACAGGATATCACAAGACATGAACAAAAGAATGAGAAAAAGACCGGATATCACAAGACAAGAAGAACAGAATTAGAACAAGACCGGGTATCACAAGACATGAACAACAGAATGAGAACAAGACTGGATATCACAAGACATGAACAAAAGAATGAGAAAAAGACCGGATATCACAAGACATGAACAACAGAATGAGAACAAGACAGGATATCACAAGACATGAACAAAAGAATGAGAAAAAGACTGGATATCACAAGACATGAACAACAGAATCGGAACAAGGATGGATATCACAAGACATGAACAACAGAAGGTGAACAAGACCGGATATCACAAGACATGAACAACAAAATGAGAAGAAGACCGGAGATCACATGACATGAACAAAAGAATGAGAACAAGACAGGATATCACAAGACATGAACAAAAGAATGAGAAAAAGACCGGAGATCACAAGACATGAGCAACAGAATCGGAGCTACACTGGATATCACAAGACATGAACAACAGAATGAGAACAAGACAGGATATCACAAGACATTAACAAAAGAATGAGAACAAGACCGGATATCACAAGACATGAACAAAAGAATGAGAACAAGACCGGAGATCACAAGACATGAACAACAGAATCGGAACAAGGATGGATATCACAAGACATGAACAACACAATGAGAACAAGACAGGATATCACAAGACATGAACAAAAGAATGAGAACAAGACCGGAGATCACAAGACATGAACAACAGAATCGGAACAACACTGGATATCACAAGACATGAACAAAGAATGAGAAGAAGACCGGATATCACGAGACATGAACAATAGAAGGAGAACAAGACCGGATATCACAAGACATGAACAACAGAATGAGAACAAGACAGGATATCACAAAACATGAACAACAGAATCGGAACAAGACCGGATATCACAAGACATGAACAACTGAACAAGAACAAGACAGGATATCACAAGACATGAACAAAAGAATGAGAACAAGACCGGAGATCACAAGACATGAACAACAGAATAAGAACAAGACTGGATATCACAAGACATGAACAACAGAATCGGAACAAGACCGGATATCACACGACATGAACAACAGAATAAGAACAAGACCGGATATCACAAGACATGAACAACAGAATGAGAACAAGACCGGAGATCACAAGACATGAACAACAGAATCAGAACAAGACCGGATATCACAAGATATGAACAACAGAATAATAACAAGACCGGATATCACAAGACATGAACAACTGAACAAGAACAAGACCGGATATCACAAGACATGAACAACAGAATGAGAACAAGACCGGAGATCACAAGACATGAACAACAGAATAAGAACAAGACTGGATATCACAAGACATGAACAACAGAATGACAACAAGACAGGATATCACAAGACATGAACAACAGAATGAGAATAAGACAGGATATCACAAGACATGAACAAAAGAATGAGAACAAGACCGGAGATCACAAGACATGAACAAAAGAATGAGAACAAGACTGGATATCACAAGACATGAACAAAAGAATGAGAAGAAGACTGGATATCACAAGACATGAACAATAGAATGAGAAGAAGACTGGATATCACAAGACATGAACAACGGAATGAGAACAACACCGGAGATCACAAGACATGAACAACAGAATAAGAACAAGACTGGATATCACAAGACATGAACAACAGAATGACAACAAGACAGGATATCACAAGACATGAACAACAGAATGAGAATAAGACAGGATATCACAAGACATGAACAAAAGAATGAGAACAAGACCGGAGATCACAAGACATGAACAAAAGAATGAGAACAAGACTGGATATCACAAGACATGAACAAAAGAATGAGAAGAAGACTGGATATCACAAGACATGAACAATAGAATGAGAAGAAGACTGGATATCACAAGACATGAACAAAAGAATGAGAACAAGACAGGATATCACAAGACATGAACAACAGAATGAGAACAAGACAGGATATCACAAGACATGAACAACAGAATGAGAACAAGACCGGATATCACAAGACATGAACAACAGAATGAGAACAAGACCGGATATCACAAGACATGAACAAAAGAATGAGAAGAAGACTGGATATCACAAGACATGAACAACAGAATAAGAACAAGACAGGATATCACAAGACATGAACAACAGAATGAGAACAAGACAGGATATCACAAGACATGAACAACAGAATGAGAACAAGACCGGATATCACAAGACATGAACAAAAGAATGAGAAGAAGACTGGATATCACAAGACATGAACAACAGAATGAGAACAAGACAGGATATCACAAGACATGAACAACAGAATGAGAACAAGACAGGATATCACAAGACATGAACAACAGAATAATAACAAGACCAGATATCACAAGACATGAACAACTGAATGAGAACAAGACTGGATATCACAAGACATGAACAACAGAATCGGAACAAGACCGGATATCAAAAGACATGAACAAAAGAATGAGAACAAGACCGGATATCACAAAACATGAACAACAGAATCGGAACAAGACCGTATAACACAAGACATGAAAACCAGAATGAGAACAAGACCGGATATCACAAGAATTGAACAAAAGAATGAGAAGAAGACTGGATATCACAAGACATGAACAACAGAATGAGAACAAGACCGGATATCACAAGACATGAACAACAGAATGAGAACAAGACCGAAGATCACAAGACATGAACAACAGAATGAGAACAAGACAGGATATCACAAGACATGAACAAAAGAATGAGAAGAAGACTGGATATCACAAGACATGAACAAAAGAATGAGAACAAGACAGGATATCACAAGACATGAACAACAGAATCGGAACAAGACCGGATATCACACGACATGAACAACAGAATAAGAACAAGACCGGATATCACAAGACATGAACAACAGAATGAGAACAAGACCGGTGATCACAAGACATGAACAACAGAATCAGAACAAGACCGGATATCACAAGATATGAACAACAGAATAATAACAAGACCGGATATCACAAGACATGAACAACTGAACAAGAACAAGACCGGATATCACAAGACATGAACAACAGAATGAGAACAAGACCGGAGATCACAAGACATGAACAACGGAATGAGAACAACACCGGAGATCACAAGACATGAACAACAGAATAAGAACAAGACTGGATATCACAAGACATGAACAACAGAATGACAACAAGACAGGATATGAGAAGACATGAACAACAGAATGAGAATAAGACAGGATATCACAAGACATGAACAAAAGAATGAGAACAAGACCGGAGATCACAAGACATGAACAAAAGAATGAGAACAAGACTGGATATCACAAGACATGAACAAAAGAATGAGAAGAAGACTGGATATCACAAGACATGAACAAAAGAATGAGAACAAGACAGGATATCACAAGACATGAACAACAGAATGAGAACAAGACAGGATATCACAAGACATGAACAACAGAATCGGAACAAGACCGGATATCACAAGACATGAACAACAGAATGAGAACAAGACCGGATATCACAAGACATGAACAAAAGAATGAGAAGAAGACTGGATATCACAAGACATGAACAACAGAATAAGAACAAGACAGGATATCACAAGACATGAACAACAGAATGAGAACAAGACAGGATATCACAAGACATGAACAAAAGAATGAGAACAAGACCGGAGATCACAAGACATGAACAAAAGAATGAGAACAAGACTGGATATCACAAGACATGAACAAAAGAATGAGAAGAAGACTGGATATCACAAGACATGAACAATAGAATGAGAAGAAGACTGGATATCACAAGACATGAACAAAAGAATGAGAACAAGACAGGATATCACAAGACATGAACAACAGAATGAGAACAAGACAGGATATCACAAGACATGAACAACAGAATGAGAACAAGACCGGATATCACAAGACATGAACAACAGAATGAGAACAAGACCGGATATCACAAGACATGAACAAAAGAATGAGAAGAAGACTGGATATCACAAGACATGAACAACAGAATAAGAACAAGACAGGATATCACAAGACATGAACAACAGAATGAGAACAAGACCGGATATCACAAGACATGAACAAAAGAATGAGAAGAAGACTGGATATCACAAGACATGAACAACAGAATGAGAACAAGACAGGATATCACAAGACATGAACAACAGAATGAGAACAAGACAGGATATCACAAGACATGAACAACAGAATAATAACAAGACCAGATATCACAAGACATGAACAACTGAATGAGAACAAGACTGGATATCACAAGACATGAACAACAGAATCGGAACAAGACCGGATATCAAAAGACATGAACAAAAGAATGAGAACAAGACCGGATATCACAAAACATGAACAACAGAATCGGAACAAGACCGTATAACACAAGACATGAAAACCAGAATGAGAACAAGACCGGATATCACAAGAATTGAACAAAAGAATGAGAAGAAGACTGGATATCACAAGACATGAACAACAGAATGAGAACAAGACCGGATATCACAAGACATGAACAACAGAATGAGAACAAGACCGAAGATCACAAGACATGAACAACAGAATGAGAACAAGACAGGATATCACAAGACATGAACAAAAGAATGAGAAGAAGACTGGATATCACAAGACATGAACAAAAGAATGAGAACAAGACAGGATATCACAAGACATGAACAACAGAATCGGAACAAGACCGGATATCACACGACATGAACAACAGAATAAGAACAAGACCGGATATCACAAGACATGAACAACAGAATGAGAACAAGACCGGTGATCACAAGACATGAACAACAGAATCAGAACAAGACCGGATATCACAAGATATGAACAACAGAATAATAACAAGACCGGATATCACAAGACATGAACAACTGAACAAGAACAAGACCGGATATCACAAGACATGAACAACAGAATGAGAACAAGACCGGAGATCACAAGACATGAACAACGGAATGAGAACAACACCGGAGATCACAAGACATGAACAACAGAATAAGAACAAGACTGGATATCACAAGACATGAACAACAGAATGACAACAAGACAGGATATGAGAAGACATGAACAACAGAATGAGAATAAGACAGGATATCACAAGACATGAACAAAAGAATGAGAACAAGACCGGAGATCACAAGACATGAACAAAAGAATGAGAACAAGACTGGATATCACAAGACATGAACAAAAGAATGAGAAGAAGACTGGATATCACAAGACATGAACAAAAGAATGAGAACAAGACAGGATATCACAAGACATGAACAACAGAATGAGAACAAGACAGGATATCACAAGACATGAACAACAGAATCGGAACAAGACCGGATATCACAAGACATGAACAACAGAATGAGAACAAGACCGGATATCACAAGACATGAACAAAAGAATGAGAAGAAGACTGGATATCACAAGACATGAACAACAGAATAAGAACAAGACAGGATATCACAAGACATGAACAACAGAATGAGAACAAGACAGGATATCACAAGACATGAACAACAGAATGAGAACAAGACCGGATATCACAAGACATGAACAAAAGAATGAGAAGAAGACTGGATATCACAAGACATGAAAACCAGAATCAGAACAAGACCGGATATCACAAGACATGAACAAAAGAATGAGAAGAAGACTGGATATCACAAGACATGAACAACAGAATGAGAACAAGACCGGATATCACAAGACATGAACAACAGAATGAGAACAAGACCGAAGATCACAAGACATGAACAACAGAATGAGAACAAGACAGGATATCACAAGACATGAACAAAAGAATGAGAAGAAGACTGGATATCACAAGACATGAACAAAAGAATGAGAACAAGACAGGATATCACAAGACATGAACAACAGAATGAGAAGAAGACTGGATATCACAAGACATGAACAAAAGAATGAGAAGAAGACTGGATATCACAAGACATGAACAACAGAATGAGAACAAGACCAGATATCACAAGACATGAACAACAGAATGAGAACAAGACAGGATATCACAAGACATGAACAAAAGAATGAGAACAAGACCGAAGATCAGAAGACATGAACAAAAGAATGAGAAGAAGACTGGATATCACAAGACGTGAACAACAGAATGAGAACAAGACCGGATATCACAAGACATGAACAAAAGAATGAGAACAAGACTGGATATCACAAGACATGAACAACAGAATCGGAACAAGACCGGATATCACACGACATGAACAACAGAATAAGAACAAGACCGGATATCACAAGACATGAACAACAGAATGAGAACAAGACCGGTGATCACAAGACATGAACAACAGAATCAGAACAAGACCGGATATCACAAGATATGAACAACAGAATAATAACAATACCGGATATCACAAGACATGAACAACTGAACAAGAACAAGACCGGATATCACAAGACATGAACAAAAGAATGAGAACAAGACCGGAGATCACAAGACATGAACAACAGAATAAGAACAAGACTGGATATCACAAGACATGAACAACAGAATCGGAACAAGACCGGATGTCACAAGACATGAACAACGGAATGAGAACAACACCGGAGATCACAAGACATGAACAACAGAATAAGAACAAGACTGGATATCACAAGACATGAACAACAGAATGACAACAAGACAGGATATCACAAGACATGAACAACAGAATGAGAATAAGACAGGATATCACAAGACATGAACAAAAGAATGAGAACAAGACCGGAGATCACAAGACATGAACAAAAGAATGAGAACAAGACTGGATATCACAAGACATGAACAAAAGAATGAGAAGAAGACTGGATATCACAAGACATGAACAATAGAATGAGAAGAAGACTGGATATCACAAGACATGAACAAAAGAATGAGAACAAGACAGGATATCACAAGACATGAACAACAGAATGAGAACAAGACAGGATATCACAAGACATGAACAACAGAATG
Source organism: Acanthosepion lycidas (assembly GCA_963932145.1). Classification (NCBI taxonomy): domain Eukaryota; kingdom Metazoa; phylum Mollusca; class Cephalopoda; order Sepiida; family Sepiidae; genus Acanthosepion; species Acanthosepion lycidas. The sequence goes on along the minus strand of OZ010574.1, from coordinate 63,126,290 downwards.
AGACAAGACCGGATATCACAAGACATGAACAAAAGAATGAGATGAAGACTGGATATCACAAGACATGAACAACAGAATAAGAACAAGACAGGATATCACAAGACATGAACAACAGAATGAGAACAAGACAGGATATCACAAGACATGAACAACAGAATGAGAACAAGACCGGATATCACAAGACATGAACAAAAGAATGAGAAGAAGACTGGATATCACAAGACATGAACAACAGAATGAGAACAAGACAGGATATCACAAGACATGAACAACAGAATGAGAACAAGACAGGATATCACAAGACATGAACAACAGAATAATAACAAGACCAGATATCACAAGACATGAACAACTGAATGAGAACAAGACAGGATATCACAAGACATGAACAACAGAATCGGAACAAGACCGTATAACACAAGACATGAAAACCAGAATGAGAACAAGACCGGATATCACAAGACATGAACAAAAGTATGAGAAGAAGACTGGATATCACAAGACATGAACAACAGAATGAGAACAAGACCGGATATCACAAGACATGAACAACAGAATGAGAACAAGACCGAAGATCAGAAGACATGAACAAAAGAATGAGAAGAAGACTGGATATCACAAGACGTGAACAACAGAATGAGAACAAGACAGGATATCACAAGACATGAACAACAGAATGAGCACAAGACCGGATATCACAAGACATGAACAACAGAATGAGAACAAGACAGGATATCACAAGACATGAACAAAAGAATGAGAACAAGACCGGATATCACAAGACATGAACAAAAGAATGAGAACAAGACTGGATATCACAAGACATGAACAAAAGAATGAGAAGAAGACTGGATATCACAAGACATGAACAAAAGAATGAGAAGAAGACTGGATATCACAAGACATGAACAAAAGTATGAGAACAAGACAGGATATCACAAGACATGAACAACAGAATGAGAACAAGACAGGATATCACAAGACATGAACAACAGAATGAGAACAAGACCGGATATCACAAGACATGAACAAAAGAATGAGAAGAAGACTGGATATCACAAGACATGAACAACAGAATAAGAACAAGACAGGATATCACAAGACATGAACAACAGAATGAGAACAAGACAGGATATCACAAGACATGAACAACAGAATGAGAACAAGACCGGATATCACAAGACATGAACAAAAGAATGAGAAGAAGACTGGATATCACAAGACATGAACAACAGAATGAGAACAAGACAGGATATCACAAGACATGAACAACAGAATGAGAACAAGACAGGATATCACAAGACATGAACAAAAGAATGAGAACAAGACCGGATATCACAAGACATGAACAACAGAATAAGAACAAGACAGGATATCACAAGACATGAACAACAGAATGAGAACAAGACAGGATATCACAAGACATGAACAACAGAATGAGAACAAGACCGGATATCACAAGACATGAACAAAAGAATGAGAAGAAGACTGGATATCACAAGACATGAACAACAGAATGAGAACAAGACAGGATATCACAAGACATGAACAACAGAATGAGAACAAGACAGGATATCACAAGACATGAACAACAGAATGAGAACAAGACCGAAGATCACAAGACATGAACAACAGATTCGGAACAAGACCGGATATCACAAGACATGAACAAAAGAATGAGAACAAGACTGGATATCACAAGACATGAACAAAAGAATGAGAACAAGACCGGATATCACAAGACATGAACAACAGAATCGGAACAAGACTGGATATCACAAGACATGAACAACAGAATGAGAACAAGACCGGATATCACAAGACATGAACAACAAAATGAGAAGAAGACCGGAGATCACATGACATGAACAAAAGAATGAGAACAAGACAGGATATCACAAGACATGAAGAAAAGAATGAGAAGAAGACCGGATATCACAAGACATGAACAACAGAATCAGAACAAGAACGGATATCACAAGATATGAACAACAGAATAATAACAAGACCAGATATCACAAGACATGAACAACTAAACAAGAACAAGACCGGATATCACAAGACATGAACAAAAGAATGAGAACAAGACCGGATATCACAAGACATGAACAACAGATTCGGAACAAGACCGGATATCACAAGACATGCACAACAGAACGAGAACAAGACCGGATATCACAAAACATGAACAACAGAATCGGAACAAGACCGTATATCACAAGACATGAACAACAGAATGAGAACAAGACCGGATATCACAAGACATAAACAACAGAATGAGAACAAGACAGGATATCACAAGACATGAACAACAGAATCGGAACAACACTGGATATCACAAGACATGAACAACAGAATGAGAACAAGACAGGATATCACAAGACATGAACAAAAGAATGAGAACAAGACCGGAGATCACAAGACATGAACAACAGAGTCGGAACAACACTGGATATCACAAGACATGAACAACAGAATGAGAACAAGACAGGATATCACAAGACATGAACAACAAAATGAGAAGAAGACCGGAGATCACATGACATGAACAAAAGAATGAGAACAAGACAGGATATCACAAGACATGAACAAAAGAATGAGAAGAAGAACGGATATCACAAGACATGAACAAAAGAATGAGAACAAGACAGGATATCACAAGACATGAACAACAGAATCAGAACAAGACCGGATATCACAAGATATGAACAACAAAAATAATAACAAGACCAGATATCACAAGACATGAACAACTGAACAAGAACAAGACCGGATATCACAAGACATGAACAACAGAATCGGAACAAGACCGGATATCACAAGACATGAACATAAGAATGAGAAAAAGACCGGATATCACAAGACATGAACAACAGAATTAGAACAAGACCGGGTATCACAAGACATGAACAACAGAATGAGAACAAGACCGGAGATCACAAGACATGAAACAAAAGAAGGAGAACAAGACCGGATATCACAAGACATGAACAACAGAATGAGAACAAGACAGGATATCACAAGACATGAACAACAGAATAATAACAAGACCAGATATCACAAGACATGAACAACAGAATCGGAACAAGACCGGATATCACAAGACATGAACAAAAGAATGAGAACAAGACCGGATATCACAAGACATGAACAACAGATTCGGAACAAGACCGGATATCACAAGAGATGCACAACAGAACGAGAACAAGACCGGATATCACAAAACATGAACAACAGAATCGGAACAAGACCGTATAACACAAGACATGAAAACCAGAATGAGAACAAGACCGGAGATCACAAGACATGAACAAAAGAATGAGAACAAGACCGGATATCACAAAACATGAACAACAGAATCGGAACAAGACCGTATAACACAAGACATGAAAACCAGAATGAGAACAAGACCGGAGATCACAAGACATGAACAAAAGAATGAGAACAAGACCGGAGATCACAAGACACGAACAAAAGAATGAGAACAAGACCGTATATCACAAGACATGAACAACAGAATGAGAACAAGACCGGATATCACAAGACATGAACAACAGAATGAGAACAAGACAGGATATCACAAGACATGAACAACAGAATCGGAACAACACTGGATATCACAAGACATGAACAACAGAATGAGAACAAGACAGGATATCACAAGACATGAACAAAAGAATGAGAACAAGACCGGAGATCACAAGACATGAACAACAGAATCGGAACAACACTGGATATCACAAGACATGAACAACAGAATGAGAACAAGATGGGATATCACAAGACATGAACAAAAGAATGAGAACAAGACCGGATATCACAAGACATGAACAAAAGAATGAGAACAAGACCGGAGATCACAAGACATGAACAACAGCATCGGAACAAGACCGGATATCACAAGATATGAACAACAGAATGAGAACAAGACCGGATATCACAAGACATGAACAACAAAATGAGAACAAGACCGAAGATCACAAGACATGAACAACAGAATGAGAACAAGACGGGATATCACAAGACATGAACAAAAGAATGAGAACAAGACCAGATATCACAAGACATGAACAACTGAACAAGAACAAGACCGGATATCACAAGACATGAACAACAGAATCGGAACAAGACCGGATATCACAAGACATGAACAAAAGAATGAGAACAAGACCGGATATCACAAGACATGAACAACAAAATGAGAAGAAGACCGGAGATCACATGACATGAACAAAAGAATGAGAACAAGACAGGATATCACAAAACATGAACAACAGAATCGGAACAAGACCGTATAACACAAGACATGAAAACCAGAATGAGAACAAGACCGGAGATCACAAGACATGAACAAAAGTATGAGAACAAGACCGGAGATCACAAGACATGAACAACAGAATGAGATCAAGACCGGATATCACAAGACATGAACAAAAGAATGAGAATAAGACAGGATATCACAAGACATGAACAAAAGAATGAGAAAAAGACCGGATATCACAAGACAAGAAGAACAGAATTAGAACAAGACCGGGTATCACAAGACATGAACAACAGAATGAGAACAAGACTGGATATCACAAGACATGAACAAAAGAATGAGAAAAAGACCGGATATCACAAGACATGAACAACAGAATGAGAACAAGACAGGATATCACAAGACATGAACAAAAGAATGAGAAAAAGACTGGATATCACAAGACATGAACAACAGAATCGGAACAAGGATGGATATCACAAGACATGAACAACAGAAGGTGAACAAGACCGGATATCACAAGACATGAACAACAAAATGAGAAGAAGACCGGAGATCACATGACATGAACAAAAGAATGAGAACAAGACAGGATATCACAAGACATGAACAAAAGAATGAGAAAAAGACCGGAGATCACAAGACATGAGCAACAGAATCGGAGCTACACTGGATATCACAAGACATGAACAACAGAATGAGAACAAGACAGGATATCACAAGACATTAACAAAAGAATGAGAACAAGACCGGATATCACAAGACATGAACAAAAGAATGAGAACAAGACCGGAGATCACAAGACATGAACAACAGAATCGGAACAAGGATGGATATCACAAGACATGAACAACACAATGAGAACAAGACAGGATATCACAAGACATGAACAAAAGAATGAGAACAAGACCGGAGATCACAAGACATGAACAACAGAATCGGAACAACACTGGATATCACAAGACATGAACAAAGAATGAGAAGAAGACCGGATATCACGAGACATGAACAATAGAAGGAGAACAAGACCGGATATCACAAGACATGAACAACAGAATGATAACAAGACAGGATATCACAAAACATGAACAACAGAATCGGAACAAGACCGGATATCACAAGACATGAACAACTGAACAAGAACAAGACAGGATATCACAAGACATGAACAAAAGAATGAGAACAAGACCGGAGATCACAAGACATGAACAACAGAATAAGAACAAGACTGGATATCACAAGACATGAACAACAGAATCGGAACAAGACCGGATATCACACGACATGAACAACAGAATAAGAACAAGACCGGATATCACAAGACATGAACAACAGAATGAGAACAAGACCGGAGATCACAAGACATGAACAACAGAATCAGAACAAGACCGGATATCACAAGATATGAACAACAGAATAATAACAAGACCGGATATCACAAGACATGAACAACTGAACAAGAACAAGACCGGATATCACAAGACATGAACAACAGAATGAGAACAAGACCGGAGATCACAAAACATGAACAACAGAATAAGAACAAGACTGGATATCACAAGACATGAACAACAGAATGACAACAAGACAGGATATCACAAGACATGAACAACAGAATGAGAATAAGACAGGATATCACAAGACATGAACAAAAGAATGAGAACAAGACCGGAGATCACAAGACATGAACAAAAGAATGAGAACAAGACTGGATATCACAAGACATGAACAAAAGAATGAGAAGAAGACTGGATATCACAAGACATGAACAATAGAATGAGAAGAAGACTGGATATCACAAGACATGAACAACGGAATGAGAACAACACCGGAGATCACAAGACATGAACAACAGAATAAGAACAAGACTGGATATCACAAGACATGAACAACAGAATGACAACAAGACAGGATATCACAAGACATGAACAACAGAATGAGAATAAGACAGGATATCACAAGACATGAACAAAAGAATGAGAACAAGACCGGAGATCACAAGACATGAACAAAAGAATGAGAACAAGACTGGATATCACAAGACATGAACAAAAGAATGAGAAGAAGACTGGATATCACAAGACATGAACAATAGAATGAGAAGAAGACTGGATATCACAAGACATGAACAAAAGAATGAGAACAAGACAGGATATCACAAGACATGAACAACAGAATGAGAACAAGACAGGATATCACAAGACATGAACAACAGAATGAGAACAAGACCGGATATCACAAGACATGAACAACAGAATGAGAACAAGACCGGATATCACAAGACATGAACAAAAGAATGAGAAGAAGACTGGATATCACAAGACATGAACAACAGAATAAGAACAAGACAGGATATCACAAGACATGAACAACAGAATGAGAACAAGACAGGATATCACAAGACATGAACAACAGAATGAGAACAAGACCGGATATCACAAGACATGAACAAAAGAATGAGAAGAAGACTGGATATCACAAGACATGAACAACAGAATGAGAACAAGACAGGATATCACAAGACATGAACAACAGAATGAGAACAAGACAGGATATCACAAGACATGAACAACAGAATAATAACAAGACCAGATATCACAAGACATGAACAACTGAATGAGAACAAGACTGGATATCACAAGACATGAACAACAGAATCGGAACAAGACCGGATATCAAAAGACATGAACAAAAGAATGAGAACAAGACCGGATATCACAAAACATGAACAACAGAATCGGAACAAGACCGTATAACACAAGACATGAAAACCAGAATGAGAACAAGACCGGATATCACAAGAATTGAACAAAAGAATGAGAAGAAGACTGGATATCACAAGACATGAACAACAGAATGAGAACAAGACCGGATATCACAAGACATGAACAACAGAATGAGAACAAGACCGAAGATCACAAGACATGAACAACAGAATGAGAACAAGACAGGATATCACAAGACATGAACAAAAGAATGAGAAGAAGACTGGATATCACAAGACATGAACAAAAGAATGAGAACAAGACAGGATATCACAAGACATGAACAACAGAATCGGAACAAGACCGGATATCACACGACATGAACAACAGAATAAGAACAAGACCGGATATCACAAGACATGAACAACAGAATGAGAACAAGACCGGTGATCACAAGACATGAACAACAGAATCAGAACAAGACCGGATATCACAAGATATGAACAACAGAATAATAACAAGACCGGATATCACAAGACATGAACAACTGAACAAGAACAAGACCGGATATCACAAGACATGAACAACAGAATGAGAACAAGACCGGAGATCACAAGACATGAACAACGGAATGAGAACAACACCGGAGATCACAAGACATGAACAACAGAATAAGAACAAGACTGGATATCACAAGACATGAACAACAGAATGACAACAAGACAGGATATGAGAAGACATGAACAACAGAATGAGAATAAGACAGGATATCACAAGACATGAACAAAAGAATGAGAACAAGACCGGAGATCACAAGACATGAACAAAAGAATGAGAACAAGACTGGATATCACAAGACATGAACAAAAGAATGAGAAGAAGACTGGATATCACAAGACATGAACAAAAGAATGAGAACAAGACAGGATATCACAAGACATGAACAACAGAATGAGAACAAGACAGGATATCACAAGACATGAACAACAGAATCGGAACAAGACCGGATATCACAAGACATGAACAACAGAATGAGAACAAGACCGGATATCACAAGACATGAACAAAAGAATGAGAAGAAGACTGGATATCACAAGACATGAACAACAGAATAAGAACAAGACAGGATATCACAAGACATGAACAACAGAATGAGAACAAGACAGGATATCACAAGACATGAACAACAGAATGAGAACAAGACCGGATATCACAAGACATGAACAAAAGAATGAGAAGAAGACTGGATATCACAAGACATGAAAACCAGAATCAGAACAAGACCGGATATCACAAGACATGAACAAAAGAATGAGAAGAAGACTGGATATCACAAGACATGAACAACAGAATGAGAACAAGACCGGATATCACAAGACATGAACAACAGAATGAGAACAAGACCGAAGATCACAAGACATGAACAACAGAATGAGAACAAGACAGGATATCACAAGACATGAACAAAAGAATGAGAAGAAGACTGGATATCACAAGACATGAACAAAAGAATGAGAACAAGACAGGATATCACAAGACATGAACAACAGAATGAGAAGAAGACTGGATATCACAAGACATGAACAAAAGAATGAGAAGAAGACTGGATATCACAAGACATGAACAACAGAATGAGAACAAGACCAGATATCACAAGACATGAACAACAGAATGAGAACAAGACAGGATATCACAAGACATGAACAAAAGAATGAGAACAAGACCGAAGATCAGAAGACATGAACAAAAGAATGAGAAGAAGACTGGATATCACAAGACGTGAACAACAGAATGAGAACAAGACAGGATATCACAAGACATGAACAAGAGAATGAGCACAAGACCGGATATCACAAGACATGAACAACAGAATGAGAACAAGACAGGATATCACAAGACATGAACAAAAGAATGAGAACAAGACCGGATATCACAAGACATGAACAAAAGAATGAGAACAAGACTGGATATCACAAGACATGAACAACAGAATCGGAACAAGACCGGATATCACACGACATGAACAACAGAATAAGAACAAGACCGGATATCACAAGACATGAACAACAGAATGAGAACAAGACCGGTGATCACAAGACATGAACAACAGAATCAGAACAAGACCGGATATCACAAGATATGAACAACAGAATAATAACAATACCGGATATCACAAGACATGAACAACTGAACAAGAACAAGACCGGATATCACAAGACATGAACAAAAGAATGAGAACAAGACCGGAGATCACAAGACATGAACAACAGAATAAGAACAAGACTGGATATCACAAGACATGAACAACAGAATCGGAACAAGACCGGATGTCACAAGACATGAACAACGGAATGAGAACAACACCGGAGATCACAAGACATGAACAACAGAATAAGAACAAGACTGGATATCACAAGACATGAACAACAGAATGACAACAAGACAGGATATCACAAGACATGAACAACAGAATGAGAATAAGACAGGATATCACAAGACATGAACAAAAGAATGAGAACAAGACCGGAGATCACAAGACATGAACAAAAGAATGAGAACAAGACTGGATATCACAAGACATGAACAAAAGAATGAGAAGAAGACTGGATATCACAAGACATGAACAATAGAATGAGAAGAAGACTGGATATCACAAGACATGAACAAAAGAATGAGAACAAGACAGGATATCACAAGACATGAACAACAGAATGAGAACAAGACAGGATATCACAAGACATGAACAACAGAATGAGACAAGACCGGATATCACAAGACATGAACAAAAGAATGAGATGAAGACTGGATATCACAAGACATGAACAACAGAATAAGAACAAGACAGGATATCACAAGACATGAACAACAGAATGAGAACAAGACAGGATATCACAAGACATGAACAACAGAATGAGAACAAGACCGGATATCACAAGACATGAACAAAAGAATGAGAAGAAGACTGGATATCACAAGACATGAACAACAGAATGAGAACAAGACAGGATATCACAAGACATGAACAACAGAATGAGAACAAGACAGGATATCACAAGACATGAACAACAGAATAATAACAAGACCAGATATCACAAGACATGAACAACTGAATGAGAACAAGACAGGATATCACAAGACATGAACAACAGAATCGGAACAAGACCGTATAACACAAGACATGAAAACCAGAATGAGAACAAGACCGGATATCACAAGACATGAACAAAAGTATGAGAAGAAGACTGGATATCACAAGACATGAACAACAGAATGAGAACAAGACCGGATATCACAAGACATGAACAACAGAATGAGAACAAGACCGAAGATCAGAAGACATGAACAAAAGAATGAGAAGAAGACTGGATATCACAAGACGTGAACAACAGAATGAGAACAAGACAGGATATCACAAGACATGAACAACAGAATGAGCACAAGACCGGATATCACAAGACATGAACAACAGAATGAGAACAAGACAGGATATCACAAGACATGAACAAAAGAATGAGAACAAGACCGGATATCACAAGACATGAACAAAAGAATGAGAACAAGACTGGATATCACAAGACATGAACAAAAGAATGAGAAGAAGACTGGATATCACAAGACATGAACAAAAGAATGAGAAGAAGACTGGATATCACAAGACATGAACAAAAGTATGAGAACAAGACAGGATATCACAAGACATGAACAACAGAATGAGAACAAGACAGGATATCACAAGACATGAACAACAGAATGAGAACAAGACCGGATATCACAAGACATGAACAAAAGAATGAGAAGAAGACTGGATATCACAAGACATGAACAACAGAATAAGAACAAGACAGGATATCACAAGACATGAACAACAGAATGAGAACAAGACAGGATATCACAAGACATGAACAACAGAATGAGAACAAGACCGGATATCACAAGACATGAACAAAAGAATGAGAAGAAGACTGGATATCACAAGACATGAACAACAGAATGAGAACAAGACAGGATATCACAAGACATGAACAACAGAATGAGAACAAGACAGGATATCACAAGACATGAACAAAAGAATGAGAACAAGACCGGATATCACAAGACATGAACAACAGAATAAGAACAAGACAGGATATCACAAGACATGAACAACAGAATGAGAACAAGACAGGATATCACAAGACATGAACAACAGAATGAGAACAAGACCGGATATCACAAGACATGAACAAAAGAATGAGAAGAAGACTGGATATCACAAGACATGAACAACAGAATGAGAACAAGACAGGATATCACAAGACATGAACAACAGAATGAGAACAAGACAGGATATCACAAGACATGAACAACAGAATGAGAACAAGACCGAAGATCACAAGACATGAACAACAGAATGAGAACAAGACAGGATATCACAAGACATGAACAAAAGAATGAGAAGAAGACTGGATATCACAAGACATGAACAAAAGAATGAGAACAAGACCGGATATCACAAGACATGAACAAAAGAATGAGAACAAGACTGGATATCACAAGACATGAACAACAGAATGAGAACAAGACAGGATATCACAAGACATGAACAAAAGAATGAGAACAAGACTGGATATCACAAGACATGAACAAAAGAATGAGAACAAGACAGGATATCACAAGACATGAACAACAGAATGAGAACAAACAGGATATCACAAGACATGAACAAAAGAATGAGAACAAGACCGGATATCACAAGACATGAACAACAGAATGAGAACAAGACAGGATATCACAAGACATGAACAAAAGAATGAGAACAAGACAGGATATCACAAGACATGAACAACAGAATCGGAACAAGGATGGATATCACAAGACATGAACAACAGAATGAGAACAAGACAGGATATCACAAGACATGAACAACAGAATGAGAACAAGACTGGATATCACAAGACATGAACAACAGAATGAGAACAAGACAGGATATCACAAGACATGAACAACAGAAGGAGAACAAGACTGGATATCACAAGACATGAACAAAAGAATGAGAACAAGACAGGATATCACAAGACATGAACAACAGAATGAGAACAAGACTGGATATCACAAGACATGAACAACAGAATGAGAACAAGACAGGATATCACAAGACATGAACAAAAGAATGAGAACAAGACAGGATATCACAAGACATGAACAACAGAATGAGAACAAGACAGGATATCACAAGACATGAACAAAAGAATGAGAACAAGACCGGATATCACAAGACATGAACAAAAGAATGAGAACAAGACTGGATATCACAAGACATGAACAAAAGAATGAGAACAAGACCGGAGATCACAAGACATGAACAACAGAATGAGAACAAGACAGGATATCACAAGACATGAACAAAAGAATGAGAACAAGACAGGATATCACAAGACATGAACAACAGAATGAGAACAAGACAGGATATCACAAGACATGAACAAAAGAATGAGAACAAGACTGGATATCACAAGACATGAACAAAAGAATGAGAACAAGACCGGATATCACAAGACATGAACAACAGAATGAGAACAAGACAGGATATCACAAGACATGAACAAAAGAATGAGAACAAGACCGGATATCACAAGACATGAACAACAGAATAAGAACAAGACAGGATATCACAAGACATGAACAACAGAATGAGAACAAGACAGGATATCACAAGACATGAACAAAAGAATGAGAACAAGACTGGATATCACAAGACATGAACAAAAGAATGAGAACAAGACCGGAGATCACAAGACATGAACAACAGAATGAGAACAAGACAGGATATCACAAGACATGAACAACAGAATGAGAACAAGACAGGATATCACAAGACATGAACAACAGAATGAGAACAAGACAGGATATCACAAGACATGAACAACAGAATGAGAACAAGACCGGATATCACAAGACATGAACAAAAGAATGAGAAGAAGACTGGATATCATAAGACATGAACAACAGAATGAGAACAAGACCGGAGATCACAAGACATGAACAACAGAATGAGAACAAGACAGGATATCACAAGACATGAACAACAGAATGAGAACAAGACCGGATATCACAAGACATGAACAAAAGAATGAGAAGAAGACTGGATATCACAAGACATGAACAACAGAATGAGAACAAGACCGGATATCACAAGACATGAACAACAGAATGAGAACAAGACCGAAGATCACAAGACATGAACAAAAGAATGAGAAGAACACTGGATATCACAAGACATGAACAACAGAATGAGAACAAGACAGGATATCACAAGACATGAACAACAGAATGAGAACAAGACAGGATATCACAAGACATGAACAACAGAATGAGAACAAGACCGAAGATCACAAGACATGAACAACAGAATGAGAACAAGACAGGATATCACAAGACATGAACAAAAGAATGAGAACAAGACCGGAGATCACAAGACATGAACAACAGAATAAGAACAAGACAGGATATCACAAGACATGAACAACAGAATAAGAACAAGACAGGATATCACAAGACATGAACAACAGAATGAGAACAAGACAGGATATCACAAGACATGAACAAAAGAATGAGAACAAGACTGGATATCACAAGACATGAACAAAAGAATGAGAACAAGACCGGAGATCACAAGACATGAACAACAGAATGAGAACAAGACAGGATATCACAAGACATGAACAACAGAATGAGAACAAGACAGGATATCACAAGACATGAACAACAGAATGAGAACAAGACAGGATATCACAAGACATGAACAACAGAATGAGAACAAGACCGGATATCACAAGACATGAACAAAAGAATGAGAAGAAGACTGGATATCACAAGACATGAACAACAGAATGAGAACAAGACAGGATATCACAAGACATGAACAACAGAATGAGAACAAGACAGGATATCACAAGACATGAACAACAGAATGAGAACAAGACCGGATATCACAAGACATGAACAAAAGAATGAGAAGAAGACTGGATATCACAAGACATGAACAACAGAATGAGAACAGGACAGGATATCACAAGACATGAACAACAGAATGAGAACAAGACAGGATATCACAAGACATGAACAACAGAATGAGAACAAGACAGGATATCACAAGACATGAACAAGAGAATGAGAACAAGACAGGATATCACAAGACATGAACAACAGAATGAGAACAAGACCGAAGATCACAAGACATGAACAACAGAATGAGAACAAGACCGGATATCACAAGACATGAACAAAAGAATGAGAACAAGACCGGAGATCACAAGACATGAACAACAGAATAAGAACAAGACAGGATATCACAAGACATGAACAACAGAATGAGAACAAGACAGGATATCACAAGACATGAACAAAAGAATGAGAACAAGACTGGATATCACAAGACATGAACAAAAGAATGAGAACAAGACAGGATATCACAAGACATGAACAACAGAATGAGAACAAACAGGATATCACAAGACATGAACAAAAGAATGAGAACAAGACCGGATATCACAAGACATGAACAACAGAATGAGAACAAGACAGGATATCACAAGACATGAACAAAAGAATGAGAACAAGACAGGATATCACAAGACATGAACAACAGAATCGGAACAAGGATGGATATCACAAGACATGAACAACAGAATGAGAACAAGACAGGATATCACAAGACATGAACAACAGAATGAGAACAAGACTGGATATCACAAGACATGAACAACAGAATGAGAACAAGACAGGATATCACAAGACATGAACAACAGAAGGAGAACAAGACTGGATATCACAAGACATGAACAAAAGAATGAGAACAAGACAGGATATCACAAGACATGAACAACAGAATGAGAACAAGACTGGATATCACAAGACATGAACAACAGAATGAGAACAAGACAGGATATCACAAGACATGAACAAAAGAATGAGAACAAGACAGGATATCACAAGACATGAACAACAGAATGAGAACAAGACAGGATATCACAAGACATGAACAAAAGAATGAGAACAAGACCGGATATCACAAGACATGAACAAAAGAATGAGAACAAGACTGGATATCACAAGACATGAACAAAAGAATGAGAACAAGACCGGAGATCACAAGACATGAACAACAGAATGAGAACAAGACAGGATATCACAAGACATGAACAAAAGAATGAGAACAAGACAGGATATCACAAGACATGAACAACAGAATGAGAACAAGACAGGATATCACAAGACATGAACAAAAGAATGAGAACAAGACTGGATATCACAAGACATGAACAAATGAATGAGAACAAGACCGGATATCACAAGACATGAACAACAGAATGAGAACAAGACAGGATATCACAAGACATGAACAAAAGAATGAGAACAAGACCGGATATCACAAGACATGAACAACAGAATAAGAACAAGACAGGATATCACAAGACATGAACAACAGAATGAGAACAAGACAGGATATCACAAGACATGAACAAAAGAATGAGAACAAGACTGGATATCACAAGACATGAACAAAAGAATGAGAACAAGACCGGAGATCACAAGACATGAACAACAGAATGAGAACAAGACAGGATATCACAAGACATGAACAACAGAATGAGAACAAGACAGGATATCACAAGACATGAACAACAGAATGAGAACAAGACAGGATATCACAAGACATGAACAACAGAATGAGAACAAGACCGGATATCACAAGACATGAACAAAAGAATGAGAAGAAGACTGGATATCACAAGACATGAACAACAGAATGAGAACAAGACCGGAGATCACAAGACATGAACAACAGAATGAGAACAAGACAGGATATCACAAGACATGAACAACAGAATGAGAACAAGACCGGATATCACAAGACATGAACAAAAGAATGAGAAGAAGACTGGATATCACAAGACATGAACAACAGAATGAGAACAAGACCGGATATCACAAGACATGAACAACAGAATGAGAACAAGACCGAAGATCACAAGACATGAACAAAAGAATGAGAAGAACACTGGATATCACAAGACATGAACAACAGAATGAGAACAAGACAGGATATCACAAGACATGAACAACAGAATGAGAACAAGACAGGATATCACAAGACATGAACAACAGAATGAGAACAAGACCGAAGATCACAAGACATAAACAACAGAATGAGAACAAGACAGGATATCACAAGACATGAACAAAAGAATGAGAACAAGACCGGAGATCACAAGACATGAACAACAGAATAAGAACAAGACAGGATATCACAAGACATGAACAACAGAATAAGAACAAGACAGGATATCACAAGACATGAACAACAGAATGAGAACAAGACAGGATATCACAAGACATGAACAAAAGAATGAGAACAAGACTGGATATCACAAGACATGAACAAAAGAATGAGAACAAGACCGGAGATCACAAGACATGAACAACAGAATGAGAACAAGACAGGATATCACAAGACATGAACAACAGAATGAGAACAAGACAGGATATCACAAGACATGAACAACAGAATGAGAACAAGACAGGATATCACAAGACATGAACAACAGAATGAGAACAAGACCGGATATCACAAGACATGAACAAAAGAATGAGAAGAAGACTGGATATCACAAGACATGAACAACAGAATGAGAACAAGACAGGATATCACAAGACATGAACAACAGAATGAGAACAAGACAGGATATCACAAGACATGAACAACAGAATGAGAACAAGACCGGATATCACAAGACATGAACAAAAGAATGAGAAGAAGACTGGATATCACAAGACATGAACAACAGAATGAGAACAGGACAGGATATCACAAGACATGAACAACAGAATGAGAACAAGACAGGATATCACAAGACATGAACAACAGAATGAGAACAAGACAGGATATCACAAGACATGAACAAGAGAATGAGAACAAGACAGGATATCACAAGACATGAACAACAGAATGAGAACAAGACCGAAGATCACAAGACATGAACAACAGAATGAGAACAAGACCGGATATCACAAGACATGAACAAAAGAATGAGAACAAGACCGGAGATCACAAGACATGAACAACAGAATAAGAACAAGACAGGATATCACAAGACATGAACAACAGAATAAGAACAAGACAGGATATCACAAGACATGAACAACAGAATGAGAACAAGACAGGATATCACAAGACATGAACAAAAGAATGAGAACAAGACTGGATATCACAAGACATGAACAAAAGAATGAGAACAAGACCGGAGATCACAAGACATGAACAACAGAATGAGAACAAGACAGGATATCACAAGACATGAACAACAGAATGAGAACAAGACAGGATATCACAAGACATGAACAACAGAATGAGAACAAGACAGGATATCACAAGACATGAACAACAGAATGAGAACAAGACCGGATATCACAAGACATGAACAAAAGAATGAGAAGAAGACTGGATATCACAAGACATGAACAACAGAATGAGAACAAGACAGGATATCACAAGACATGAACAACAGAATGAGAACAAGACAGGATATCACAAGACATGAACAACAGAATGAGAACAAGACCGGATATCACAAGACATGAACAAAAGAATGAGAAGAAGACTGGATATCACAAGACATGAACAACAGAATGAGAACAAGACCGGATATCACAAGACATGAACAACAGAATGAGAACAAGACCGAAGATCACAAGACATGAACAAAAGAATGAGAAGAAGACTGGATATCACAAGACATGAACAACAGAATGAGAACAAGACAGGATATCACAAGACATGAACAACAGAATGAGAACAAGACAGGATATCACAAGACATGAACAACAGAATGAGAACAAGACCGAAGATCACAAGACATGAACAACAGAATGAGAACAAGACAGGATATCACAAGACATGAACAAAAGAATGAGAAGAAGACTGGATATCACAAGACATGAACAAAAGAATGAGAACAAGACCGGATATCACAAGACATGAACAAAAGAATGAGAACAAGACTGGATATCACAAGACATGAACAACAGAATGAGAACAAGACAGGATATCACAAGACATGAACAAAAGAATGAGAACAAGACTGGATATCACAAGACATGAACAAAAGAATGAGAACAAGACAGGATATCACAAGACATGAACAACAGAATGAGAACAAGACAGGATATCACAAGACATGAACAAAAGAATGAGAACAAGACCGGATATCACAAGACATGAACAACAGAATGAGAACAATACAGGATATCACAAGACATGAACAAAAGAATGAGAACAAGACAGGATATCACAAGACATGAACAACAGAATCGGAACAAGGATGGATATCACAAGACATGAACAACAGAATGAGAACAAGACAGGATATCACAAGACATGAACAAAAGAATGAGAACAAGACAGGATATCACAAGACATGAACAACAGAAGGAGAACAAGACTGGATATCACAAGACATGAACAAAAGAATGAGAAGAAGACTGGATATCACAAGACATGAACAACAGAATGAGAACAAGACCGAAGATCACAAGACATGAACAACAGAATGAGAACAAGACAGGATATCACAAGACATGAACAAAAGAATGAGAAGAAGACTGGATATCACAAGACATGAACAACAGAATGAGAACAAGACAGGATATCACAAGACATGAACAACAGAATGAGAACAAGACAGGATATCACAAGACATGAACAACAGAATGAGAACAAGACCGGATATCACAAGACATGAACAAAAGAATGAGAAGAAGACTGGATATCACAAGACATGAACAACAGAATGAGAACAGGACAGGATATCACAAGACATGAACAACAGAATGAGAACAAGACAGGATATCACAAGACATGAACAACAGAATGAGAACAAGACAGGATATCACAAGACATGAACAAGAGAATGAGAACAAGACAGGATATCACAAGACATGAACAACAGAATGAGAACAAGACCGAAGATCACAAGACATGAACAACAGAATGAGAACAAGACCGGATATCACAAGACATGAACAAAAGAATGAGAACAAGACCGGAGATCACAAGACATGAACAACAGAATAAGAACAAGACAGGATATCACAAGACATGAACAACAGAATAAGAACAAGACAGGATATCACAAGACATGAACAACAGAATGAGAACAAGACAGGATATCACAAGACATGAACAAAAGAATGAGAACAAGACTGGATATCACAAGACATGAACAAAAGAATGAGAACAAGACCGGAGATCACAAGACATGAACAACAGAATGAGAACAAGACAGGATATCACAAGACATGAACAACAGAATGAGAACAAGACAGGATATCACAAGACATGAACAACAGAATGAGAACAAGACAGGATATCACAAGACATGAACAACAGAATGAGAACAAGACCGGATATCACAAGACATGAACAAAAGAATGAGAAGAAGACTGGATATCACAAGACATGAACAACAGAATGAGAACAAGACAGGATATCACAAGACATGAACAACAGAATGAGAACAAGACAGGATATCACAAGACATGAACAACAGAATGAGAACAAGACCGGATATCACAAGACATGAACAAAAGAATGAGAAGAAGACTGGATATCACAAGACATGAACAACAGAATGAGAACAAGACCGGATATCACAAGACATGAACAACAGAATGAGAACAAGACCGAAGATCACAAGACATGAACAAAAGAATGAGAAGAAGACTGGATATCACAAGACATGAACAACAGAATGAGAACAAGACAGGATATCACAAGACATGAACAACAGAATGAGAACAAGACAGGATATCACAAGACATGAACAACAGAATGAGAACAAGACCGAAGATCACAAGACATGAACAACAGAATGAGAACAAGACAGGATATCACAAGACATGAACAAAAGAATGAGAAGAAGACTGGATATCACAAGACATGAACAAAAGAATGAGAACAAGACCGGATATCACAAGACATGAACAAAAGAATGAGAACAAGACTGGATATCACAAGACATGAACAACAGAATGAGAACAAGACAGGATATCACAAGACATGAACAAAAGAATGAGAACAAGACTGGATATCACAAGACATGAACAAAAGAATGAGAACAAGACAGGATATCACAAGACATGAACAACAGAATGAGAACAAGACAGGATATCACAAGACATGAACAAAAGAATGAGAACAAGACCGGATATCACAAGACATGAACAACAGAATGAGAACAAGACAGGATATCACAAGACATGAACAAAAGAATGAGAACAAGACAGGATATCACAAGACATGAACAACAGAATCGGAACAAGGATGGATATCACAAGACATGAACAACAGAATGAGAACAAGACAGGATATCACAAGACATGAACAAAAGAATGAGAACAAGACAGGATATCACAAGACATGAACAACAGAAGGAGAACAAGACTGGATATCACAAGACATGAACAAAAGAATGAGAAGAAGACTGGATATCACAAGTCATGAACAACAGAATGAGAACAAGACCGAAGATCACAAGACATGAACAACAGAATGAGAACAAGACAGGATATCACAAGACATGAACAAAAGAATGAGAAGAAGACTGGATATCACAAGACATGAACAAAAGAATGAGAACAAGACCGGATATCACAAGACATGAACAAAAGAATGAGAACAAGACTGGATATCACAAGACATGAACAACAGAATGAGAACAAGACAGGATATCACAAGACATGAACAAAAGAATGAGAACAAGACTGGATATCACAAGACATGAACAAAAGAATGAGAGCAAGACAGGATATCACAAGACATGAACAACAGAATGAGAACAAGACAGGATATCACAAGACATGAACAAAAGAATGAGAACAAGACCGGATATCACAAGACATGAACAACAGAATGAGAACAAGACAGGATATCACAAGACATGAACAAAAGAATGAGAACAAGACAGGATATCACAAGACATGAACAACAGAATCGGAACAAGGATGGATATCACAAGACATGAACAACAGAATGAGAACAAGACAGGATATCACAAGACATGAACAACAGAATGAGAACAAGACTGGATATCACAAGACATGAACAACAGAATGAGAACAAGACAGGATATCACAAGACATGAACAACAGAAGGAGAACAAGACTGGATATCACAAGACATGAACAAAAGAATGAGAACAAGACAGGATATCACAAGACATGAACAACAGAATGAGAACAAGACTGGATATCACAAGACATGAACAACAGAATGAGAACAAGACAGGATATCACAAGACATGAACAAAAGAATGAGAACAAGACAGGATATCACAAGACATGAACAACAGAATGAGAACAAGACAGGATATCACAAGACATGAACAACAGAATGAGAACAAGACAGGATATCACAAGACATGAACAAAAGAATGAGAACAAGACCGGATATCACAAGACATGAACAAAAGAATGAGAACAAGACTGGATATCACAAGACATGAACAAAAGAATGAGAACAAGACCGGAGATCACAAGACATGAACAACAGAATGAGAACAAGACAGGATATCACAAGACATGAACAAAAGAATGAGAACAAGACAGGATATCACAAGACATGAACAACAGAATGAGAACAAGACAGGATATCACAAGACATGAACAACAGAATGAGAACAAGACTGGATATCACAAGACATGAACAACAGAATGAGAACAAGACCGGATATCACAAGACATGAACAAAAGAATGAGAACAAGACAGGATATCACAAGACATGAACAAGAGAATGAGAACAAGACAGGATATCACAAGACATGAACAACAGAATGAGAACAAGACCGAAGATCACAAGACATGAACAACAGAATGAGAACAAGACCGGATATCACAAGACATGAACAAAAGAATGAGAACAAGACCGGAGATCACAAGACATGAACAACAGAATAAGAACAAGACAGGATATCACAAGACATGAACAACAGAATAAGAACAAGACAGGATATCACAAGACATGAACAACAGAATGAGAACAAGACAGGATATCACAAGACATGAACAAAAGAATGAGAACAAGACTGGATATCACAAGACATGAACAAAAGAATGAGAACAAGACCGGAGATCACAAGACATGAACAACAGAATGAGAACAAGACAGGATATCACAAGACATGAACAACAGAATGAGAACAAGACAGGATATCACAAGACATGAACAACAGAATGAGAACAAGACAGGATATCACAAGACATGAACAACAGAATGAGAACAAGACCGGATATCACAAGACATGAACAAAAGAATGAGAAGAAGACTGGATATCACAAGACATGAACAACAGAATGAGAACAAGACAGGATATCACAAGACATGAACAACAGAATGAGAACAAGACAGGATATCACAAGACATGAACAACAGAATGAGAACAAGACCGGATATCACAAGACATGAACAAAAGAATGAGAAGAAGACTGGATATCACAAGACATGAACAACAGAATGAGAACAAGACCGGATATCACAAGACATGAACAACAGAATGAGAACAAGACCGAAGATCACAAGACATGAACAAAAGAATGAGAAGAAGACTGGATATCACAAGACATGAACAACAGAATGAGAACAAGACAGGATATCACAAGACATGAACAACAGAATGAGAACAAGACAGGATATCACAAGACATGAACAACAGAATGAGAACAAGACCGAAGATCACAAGACATGAACAACAGAATGAGAACAAGACAGGATATCACAAGACATGAACAAAAGAATGAGAAGAAGACTGGATATCACAAGACATGAACAAAAGAATGAGAACAAGACCGGATATCACAAGACATGAACAAAAGAATGAGAACAAGACTGGATATCACAAGACATGAACAACAGAATGAGAACAAGACAGGATATCACAAGACATGAACAAAAGAATGAGAACAAGACTGGATATCACAAGACATGAACAAAAGAATGAGAACAAGACAGGATATCACAAGACATGAACAACAGAATGAGAACAAGACAGGATATCACAAGACATGAACAAAAGAATGAAAACAAGACCGGATATCACAAGACATGAACAACAGAATGAGAACAAGACAGGATATCACAAGACATGAACAAAAGAATGAGAACAAGACAGGATATCACAAGACATGAACAACAGAATCGGAACAAGGATGGATATCACAAGACATGAACAACAGAATGAGAACAAGACAGGATATCACAAGACATGAACAAAAGAATGAGAACAAGACAGGATATCACAAGACATGAACAACAGAATCGGAACAAGGATGGATATCACAAGACATGAACAACAGAATGAGAACAAGACAGGATATCACAAGACATGAACAACAGAATGAGAACAAGACAGGATATCACAAGACATGAACAACAGAAGGAGAACAAGACTGGATATCACAAGACATGAACAAAAGAATGAGAAGAAGACTGGATATCACAAGACATGAACAACAGAATGAGAACAAGACAGGATATCACAAGACATGAACAACAGAATGAGAACAAGACAGGATATCACAAGACATGAACAAAAGAATGAGAACAAGACCGGATATCACAAGACATGAACAACAGAATAAGAACAAGACAGGATATCACAAGACATGAACAACAGAATGAGAACAAGACAGGATATCACAAGACATGAACAACAGAATGAGAACAAGACCGGATATCACAAGACATGAACAAAAGAATGAGAAGGAGACTGGATATCACAAGACATGAACAACAGAATGAGAACAAGACAGGATATCACAAGACATGAACAACAGAATGAGAACAAGACAGGATATCACAAGACATGAACAACAGAATGAGAACAAGACCGAAGATCACAAGACATGAACAACAGAATGAGAACAAGACAGGATATCACAAGACATGAACAAAAGAATGAGAAGAAGACTGGATATCACAAGACATGAACAAAAGAATGAGAACAAGACCGGATATCACAAGACATGAACAAAAGAATGAGAACAAGACTGGATATCACAAGACATGAACAACAGAATGAGAACAAGACAGGATATCACAAGACATGAACAAAAGAATGAGAACAAGACTGGATATCACAAGACATGAACAAAAGAATGAGAGCAAGACAGGATATCACAAGACATGAACAACAGAATGAGAACAAGACAGGATATCACAAGACATGAACAAAAGAATGAGAACAAGACCGGATATCACAAGACATGAACAACAGAATGAGAACAAGACAGGATATCACAAGACATGAACAAAAGAATGAGAACAAGACAGGATATCACAAGACATGAACAACAGAATCGGAACAAGGATGGATATCACAAGACATGAACAACAGAATGAGAACAAGACAGGATATCACAAGACATGAACAACAGAATGAGAACAAGACTGGATATCACAAGACATGAACAACAGAATGAGAACAAGACAGGATATCACAAGACATGAACAACAGAAGGAGAACAAGACTGGATATCACAAGACATGAACAAAAGAATGAGAACAAGACAGGATATCACAAGACATGAACAACAGAATGAGAACAAGACTGGATATCACAAGACATGAACAACAGAATGAGAACAAGACAGGATATCACAAGACATGAACAAAAGAATGAGAACAAGACAGGATATCACAAGACATGAACAACAGAATGAGAACAAGACAGGATATCACAAGACATGAACAACAGAATGAGAACAAGACAGGATATCACAAGACATGAACAAAAGAATGAGAACAAGACCGGATATCACAAGACATGAACAAAAGAATGAGAACAAGACTGGATATCACAAGACATGAACAAAAGAATGAGAACAAGACCGGAGATCACAAGACATGAACAACAGAATGAGAACAAGACAGGATATCACAAGACATGAACAAAAGAATGAGAACAAGACAGGATATCACAAGACATGAACAACAGAATGAGAACAAGACAGGATATCACAAGACATGAACAACAGAATGAGAACAAGACTGGATATCACAAGACATGAACAACAGAATGAGAACAAGACCGGATATCACAAGACATGAACAAAAGAATGAGAAGAAGACTGGATATCACAAGACATGAACAACAGAATGAGAACAAGACAGGATATCACAAGACATGAACAACAGAATGAGAACAAGACAGGATATCACAAGACATGAACAACAGAATGAGAACAAGACCGAAGATCACAAGACATGAACAACAGAATGAGAACAAGACAGGATATCACAAGACATGAACAAAAGAATGAGAAGAAGACTGGATATCACAAGACATGAACAAAAGAATGAGAACAAGACCGGATATCACAAGACATGAACAAAAGAATGAGAACAAGACTGGATATCACAAGACATGAACAACAGAATGAGAACAAGACAGGATATCACAAGACATGAACAAAAGAATGAGAACAAGACTGGATATCACAAGACATGAACAAAAGAATGAGAGCAAGACAGGATATCACAAGACATGAACAACAGAATGAGAACAAGACAGGATATCACAAGACATGAACAAAAGAATGAGAACAAGACCGGATATCACAAGACATGAACAACAGAATGAGAACAAGACAGGATATCACAAGACATGAACAAAAGAATGAGAACAAGACAGGATATCACAAGACATGAACAACAGAATCGGAACAAGGATGGATATCACAAGACATGAACAACAGAATGAGAACAAGACAGGATATCACAAGACATGAACAACAGAATGAGAACAAGACTGGATATCACAAGACATGAACAACAGAATGAGAACAAGACAGGATATCACAAGACATGAACAACAGAAGGAGAACAAGACTGGATATCACAAGACATGAACAAAAGAATGAGAACAAGACAGGATATCACAAGACATGAACAACAGAATGAGAACAAGACTGGATATCACAAGACATGAACAACAGAATGAGAACAAGACAGGATATCACAAGACATGAACAAAAGAATGAGAACAAGACAGGATATCACAAGACATGAACAACAGAATGAGAACAAGACAGGATATCACAAGACATGAACAACAGAATGAGAACAAGACAGGATATCACAAGACATGAACAAAAGAATGAGAACAAGACCGGATATCACAAGACATGAACAAAAGAATGAGAACAAGACTGGATATCACAAGACATGAACAAAAGAATGAGAACAAGACCGGAGATCACAAGACATGAACAACAGAATGAGAACAAGACAGGATATCACAAGACATGAACAAAAGAATGAGAACAAGACAGGATATCACAAGACATGAACAACAGAATGAGAACAAGACAGGATATCACAAGACATGAACAAAAGAATGAGAACAAGACTGGATATCACAAGACATGAACAAAAGAATGAGAACAAGACCGGATATCACAAGACATGAACAACAGAATGAGAACAAGACAGGATATCACAAGACATGAACAAAAGAATGAGAACAAGACCGGATATCACAAGACATGAACAACAGAATAAGAACAAGACAGGATATCACAAGACATGAACAACAGAATGAGAACAAGACAGGATATCACAAGACATGAACAACAGAATGAGAACAAGACTGGATATCACAAGACATGAACAACAGAATGAGAACAAGACAGGATATCACAAGACATGAACAACAGAATGAGAACAAGACAGGATATCACAAGACATGAACAACAGAATGAGAACAAGACAGGATATCACAAGACATGAACAACAGAATGAGAACAAGACCGGATATCACAAGACATGAACAAAAGAATGAGAAGAAGACTGGATATCACAAGACATGAACAACAGAATGAGAACAAGACCGGATATCACAAGACATGAACAACAGAATGAGAACAAGACCGAAGATCACAAGACATGAACAACAGAATGAGAACAAGACAGGATATCACAAGACATGAACAAAAGAATGAGAAGAAGACAGGATATCACAAGACATGAACAACAGAATGAGAACAAGACAGGATATCACAAGACATGAACAAAAGAATGAGAACAAGACTGGATATCACAAGACATGAACAAAAGAATGAGAACAAGACCGGATATCACAAGACATGAACAACAGAATGAGAACAAGACAGGATATCACAAGACATGAACAAAAGAATGAGAACAAGACCGGATATCACAAGACATGAACAACAGAATAAGAACAAGACAGGATATCACAAGACATGAACAACAGAATGAGAACAAGACAGGATATCACAAGACATGAACAAAAGAATGAGAACAAGACTGGATATCACAAGACATGAACAAAAGAATGAGAACAAGACCGGAGATCACAAGACATGAACAACAGAATGAGAACAAGACAGGATATCACAAGACATGAACAACAGAATGAGAACAAGACAGGATATCACAAGACATGAACAACAGAATGAGAACAAGACAGGATATCACAAGACATGAACAACAGAATGAGAACAAGACCGGATATCACAAGACATGAACAAAAGAATGAGAAGAAGACTGGATATCACAAGACATGAACAACAGAATGAGAACAAGACCGGAGATCACAAGACATGAACAACAGAATGAGAACAAGACAGGATATCACAAGACATGAACAACAGAATGAGAACAAGACCGGATATCACAAGACATGAACAAAAGAATGAGAAGAAGACTGGATATCACAAGACATGAACAACAGAATGAGAACAAGACCGGATATCACAAGACATGAACAACAGAATGAGAACAAGACCGAAGATCACAAGACATGAACAAAAGAATGAGAAGAACACTGGATATCACAAGACATGAACAACAGAATGAGAACAAGACAGGATATCACAAGACATGAACAACAGAATGAGAACAAGACAGGATATCACAAGACATGAACAACAGAATGAGAACAAGACCGAAGATCACAAGACATGAACAACAGAATGAGAACAAGACAGGATATCACAAGACATGAACAAAAGAATGAGAACAAGACCGGAGATCACAAGACATGAACAACAGAATAAGAACAAGACAGGATATCACAAGACATGAACAACAGAATAAGAACAAGACAGGATATCACAAGACATGAACAACAGAATGAGAACAAGACAGGATATCACAAGACATGAACAAAAGAATGAGAACAAGACTGGATATCACAAGACATGAACAAAAGAATGAGAACAAGACCGGAGATCACAAGACATGAACAACAGAATGAGAACAAGACAGGATATCACAAGACATGAACAACAGAATGAGAACAAGACAGGATATCACAAGACATGAACAACAGAATGAGAACAAGACAGGATATCACAAGACATGAACAACAGAATGAGAACAAGACCGGATATCACAAGACATGAACAAAAGAATGAGAAGAAGACTGGATATCACAAGACATGAACAACAGAATGAGAACAAGACAGGATATCACAAGACATGAACAACAGAATGAGAACAAGACAGGATATCACAAGACATGAACAACAGAATGAGAACAAGACCGGATATCACAAGACATGAACAAAAGAATGAGAAGAAGACTGGTTATCACAAGACATGAACAACAGAATGAGAACAGGACAGGATATCACAAGACATGAACAACAGAATGAGAACAAGACAGGATATCACAAGACATGAACAACAGAATGAGAACAAGACAGGATATCACAAGACATGAACAAGAGAATGAGAACAAGACAGGATATCACAAGACATGAACAACAGAATGAGAACAAGACCGAAGATCACAAGACATGAACAACAGAATGAGAACAAGACCGGATATCACAAGACATGAACAAAAGAATGAGAACAAGACCGGAGATCACAAGACATGAACAACAGAATAAGAACAAGACAGGATATCACAAGACATGAACAACAGAATAAGAACAAGACAGGATATCACAAGACATGAACAACAGAATGAGAACAAGACAGGATATCACAAGACATGAACAAAAGAATGAGAACAAGACTGGATATCACAAGACATGAACAAAAGAATGAGAACAAGACCGGAGATCACAAGACATGAACAACAGAATGAGAACAAGACAGGATATCACAAGACATGAACAACAGAATGAGAACAAGACAGGATATCACAAGACATGAACAACAGAATGAGAACAAGACAGGATATCACAAGACATGAACAACAGAATGAGAACAAGACCGGATATCACAAGACATGAACAAAAGAATGAGAAGAAGACTGGATATCACAAGACATGAACAACAGAATGAGAACAAGACAGGATATCACAAGACATGAACAACAGAATGAGAACAAGACAGGATATCACAAGACATGAACAACAGAATGAGAACAAGACCGGATATCACAAGACATGAACAAAAGAATGAGAAGAAGACTGGATATCACAAGACATGAACAACAGAATGAGAACAAGACCGGATATCACAAGACATGAACAACAGAATGAGAACAAGACCGGATATCACAAGAATTGAACAAAAGAATGAGAAGAAGACTGGATATCACAAGACATGAACAACAGAATGAGAACAAGACAGGATATCACAAGACATGAACAACAGAATGAGAACAAGACCGAAGATCACAAGACATGAACAACAGAATGAGAACAAGACAGGATATCACAAGACATGAACAAAAGAATGAGAAGAAGACTGGATATCACAAGACATGAACAAAAGAATGAGAACAAGACCGGATATCACAAGACATGAACAAAAGAATGAGAACAAGACTGGATATCACAAGACATGAACAACAGAATGAGAACAAGACAGGATATCACAAGACATGAACAAAAGAATGAGAACAAGACTGGATATCACAAGACATGAACAAAAGAATGAGAACAAGACAGGATATCACAAGACATGAACAACAGAATGAGAACAAACAGGATATCACAAGACATGAACAAAAGAATGAGAACAAGACCGGATATCACAAGACATGAACAACAGAATGAGAACAAGACAGGATATCACAAGACATGAACAAAAGAATGAGAACAAGACAGGATATCACAAGACATGAACAACAGAATCGGAACAAGGATGGATATCACAAGACATGAACAACAGAATGAGAACAAGACAGGATATCACAAGACATGAACAACAGAATGAGAACAAGACTGGATATCACAAGACATGAACAACAGAATGAGAACAAGACAGGATATCACAAGACATGAACAACAGAAGGAGAACAAGACTGGATATCACAAGACATGAACAAAAGAATGAGAACAAGACAGGATATCACAAGACATGAACAACAGAATGAGAACAAGACTGGATATCACAAGACATGAACAACAGAATGAGAACAAGACAGGATATCACAAGACATGAACAAAAGAATGAGAACAAGACAGGATATCACAAGACATGAACAACAGAATGAGAACAAGACAGGATATCACAAGACATGAACAAAAGAATGAGAACAAGACCGGATATCACAAGACATGAACAAAAGAATGAGAACAAGACTGGATATCACAAGACATGAACAAAAGAATGAGAACAAGACCGGAGATCACAAGACATGAACAACAGAATGAGAACAAGACAGGATATCACAAGACATGAACAAAAGAATGAGAACAAGACAGGATATCACAAGACATGAACAACAGAATGAGAACAAGACAGGATATCACAAGACATGAACAAAAGAATGAGAACAAGACTGGATATCACAAGACATGAACAAAAGAATGAGAACAAGACCGGATATCACAAGACATGAACAACAGAATGAGAACAAGACCGGATATCACAAGACATGAACAAAAGAATGAGAACAAGACCGGATATCACAAGACATGAACAACAGAATAAGAACAAGACAGGATATCACAAGACATGAACAACAGAATGAGAACAAGACAGGATATCACAAGACATGAACAAAAGAATGAGAACAAGACTGGATATCACAAGACATGAACAAAAGAATGAGAACAAGACCGGAGATCACAAGACATGAACAACAGAATGAGAACAAGACAGGATATCACAAGACATGAACAACAGAATGAGAACAAGACAGGATATCACAAGACATGAACAACAGAATGAGAACAAGACAGGATATCACAAGACATGAACAACAGAATGAGAACAAGACCGGATATCACAAGACATGAACAAAAGAATGAGAAGAAGACTGGATATCACAAGACATGAACAACAGAATGAGAACAAGACCGGAGATCACAAGACATGAACAACAGAATGAGAACAAGACAGGATATCACAAGACATGAACAACAGAATGAGAACAAGACCGGATATCACAAGACATGAACAAAAGAATGAGAAGAAGACTGGATATCACAAGACATGAACAACAGAATGAGAACAAGACCGGATATCACAAGACATGAACAACAGAATGAGAACAAGACCGAAGATCACAAGACATGAACAAAAGAATGAGAAGAACACTGGATATCACAAGACATGAACAACAGAATGAGAACAAGACAGGATATCACAAGACATGAACAACAGAATGAGAACAAGACAGGATATCACAAGACATGAACAACAGAATGAGAACAAGACCGAAGATCACAAGACATGAACAACAGAATGAGAACAAGACAGGATATCACAAGACATGAACAAAAGAATGAGAACAAGACCGGAGATCACAAGACATGAACAACAGAATAAGAACAAGACAGGATATAACAAGACATGAACAACAGAATAAGAACAAGACAGGATATCACAAGACATGAACAACAGAATGAGAACAAGACAGGATATCACAAGACATGAACAAAAGAATGAGAACAAGACTGGATATCACAAGACATGAACAAAAGAATGAGAACAAGACCGGAGATCACAAGACATGAACAACAGAATGAGAACAAGACAGGATATCACAAGACATGAACAACAGAATGAGAACAAGACAGGATATCACAAGACATGAACAACAGAATGAGAACAAGACAGGATATCACAAGACATGAACAACAGAATGAGAACAAGACCGGATATCACAAGACATGAACAAAAGAATGAGAAGAAGACTGGATATCACAAGACATGAACAACAGAATGAGAACAAGACAGGATATCACAAGACATGAACAACAGAATGAGAACAAGACAGGATATCACAAGACATGAACAACAGAATGAGAACAAGACCGGATATCACAAGACATGAACAAAAGAATGAGAAGAAGACTGGATATCACAAGACATGAACAACAGAATGAGAACAGGACAGGATATCACAAGACATGAACAACAGAATGAGAACAAGACAGGATATCACAAGACATGAACAACAGAATGAGAACAAGACAGGATATCACAAGACATGAACAAGAGAATGAGAACAAGACAGGATATCACAAGACATGAACAACAGAATGAGAACAAGACCGAAGATCACAAGACATGAACAACAGAATGAGAACAAGACCGGATATCACAAGACATGAACAAAAGAATGAGAACAAGACCGGAGATCACAAGACATGAACAACAGAATAAGAACAAGACAGGATATCACAAGACATGAACAACAGAATAAGAACAAGACAGGATATCACAAGACATGAACAACAGAATGAGAACAAGACAGGATATCACAAGACATGAACAAAAGAATGAGAACAAGACTGGATATCACAAGACATGAACAAAAGAATGAGAACAAGACCGGAGATCACAAGACATGAACAACAGAATGAGAACAAGACAGGATATCACAAGACATGAACAACAGAATGAGAACAAGACAGGATATCACAAGACATGAACAACAGAATGAGAACAAGACAGGATATCACAAGACATGAACAACAGAATGAGAACAAGACCGGATATCACAAGACATGAACAAAAGAATGAGAAGAAGACTGGATATCACAAGACATGAACAACAGAATGAGAACAAGACAGGATATCACAAGACATGAACAACAGAATGAGAACAAGACAGGATATCACAAGACATGAACAACAGAATGAGAACAAGACCGGATATCACAAGACATGAACAAAAGAATGAGAAGAAGACTGGATATCACAAGACATGAACAACAGAATTAGAACAAGACCGGATATCACAAGACATGAACAACAGAATGAGAACAAGACCGAAGATCACAAGACATGAACAAAAGAATGAGAAGAAGACTGGATATCACAAGACATGAACAACAGAATGAGAACAAGACAGGATATCACAAGACATGAACAACAGAATGAGAACAAGACAGGATATCACAAGACATGAACAACAGAATGAGAACAAGACCGAAGATCACAAGACATGAACAACAGAATGAGAACAAGACAGGATATCACAAGACATGAACAAAAGAATGAGAAGAAGACTGGATATCACAAGACATGAACAAAAGAATGAGAACAAGACCGGATATCACAAGACATGAACAAAAGAATGAGAACAAGACTGGATATCACAAGACATGAACAACAGAATGAGAACAAGACAGGATATCACAAGACATGAACAAAAGAATGAGAACAAGACTGGATATCACAAGACATGAACAAAAGAATGAGAACAAGACAGGATATCACAAGACATGAACAACAGAATGAGAACAAGACAGGATATCACAAGACATGAACAAAAGAATGAGAACAAGACCGGATATCACAAGACATGAACAACAGAATGAGAACAAGACAGGATATCACAAGACATGAACAAAAGAATGAGAACAAGACAGGATATCACAAGACATGAACAACAGAATCGGAACAAGGATGGATATCACAAGACATGAACAACAGAATGAGAACAAGACAGGATATCACAAGACATGAACAAAAGAATGAGAACAAGACAGGATATCACAAGACATGAACAACAGAAGGAGAACAAGACTGGATATCACAAGACATGAACAAAAGAATGAGAAGAAGACTGGATATCACAAGACATGAACAACAGAATGAGAACAAGACCGAAGATCACAAGACATGAACAACAGAATGAGAACAAGACAGGATATCACAAGACATGAACAACAGAATGAGAAGAAGACTGGATATCACAAGACATGAACAACAGAATGAGAACAAGACAGGATATCACAAGACATGAACAAAAGAATGAGAACAAGACTGGATATCACAAGACATGAACAAAAGAATGAGAACAAGACCGGAGATCACAAGACATGAACAACAGAATGAGAACAAGACAGGATATCACAAGACATGAACAACAGAATGAGAACAAGACAGGATATCACAAGACATGAACAACAGAATGAGAACAAGACAGGATATCACAAGACATGAACAACAGAATGAGAACAAGACCGGATATCACAAGACATGAACAAAAGAATGAGAAGAAGACTGGATATCACAAGACATGAACAACAGAATGAGAACAAGACAGGATATCACAAGACATGAACAACAGAATGAGAACAAGACAGGATATCACAAGACATGAACAACAGAATGAGAACAAGACCGGATATCACAAGACATGAACAAAAGAATGAGAAGAAGACTGGATATCACAAGACATGAACAACAGAATGAGAACAAGACCGGATATCACAAGACATGAACAACAGAATGAGAACAAGACCGAAGATCACAAGACATGAACAAAAGAATGAGAAGAAGACTGGATATCACAAGACATGAACAACAGAATGAGAACAAGACAGGATATCACAAGACATGAACAACAGAATGAGAACAAGACAGGATATCACAAGACATGAACAACAGAATGAGAACAAGACCGAAGATCACAAGACATGAACAACAGAATGAGAACAAGACAGGATATCACAAGACATGAACAAAAGAATGAGAAGAAGACTGGATATCACAAGACATGAACAAAAGAATGAGAACAAGACCGGATATCACAAGACATGAACAAAAGAATGAGAACAAGACTGGATATCACAAGACATGAACAACAGAATGAGAACAAGACAGGATATCACAAGACATGAACAAAAGAATGAGAACAAGACTGGATATCACAAGACATGAACAAAAGAATGAGAACAAGACAGGATATCACAAGACATGAACAACAGAATGAGAACAAGACAGGATATCACAAGACATGAACAAAAGAATGAGAACAAGACCGGATATCACAAGACATGAACAACAGAATGAGAACAAGACAGGATATCACAAGACATGAACAAAAGAATGAGAACAAGACAGGATATCACAAGACATGAACAACAGAATCGGAACAAGGATGGATATCACAAGACATGAACAACAGAATGAGAACAAGACAGGATATCACAAGACATGAACAAAAGAATGAGAACAAGACAGGATATCACAAGACATGAACAACAGAAGGAGAACAAGACTGGATATCACAAGACATGAACAAAAGAATGAGAAGAAGACTGGATATCACAAGACATGAACAACAGAATGAGAACAAGACCGAAGATCACAAGACATGAACAACAGAATGAGAACAAGACAGGATATCACAAGACATGAACAAAAGAATGAGAAGAAGACTGGATATCACAAGACATGAACAAAAGAATGAGAACAAGACCGGATATCACAAGACATGAACAAAAGAATGAGAACAAGACTGGATATCACAAGACATGAACAACAGAATGAGAACAAGACAGGATATCACAAGACATGAACAAAAGAATGAGAACAAGACTGGATATCACAAGACATGAACAAAAGAATGAGAGCAAGACAGGATATCACAAGACATGAACAACAGAATGAGAACAAGACAGGATATCACAAGACATGAACAAAAGAATGAGAACAAGACCGGA
This sequence comes from Acanthosepion lycidas, assembly GCA_963932145.1. Lineage (NCBI taxonomy): Eukaryota > Metazoa > Mollusca > Cephalopoda > Sepiida > Sepiidae > Acanthosepion > Acanthosepion lycidas. The sequence continues at coordinate 63,090,400 of OZ010574.1, read as the reverse complement.
TATCACAAGACATGAACAACAGAATGAGAACAAGACAGGATATCAAAAGACATGAACAAAAGAATGAGAACAAGACAGGATATCACAAGACATGAACAACAGAATCGGAACAAGGATGGATATCACAAGACATGAACAACAGAATGAGAACAAGACAGGATATCACAAGACATGAACAACAGAATGAGAACAAGACTGGATATCACAAGACATGAACAACAGAATGAGAACAAGACAGGATATCACAAGACATGAACAACAGAAGGAGAACAAGACTGGATATCACAAGACATGAACAAAAGAATGAGAACAAGACAGGATATCACAAGACATGAACAACAGAATGAGAACAAGACTGGATATCACAAGACATGAACAAGAGAATGAGAACAAGACAGGATATCACAAGACATGAACAAAAGAATGAGAACAAGACAGGATATCACAAGACATGAACAACAGAATGAGAACAAGACAGGATATCACAAGACATGAACAACAGAATGAGAACAAGACAGGATATCACAAGACATGAACAAAAGAATGAGAACAAGACCGGATATCACAAGACATGAACAAAAGAATGAGAACAAGACTGGATATCACAAGACATGAACAAAAGAATGAGAACAAGACCGGAGATCACAAGACATGAACAACAGAATGAGAACAAGACAGGATATCACAAGACATGAACAAAAGAATGAGAACAAGACAGGATATCACAAGACATGAACAACAGAATGAGAACAAGACAGGATATCACAAGACATGAACAACAGAATGAGAACAAGACTGGATATCACAAGACATGAACAACAGAATGAGAACAAGACCGGATATCACAAGACATGAACAAAAGAATGAGAACAAGACAGGATATCACAAGACATGAACAAGAGAATGAGAACAAGACAGGATATCACAAGACATGAACAACAGAATGAGAACAAGACCGAAGATCACAAGACATGAACAACAGAATGAGAACAAGACCGGATATCACAAGACATGAACAAAAGAATGAGAACAAGACCGGAGATCACAAGACATGAACAACAGAATAAGAACAAGACAGGATATCACAAGACATGAACAACAGAATAAGAACAAGACAGGATATCACAAGACATGAACAACAGAATGAGAACAAGACAGGATATCACAAGACATGAACAAAAGAATGAGAACAAGACTGGATATCACAAGACATGAACAAAAGAATGAGAACAAGACCGGAGATCACAAGACATGAACAACAGAATGAGAACAAGACAGGATATCACAAGACATGAACAACAGAATGAGAACAAGACAGGATATCACAAGACATGAACAACAGAATGAGAACAAGACAGGATATCACAAGACATGAACAACAGAATGAGAACAAGACCGGATATCACAAGACATGAACAAAAGAATGAGAAGAAGACTGGATATCACAAGACATGAACAACAGAATGAGAACAAGACAGGATATCACAAGACATGAACAACAGAATGAGAACAAGACAGGATATCACAAGACATGAACAACAGAATGAGAACAAGACCGGATATCACAAGACATGAACAAAAGAATGAGAAGAAGACTGGATATCACAAGACATGAACAACAGAATGAGAACAAGACCGGATATCACAAGACATGAACAACAGAATGAGAACAAGACCGAAGATCACAAGACATGAACAAAAGAATGAGAAGAAGACTGGATATCACAAGACATGAACAACAGAATGAGAACAAGACAGGATATCACAAGACATGAACAACAGAATGAGAACAAGACAGGATATCACAAGACATGAACAACAGAATGAGAACAAGACCGAAGATCACAAGACATGAACAACAGAATGAGAACAAGACAGGATATCACAAGACATGAACAAAAGAATGAGAAGAAGACTGGATATCACAAGACATGAACAAAAGAATGAGAACAAGACCGGATATCACAAGACATGAACAAAAGAATGAGAACAAGACTGGATATCACAAGACATGAACAACAGAATGAGAACAAGACAGGATATCACAAGACATGAACAAAAGAATGAGAACAAGACTGGATATCACAAGACATGAACAAAAGAATGAGAACAAGACAGGATATCACAAGACATGAACAACAGAATGAGAACAAGACAGGATATCACAAGACATGAACAAAAGAATGAAAACAAGACCGGATATCACAAGACATGAACAACAGAATGAGAACAAGACAGGATATCACAAGACATGAACAAAAGAATGAGAACAAGACAGGATATCACAAGACATGAACAACAGAATCGGAACAAGGATGGATATCACAAGACATGAACAACAGAATGAGAACAAGACAGGATATCACAAGACATGAACAAAAGAATGAGAACAAGACAGGATATCACAAGACATGAACAACAGAATCGGAACAAGGATGGATATCACAAGACATGAACAACAGAATGAGAACAAGACAGGATATCACAAGACATGAACAACAGAATGAGAACAAGACAGGATATCACAAGACATGAACAACAGAAGGAGAACAAGACTGGATATCACAAGACATGAACAAAAGAATGAGAAGAAGACTGGATATCACAAGACATGAACAACAGAATGAGAACAAGACAGGATATCACAAGACATGAACAACAGAATGAGAACAAGACAGGATATCACAAGACATGAACAAAAGAATGAGAACAAGACCGGATATCACCAGACATGAACAACAGAATAAGAACAAGACAGGATATCACAAGACATGAACAACAGAATGAGAACAAGACAGGATATCACAAGACATGAACAAAAGAATGAGAAGGAGACTGGATATCACAAGACATGAACAACAGAATGAGAACAAGACAGGATATCACAAGACATGAACAACAGAATGAGAACAAGACAGGATATCACAAGACATGAACAACAGAATGAGAACAAGACCGAAGATCACAAGACATGAACAACAGAATGAGAACAAGACAGGATATCACAAGACATGAACAAAAGAATGAGAAGAAGACTGGATATCACAAGACATGAACAAAAGAATGAGAACAAGACCGGATATCACAAGACATGAACAAAAGAATGAGAACAAGACTGGATATCACAAGACATGAACAACAGAATGAGAACAAGACAGGATATCACAAGACATGAACAAAAGAATGAGAACAAGACTGGATATCACAAGACATGAACAAAAGAATGAGAGCAAGACAGGATATCACAAGACATGAACAACAGAATGAGAACAAGACAGGATATCACAAGACATGAACAAAAGAATGAGAACAAGACCGGATATCACAAGACATGAACAACAGAATGAGAACAAGACAGGATATCACAAGACATGAACAAAAGAATGAGAACAAGACAGGATATCACAAGACATGAACAACAGAATCGGAACAAGGATGGATATCACAAGACATGAACAACAGAATGAGAACAAGACAGGATATCACAAGACATGAACAACAGAATGAGAACAAGACTGGATATCACAAGACATGAACAACAGAATGAGAACAAGACAGGATATCACAAGACATGAACAACAGAAGGAGAACAAGACTGGATATCACAAGACATGAACAAAAGAATGAGAACAAGACAGGATATCACAAGACATGAACAACAGAATGAGAACAAGACTGGATATCACAAGACATGAACAACAGAATGAGAACAAGACAGGATATCACAAGACATGAACAAAAGAATGAGAACAAGACAGGATATCACAAGACATGAACAACAGAATGAGAACAAGACAGGATATCACAAGACATGAACAACAGAATGAGAACAAGACAGGATATCACAAGACATGAACAAAAGAATGAGAACAAGACCGGATATCACAAGACATGAACAAAAGAATGAGAACAAGACTGGATATCACAAGACATGAACAAAAGAATGAGAACAAGACCGGAGATCACAAGACATGAACAACAGAATGAGAACAAGACAGGATATCACAAGACATGAACAAAAGAATGAGAACAAGACAGGATATCACAAGACATGAACAACAGAATGAGAACAAGACAGGATATCACAAGACATGAACAACAGAATGAGAACAAGACTGGATATCACAAGACATGAACAACAGAATGAGAACAAGACCGGATATCACAAGACATGAACAAAAGAATGAGAAGAAGACTGGATATCACAAGACATGAACAACAGAATGAGAACAAGACAGGATATCACAAGACATGAACAACAGAATGAGAACAAGACAGGATATCACAAGACATGAACAACAGAATGAGAACAAGACCGAAGATCACAAGACATGAACAACAGAATGAGAACAAGACAGGATATCACAAGACATGAACAAAAGAATGAGAAGAAGACTGGATATCACAAGACATGAACAAAAGAATGAGAACAAGACCGGATATCACAAGACATGAACAAAAGAATGAGAACAAGACTGGATATCACAAGACATGAACAACAGAATGAGAACAAGACAGGATATCACAAGACATGAACAAAAGAATGAGAACAAGACTGGATATCACAAGACATGAACAAAAGAATGAGAGCAAGACAGGATATCACAAGACATGAACAACAGAATGAGAACAAGACAGGATATCACAAGACATGAACAAAAGAATGAGAACAAGACCGGATATCACAAGACATGAACAACAGAATGAGAACAAGACAGGATATCACAAGACATGAACAAAAGAATGAGAACAAGACAGGATATCACAAGACATGAACAACAGAATCGGAACAAGGATGGATATCACAAGACATGAACAACAGAATGAGAACAAGACAGGATATCACAAGACATGAACAACAGAATGAGAACAAGACTGGATATCACAAGACATGAACAACAGAATGAGAACAAGACAGGATATCACAAGACATGAACAACAGAAGGAGAACAAGACTGGATATCACAAGACATGAACAAAAGAATGAGAACAAGACAGGATATCACAAGACATGAACAACAGAATGAGAACAAGACAGGATATCACAAGACATGAACAAAAGAATGAGAACAAGACAGGATATCACAAGACATGAACAACAGAATCGGAACAAGGATGGATATCACAAGACATGAACAACAGAATGAGAACAAGACAGGATATCACAAGACATGAACAAAAGAATGAGAACAAGACAGGATATCACAAGACATGAACAACAGAATCGGAACAAGGATGGATATCACAAGACATGAACAACAGAATGAGAACAAGACAGGATATCACAAGACATGAACAACAGAATGAGAACAAGACAGGATATCACAAGACATGAACAACAGAAGGAGAACAAGACTGGATATCACAAGACATGAACAAAAGAATGAGAAGAAGACTGGATATCACAAGACATGAACAACAGAATGAGAACAAGACAGGATATCACAAGACATGAACAACAGAATCGGAACAAGGATGGATATCACAAGACATGAACAACAGAATGAGAACAAGACAGGATATCACAAGACATGAACAAAAGAATGAGAACAAGACAGGATATCACAAGACATGAACAACAGAATCGGAACAAGGATGGATATCACAAGACATGAACAACAGAATGAGAACAAGACAGGATATCACAAGACATGAACAACAGAATGAGAACAAGACAGGATATCACAAGACATGAACAACAGAAGGAGAACAAGACTGGATATCACAAGACATGAACAAAAGAATGAGAAGAAGACTGGATATCACAAGACATGAACAACAGAATGAGAACAAGACAGGATATCACAAGACATGAACAACAGAATGAGAACAAGACAGGATATCACAAGACATGAACAAAAGAATGAGAACAAGACCGGATATCACCAGACATGAACAACAGAATAAGAACAAGACAGGATATCACAAGACATGAACAACAGAATGAGAACAAGACAGGATATCACAAGACATGAACAACAGAATGAGAACAAGACCGGATATCACAAGACATGAACAAAAGAATGAGAAGGAGACTGGATATCACAAGACATGAACAACAGAATGAGAACAAGACAGGATATCACAAGACATGAACAACAGAATGAGAACAAGACAGGATATCACAAGACATGAACAACAGAATGAGAACAAGACCGAAGATCACAAGACATGAACAACAGAATGAGAACAAGACAGGATATCACAAGACATGAACAAAAGAATGAGAAGAAGACTGGATATCACAAGACATGAACAAAAGAATGAGAACAAGACCGGATATCACAAGACATGAACAAAAGAATGAGAACAAGACTGGATATCACAAGACATGAACAACAGAATGAGAACAAGACAGGATATCACAAGACATGAACAAAAGAATGAGAACAAGACTGGATATCACAAGACATGAACAAAAGAATGAGAGCAAGACAGGATATCACAAGACATGAACAACAGAATGAGAACAAGACAGGATATCACAAGACATGAACAAAAGAATGAGAACAAGACCGGATATCACAAGACATGAACAACAGAATGAGAACAAGACAGGATATCACAAGACATGAACAAAAGAATGAGAACAAGACAGGATATCACAAGACATGAACAACAGAATCGGAACAAGGATGGATATCACAAGACATGAACAACAGAATGAGAACAAGACAGGATATCACAAGACATGAACAACAGAATGAGAACAAGACTGGATATCACAAGACATGAACAACAGAATGAGAACAAGACAGGATATCACAAGACATGAACAACAGAAGGAGAACAAGACTGGATATCACAAGACATGAACAAAAGAATGAGAACAAGACAGGATATCACAAGACATGAACAACAGAATGAGAACAAGACTGGATATCACAAGACATGAACAACAGAATGAGAACAAGACAGGATATCACAAGACATGAACAAAAGAATGAGAACAAGACAGGATATCACAAGACATGAACAACAGAATGAGAACAAGACAGGATATCACAAGACATGAACAACAGAATGAGAACAAGACAGGATATCACAAGACATGAACAAAAGAATGAGAACAAGACCGGATATCACAAGACATGAACAAAAGAATGAGAACAAGACTGGATATCACAAGACATGAACAAAAGAATGAGAACAAGACCGGAGATCACAAGACATGAACAACAGAATGAGAACAAGACAGGATATCACAAGACATGAACAAAAGAATGAGAACAAGACAGGATATCACAAGACATGAACAACAGAATGAGAACAAGACAGGATATCACAAGACATGAACAACAGAATGAGAACAAGACTGGATATCACAAGACATGAACAACAGAATGAGAACAAGACCGGATATCACAAGACATGAACAAAAGAATGAGAAGAAGACTGGATATCACAAGACATGAACAACAGAATGAGAACAAGACAGGATATCACAAGACATGAACAACAGAATGAGAACAAGACAGGATATCACAAGACATGAACAACAGAATGAGAACAAGACCGAAGATCACAAGACATGAACAACAGAATGAGAACAAGACAGGATATCACAAGACATGAACAAAAGAATGAGAAGAAGACTGGATATCACAAGACATGAACAAAAGAATGAGAACAAGACCGGATATCACAAGACATGAACAAAAGAATGAGAACAAGACTGGATATCACAAGACATGAACAACAGAATGAGAACAAGACAGGATATCACAAGACATGAACAAAAGAATGAGAACAAGACTGGATATCACAAGACATGAACAAAAGAATGAGAGCAAGACAGGATATCACAAGACATGAACAACAGAATGAGAACAAGACAGGATATCACAAGACATGAACAAAAGAATGAGAACAAGACCGGATATCACAAGACATGAACAACAGAATGAGAACAAGACAGGATATCACAAGACATGAACAAAAGAATGAGAACAAGACAGGATATCACAAGACATGAACAACAGAATCGGAACAAGGATGGATATCACAAGACATGAACAACAGAATGAGAACAAGACAGGATATCACAAGACATGAACAACAGAATGAGAACAAGACTGGATATCACAAGACATGAACAACAGAATGAGAACAAGACAGGATATCACAAGACATGAACAACAGAAGGAGAACAAGACTGGATATCACAAGACATGAACAAAAGAATGAGAACAAGACAGGATATCACAAGACATGAACAACAGAATGAGAACAAGACTGGATATCACAAGACATGAACAACAGAATGAGAACAAGACAGGATATCACAAGACATGAACAAAAGAATGAGAACAAGACAGGATATCACAAGACATGAACAACAGAATGAGAACAAGACAGGATATCACAAGACATGAACAACAGAATGAGAACAAGACAGGATATCACAAGACATGAACAAAAGAATGAGAACAAGACCGGATATCACAAGACATGAACAAAAGAATGAGAACAAGACTGGATATCACAAGACATGAACAAAAGAATGAGAACAAGACCGGAGATCACAAGACATGAACAACAGAATGAGAACAAGACAGGATATCACAAGACATGAACAAAAGAATGAGAACAAGACAGGATATCACAAGACATGAACAACAGAATGAGAACAAGACAGGATATCACAAGACATGAACAAAAGAATGAGAACAAGACTGGATATCACAAGACATGAACAAAAGAATGAGAACAAGACCGGATATCACAAGACATGAACAACAGAATGAGAACAAGACAGGATATCACAAGACATGAACAAAAGAATGAGAACAAGACCGGATATCACAAGACATGAACAACAGAATAAGAACAAGACAGGATATCACAAGACATGAACAACAGAATGAGAACAAGACAGGATATCACAAGACATGAACAACAGAATGAGAACAAGACCGGATATCACAAGACATGAACAAAAGAATGAGAAGAAGACTGGATATCACAAGACATGAACAACAGAATGAGAACAAGACAGGATATCACAAGACATGAACAACAGAATGAGAACAAGACAGGATATCACAAGACATGAACAACAGAATGAGAACAAGACCGGATATCACAAGACATGAACAAAAGAATGAGAAGAAGACTGGATATCACAAGACATGAACAACAGAATGAGAACAAGACCGGATATCACAAGACATGAACAACAGAATGAGAACAAGACCGAAGATCACAAGACATGAACAACAGAATGAGAACAAGACAGGATATCACAAGACATGAACAAAAGAATGAGAAGAAGACTGGATATCACAAGACATGAACAAAAGAATGAGAACAAGACCGGATATCACAAGACATGAACAAAAGAATGAGAACAAGACTGGATATCACAAGACATGAACAACAGAATGAGAACAAGACAGGATATCACAAGACATGAACAAAAGAATGAGAACAAGACTGGATATCACAAGACATGAACTACAGAATGAGAACAAGACCGGAGATCACAAGACATGAACAACAGAATGAGAACAAGACAGGATATCACAAGACATGAACAAAAGAATGAGAACAAGACCGGAGATCACAAGACATGAACAACAGAATGAGAACAAGACTGGATATCAGAAAAAAATGAACAACAGAATGAGAACAAGACAGGATATCACAAGACATGAACAACAGAATCGGAACAAGGATGGATATCACAAGACATGAACAACAGAATGAGAACAAGACAGGATATCACAAGACATGAACAACAGAATGAGAACAAGACTGGATATCACAAGACATGAACAACAGAATGAGAACAAGACAGGATATCACAAAACATGAACAACAGAAGGAGAACAAGACTGGATATCACAAGACATGAACAAAAGAATGAGAACAAGACTGGATATCACAAGACATGATCAACAGAATCGGAACAAGGATGGATATCACAAGACATGAACAACAGAATGACAACAAGACAGGATATCACAAGACATGAACCAAAGAATGAGAACAAGACCGGATATCACAAGACATGAACAAAAGAATGTGAACAAGACCGGAGATCACAAGACATGAACAAAAGAATGAGAAAAAGACCGGATATCACAAGACATGAACAACAGAATCGGAACAAGGATGGATATCACAAGACATGAACAACAGAATGACAACAAGACAGGATATCACAAGACATGAACAAAAGAATGAGAACAAGACCGGATATCACAAGACATGAACAAAAGAATGAGAACAAGACTGGATATCACAAGACATGAACAAAAGAATGAGAACAAGACCGGATATCACAAGACATGAACAACAGAATCGGAACAAGACCGGATATCACAAGACATGAACAACAGAATGAGAACAAGACAGGATATGACAAGACATGAACAACAGAATGAGAACAAGACAGGATATCACAAGACATGAACAACAGAATGAGAACAAGACAGGATATCACAAGACATGAACAACAGAATGAGAACAAGACAGGATATCACAAGACATGAACAACAGAATGAGAACAAGACAGGATATCACAAGACATGAACAACAGAATGAGAACAAGACAGGATATCACAAGACATGAACAACAGAATGAGAACAAGACAGGATATCACAAGACATGAACAAAAGAATGAGAACAAGACAGGATATCACAAGACATGAACAAAAGAATGAGAACAAGACAGGATATCACAAGACATGAACAACACAATGAGAACAAGACAGGATATCACAAGACATGAACAACAGAATGAGAACAAGACAGGATATCACAAGACATGAACAAAAGAATGAGAACAAGACCGGATATCACAAGACATGAACAAAAGAATGAGAACAAGACTGGATATCACAAGACATGAACAAAAGAATGAGAACAAGACCGGAGATCACAAGACATGAACAACAGAATGAGAACAAGACAGGATATCACAAGACATGAACAAAAGAATGAGAACAAGACAGGATATCACAAGACATGAACAAAAGAATGAGAACAAGACTGGATATCACAAGACATGAACAAAAGAATGAGAACAAGAGCGAAGATCACAACACATGAACAACAGAATGAGAACAAGACAGGATATCACAAGACATGAACAAAAGAATGAGAACAAGACCGGATATCACAAGACATGAACAAAAGAATGAGAACTAGACGGGATATCACAAGACATGAACAAAAGAATGAGAACAATACAGGATATCACAAGACATGAACAACAGAATGAGAACAAGACAGGATATCACAAGACATGAACAAAAGAATGAGAACAAGACTGGATATCACAAGACATGAACAAAAGAATGAGAACAAGACCGGATATCACAAGACATGAACAACAGAATGAGAACAAGACAGGATATCACAAGACATGAACAAAAGAATGAGAACAAGACAGGATATCACAAGACATGAACAACAGAATGAGAACAAGACCGGAGATCACAAGACATGAACAACAGAATGAGAACAAGACAGGATATCACAAGACATGAACAACAGAATGAGAACAAGACTGGATATCACAAGACATGAACAACAGAATCGGAACAAGACCGGATATCACAAGACATGAACAACAGAATGAGAACAAGACAGGATATCACAAGACATGAACAAAAGAATGAGAACAAGACTGGATATCACAAGACATGAACAAAAGAATGAGAACAAGACCGGACATCACAAGACATGAACAACAGAATGAGAACAAGACCGGATATCACAAGACATGAACAACAGAATGAGAACAAGACAGGATATCACAAGACATGAACAACAGAATGAGAACAAGACAGGATATCACAAGACATGAACAAAAGAATGAGAACAAGACAGGATATCACAAGACATGAACAACAGAATGAGAACATGACAGGATATCACAAGACATGAACAAAAGAATGAGAACAAGACTGGATATCACAAGACATGAACAAAAGAATGAGAACAAGACAGGATATCACAAGATATGAACAAAAGAATGAGAACAAGACCGAAGATCACAAGACATGAACAACAGAATGAGAACAAGACCGGATATCACAAGACATGAACATCACAATGAGAACAAGACCGGAGATCACAAGACATGAACAACAGAATGAGAACAAGACACGATATCACAAGACATGAACAACAGAATGAGAACAAGACAGGATATCACAAGACATGAAAAAAAGAATGAGAACAAGACCGGATATCACAAGACATGAACTACAGAATGAGAACAAGACCGGATATCACAAGACATGAACAACAGAATGAGAACAAGACCGGAGATCACAAGACATGAACAACAGAATGAGAACAAGACTGGATATCACAAGACATGAACAAAAGAATGAGAACAAGACTGGATATCACAAGACATGAACAACAGAATGAAAACAAGTCCGAAGATCACAAGACATGAACAACAGAATGAGAATAAGACAGGATATCACAAGACATGAACAAAAGAATGAGAACAAGACCGGATATCACAAGACATGAACAAAAGAATGAGAACAAGACCGAAGATCACAAGACATGAACAACAGAATGAGAACAAGACCGGATATCACAAGACATGAACAAAAGAATGAGAACAAGACCGAAGATCACAAGACATGAACAACAGAATGAGAACAAGACAGGATATCACAAGACATGAACAACAGAATGAGAACAAGACAGGATATCACAAGACATGAACAACAGAATGAGAACAAGACCGAAGATCACAAGACATGAACAACAGAATGAGAACAAGACAGGATATCACAAGACATGAACAAAAGAATGAGAACAAGACTGGATATCACAAGACATGAACAACAGAATAAGAACAAGACCGAAGATCACAAGACATGAACAACAGAATGAGAACAAGACAGGATATCACAAGACAGGAACAACAGAATGAGAACAAGACCGGTGATCACAAGACATGAACAAAAGAATGAGAACAAGACCGGATATCACAAGACATGAACAACAGAATGAGAACAAGACCGGATATCACAAGACATGAACAACAGAATGAGAACAAGACCGAAGATCACAAGACATGAACAACAGAATGAGAACAAGACAGGATATCACAAGACAGGAACAACAGAATGAGAACAAGACAGGATATCACAAGACATGAACAAAAGAATGAGAACAAGACCGAAGATCACAAGACATGAACAACAGAATGAGAACAAGACCGAAGATCACAAGACATGAACAGCAGAATGAGAACAAGACCGAAGATCACAAGACATGAACAACAGAATCGGAACAAGACTGGATATCACAAGACATGAACAACAGAATGAGAACAAGACCGAAGATCACAAGACATGAACAACAGAATGAGAACAAGACCGAAGATCACAAGACATGAACAACAGAATGAGAACAAGACCGGATATCACAAGACATGAACAACAGAATGAGAACAAGACCGGATATCACAAGACATGAACAACAGAATGAGAACAAGACCGAAGATCACAAGACATGAACAACAGAATGAGAACAAGACAGGATATCACAAGACATGAACAAAAGAATGAGAACAAGACTGGATATCACAAGACATGAACAAAAGAATGAGAACAAGACAGGATATTACAAGACATGAACAACAGAATGAGAACAAGACTGGATATCACAAGACATGAAAAAAAGAATGAGAACAAGACTGGATATCACAAGACATGAACAAAAGAATGAGAACAAGACCGATGATCACAAGACATGAACAACAGAATGAGAACAAGCCTGGATATCACAAGACATGAAAAAAAGAATGAGAACAAGACTGGATATCACAAGACATGAACAACAGAATGAGAACAAGACAGGATATCACAAGACATGAACAACAGAATGAGAAGAAGACCGGATATCACAAGACATGAACAACAGAATGAGAACAAGACAGGATATCACAAGACATGATCAAAAGAATGAGAACAAGACAGGATATCACAAGACATGAACAACAGAATGAGAACAAGACAGGATATCACAAGACATGAACAAAAGAATGAGAAGAAGACTGGATATCACAAGACATGAACAAAAGAATGAGAACAAGACCGGATATCACAAGACATGAACAATAGAATGATAAGAATCTACACTCATAAATTATCTAAAAGGCTCATTTTTGAATTTCCTGTAGATTACCAAGAATAACAAGCACCTACTGAAGGCTAGAGGGAACAAGATCTGGTAAGTTTTGATAACAGCAACAAAGATTGTAAATTATGTAAGCAATGAAATATGTTGTGAAATATCTTATCAGCTGCTCGAGGACAATCAGTGATATCACTGCTTTCATTTGTATATACAGATTGTCTTACATCAATATCTCATTTGCTACCAGAATAAGAAGATAGCAACACAATAATTTCTTTCTCTGCTATCATCACATTCTGATTCAATGCCAGAATAAAACAACTCGGGATAAAGAATTTTCTTTTTAAATTTCTCACCAGACGTTCCATGATACTAATTGTCTTCTCTGCTTTACGTAGACCTGGGACAAAGAAATTTCTTTTGAAATATCTCATCAGCCACTCTAGGACAATCATTGCTATCCTTACCACCAAAGCTATCGATGAATCGTGTTGAACTACTGTCTGATTCACTGCCACAGAAAAAGTAGCCAGTACAAAGAAATTTCTTTCTAGCACCTCATCAGCCACTCCTAAATGGTCAAATTACCCACATGAAAAAGGAAGAAAGAACAAACCAAAGGGAGGAAAGAAAGAAATAAACCAAAAGAAAAAAAGGAAAAAAAAATAGATAAAAAAAATAAATAAATAAATAAAAGAAAGGAAAAAAGATGAAAGGAAATGAATGAAAGGAAAAAACAAATGAAAAAAGAATTAAAAAAATAAAGAAAGAAATGACAGAAGAAAAAAAAGGAAAAAAATGAAAAAAAAAAACAAAGGAAAAATAGTAAGAAAAGAAAGAAAGAACCCAAGAAGGAAAAGGAAACAAAGGAAAGGAATGAAAGGGAAAAAAATGAAAGAAAAGGAAAAAAAAAAGAAAAGAAAAAAGATATAAAGTAAGAAAAGAAAGGAAAAGGAAGAAATCAAAGAAAGGATGATAAGAAAGAAAAGAAAAGGTAAAAGAAAGGAAAGAAAAAAAGGAAAAAGAAAAAAATATAAGTAAGGAAAGAAGACAGAAAGAAAATTAAGTAAAAAAGAAAGAAATGTATAAAGCATTGAAAGAAGAAAAGAAAGAAAGAAAAGAAAAAAAACAAATTAAAAAATAAATAAAATACAAGAAAAGAAAGAAAGAAAAACCAGAGGAAGAAAGAAAGAAAGAAAGAAAGAAAGAAAGAAAGAAAGAAAAAAAAAGAAATATTTATAAGAAAAGACAGAAAGAAACACTCAAAGGAAGAAAATAAAGATATAAAGGAAAGGTAAAAAAAAATGAGATAAAAATAAGAAAGAAAGAACTGGATGAAGAAAAGAAAGAAATAAAGAAAGGAAAAAATAAATACAAGAAAAGAAAGACAATATTCTAGTGTTTTCTATTTTTTTCCACACAAAACAAAGTCATCAGCACTGCCCTAAAGAATGGCTAATCAAATCTATTCCCCCCATAAGAAATTTTTAATTAAAAAAAAGAAAAAATATCTTGTCAGCAAAACTATCTCATTCTCCCAGAAGAAACCTGGCAAATGTCTAAGTGGCAAATTCTTTGCCTTTTCTTTGTCTCACTCACTTTCTATTCCATTTAAACCCTTACCCTTGGTTGATATAAATAAAAATAATTACAAACCTGAATGTCTAAGAATTGGAAAGAGAAGAATATGATTCAGTTGTAAACCATTTATTTCTTTGAAAGGTGTAGATCAGTAAAATGGCACCACCATGTCTATACAGAACAGTCAGTAGACAAAACCTAACGGATTGTTGAAGATGCCAACCTTCTGCTCTTGTCTCATTTTTCTGAGATTCAAGGAAAACGGATCAACCCAAACGGTGGAATCTTTAGACCTCTTCATCATCTGTTTGTTGCTGTAATCATGTAGAAGATCCCAATACAAATATTAATATATCATAAATTACAGTATACAAGTTGACCTCAAGATTTTTAATTCAAAATTCTGCATTAGGCTTATACCTACCCTATCGACAGACTACCAAACATATGATAGGGCACCAGTGGCCCAAAACTTAGGCCTACCAATAAATGAAGTTAGGCTATAGTATACAACAACTTCTGCAAAAACTACATAAGCTCACATAAGTCAATAACCATAATATCTTTTTATATGCGTTGTATAGTAAACAGATGATAACAGACAATGCTAAGTATCATATTTTGTATTGGTATAACTTAGAAAACTTTTAAAGTTTGTCAGATCTACTAATAAACACATTAAAGTCAACATCAGCTCCTAGAAAATATTAATACTGCAGGAGACACATAATGCAAGGTAGTTTTGTGCAAGTACTGCTACATATCTTATGTTATTGTGGCGTATACTAACTTTTAGGAGTGATGTCCACTTGATTACAATTTGGTGGTAATGATTTGCATTTTAAGGTGACACCCAGTTTTGGAAATATTTTTTTTAGGCTAAAAAACTTGACTTATATGCTGCCTTTTACAGTATATTAAATAAGGACATTTTGAAATGTTTTTAAAAGTTTTTTGTGCTTGTATATCATTCTTGTTTCCACGTCTCTGAGATGAACCCCAAAATGGACTTCTGCTGCCATATATAGGCAGGAGCTGCCCAGTCTTCATTTTCCAGTTTCAATAGAGTCCAAAGGCGTCCTTGGGGGGTGATTAATTATTTTCCACCCTACAATCCCCCCCTCTCTCACAGACAAAATGTTACACGCCTCTTGCTGATCTATTGCTATTTCCTAAAAAGGGCTTCACACAAAACTACATTCCTTAGTTCCACCAATTCTAACCTTCACAGCTAAGATCCACCCTGCCATGCACATTATAGCAAACCACCCTAATTACCTTCATATTCCATTAATATGTTCAAGTTCAGGGTTAACCGTTATATTCCCCACATATGCACATAAACTGTACCTCTTACTATATAACCTTTTACCTCGAGTGACTCTTGGGTCGTGTGCAGGGTGAACAGTATTGTAAAATAAATATGAAGTTCATGGCAGATTGATTAGAATTCTGACCTTGAAACCAAGGTTTTAGCTACGTGACCTCTTGATAAAATCCAGGAAAAGACAATGCCAGTATTTTCTGGGAATTACTGGAATACAACACCATGAGTTCATTCAAGCCTTGCGAGTTGATTTGTGTAGATGAAACTGCAGGGTTTTTTTGTATGATAGTAGTGGAGCTAGGTGGTGGTGTTCTTGCTTTTCAGTAGCACCCTTTCTATATTGTTAAACAACATAATAATGTCTTGCCAAACATTGAAGTTAAGCAATGTCAAGACTGGTAAAGACCTAGATGGGTGACCACTTCAGAATACTAAGTGCTGTAAGTTTGGATGTACAGGCTGCATTATAGATAATGGCTCAGAATTAGATATCGGAGAGTTGAGTTCTAATTCCATTCAGGTTAATATAGTTTAATTAGCAGAATTAGTAAATAATTATTATCTCCCCCAAAAATTCTTATAGTCTAAAAATATTTTCTGGTTTTAAATAACCTGCAAAGTTTCATAAGCCATAAAAACCAAATCATATGGTAGCTAACAGTGTGCAAGTCAAGACGATGTTGGGAATCAACGATGGAGAAACGAAGAAGAATATCAGGTTTATTATTATTATTATTATTATTATTACTGATTTTCCCTAATGATATAATAATTTAATCCACAGTTCAGACAGAGTTAAAATGATTAAATAAGGGTTATTTTTCTAAATGATTTCTTCCCAAGATAGTAAAGAATGAAAATTATATGGACAATAGATAAAGAGTGACTCTTCACTTTTTTTTAATAATTTTGTTCTTTTGAGTGGCTTAAGCCATCCTGGCATTAGTAGTGGATTTGCTTAAATTTTAGTCAAATGTGAGTACATTTGTTTATAAAGAATAAAACAATCTCTATCTATAAAAGGCAGGATGTGTGTGTGTGTGTGTAACGCATGCACAGCCGCAATTTTTGACGGATTTGCACCAAAATTTACATGCACAGGCTCCAACTTAGCGGAAACACCAAGACTGACTTTGCATTTCCCAACTCCCATCAATAGTGGAAATAATTGATTTTTTCATGTAGTTTGTGGCCATTTTCTACTGACCAGAGTGAGTGCCTATAGGTGGCTGCCATGAATAGGTAGGAAGATTCTATTGGCTAGTGTGAGAGCCAACAGCTGACTCAAATGAATGTTAACTAGCATGCTAGCATGCAAAAAAAGTCGATAGCTGCATTCATCACAAGTGGGAAAAATTTAAATCTGTATGGCACTTTACTCCAATTGGCTCATTCGCTTGCTTAAACTCAACGTTGATTCTGATTCCGCAGAACTGGGTTAGGTGTAAAAAAGTATTTGTTGTTAACATTCTTTTTTCATTCGTTTTTTCCAGTTACGAGTCCTTTTTTTAAAGCTGATCGTTTTGTGTTCATTTTGTTTAGTTCTTTTTCCATAACAGATTTAATGTTTAGTATAGAGCTTAGAAAAAATTTGCAGTGTGAGATAGGCAAGAAGTAAGGCATGTAGCAACATCAGCACGGCAAAGGGCACTCCTTTAAAGGCAAGGAAGGGCAAAAATATTTTAAGTCAAGTGATAGTGATTGCTGTATGAGTCATACAATTTTTGAATCAAGCACGGGCAATGCCAGGCCATGCTGCTAGTTTGTTTATAAAGAAGTAATAAGACAATATTATTATAAATGTTAATAACTGGTACACACATTTGATTTGATGTCCTTTTTTTTTTTTTGTTTTTTTTTTCTTAAACAGTGAAATTAATAACAACCAGCCTGGATGGAAGTCCTACAAAAGAAAGATTGTGCCTCTGACAGGAATTGAACTTGCATCCCTTTATTCCATCAGGGAAACCACTTCTATAGCTGAAACATGCCAGTACCAGTTTGGTATGAAAGTGAAGTAGCAGATATATATTTGTAGAAGTTCAAATGAGTGAGATGTACATTCCTTAAATAGGTAATTCAAACCTTGCTCTATCAATGTAGCCTCTGTGGTCAAATTGTTAAAAGCAGATTTCAGCTATAGAAATGGTTCCCCTGCTGAGAAAAGGAATACAAGTTTGATTCCTGTCAGAGGTGCAGTCTCTTTTTAGTAATGGTAATAGTAACTGTTTCCTTATAAGGAAACAGTTAATATTCATTGACCGAAATGCCATTACTGCTTTCAGTTGAAATTTATAAAACCTTTCTCTCTAAAGAATTTTTCAGGAAAATAGATTTTTTTTAAGCCTAGTAGCTGTTATCACTCTTTCCAGTACTGATAGGGGTTTCCTTCCTAACCTTTTATTTGTGTGGAATTTCAGCATCTTCATTATGTCATTATTTTCTCTTTCAGTTACATATGCTATCCATTTTAGTTGTTGCTGCTGTTGGAAGTCCTCAAGTGATGGGGTTTCTGTTATTTTGTACAGTTCTTTGTTTGCAAATCTGTATTGCCAGTCCACAATGTTTTAAGAAGGATGATCTTTGCCAAGACCCTCAGGAGTAAGACTTCTCAAGTTAGGCCGGTTATTATTAATTTCACTCTTTAATAAAACAAAAAACAAAAAAGCAAATAGGGATAGCATCTCAAACACATGAGCACCCACCAAAAATAACATTTATATTTAAGAAATAATGTCAAATTAAATGATCCATTAAATAAAAATGTACTTATAAAATCATATAATAATATACATAATTTATTTGTGTCTCCAGTAAGTAACATGATTTTATACTGCCTAGTTAACCAACTTATGCTTTAGTTATTGATTTTGTTTTGCAGCATATCAACATCTAGGGGTTATTTAATGCCAAAATCTAAATATTTTGAATGCAATTTTATGTCTTTAACTGAATATATTTTCTTCATAATTTTATACTTTGAGTAAAGCTATGTTATTTTAGATATATATATATTTTGTAGATTATAAAATATATTGTTGGTAATTTTAGTATAAAAATGTATTTTTATATTTTTTAGGGTCACATTGATTGTCATTTTCCTATAAAAATGTATTGTTGATTTTATTATAAAAATGTACTGTTGATTTTTGTTTGAGAGCTCAATATTTATCCATAGCTGGGATGCTAACAGGTGTTAACACCCCCATGTTTGGGTGGACCTGGGAATAACAGTAATTAAGAGATCGTTCATGGTTCCTGAAAACTGCCAATCTCTCGATCATAGGCCTTGCTGCTGGATGTAGTTTATCATTATACCCAGAACAATTATGCTTCAGGAGAAGGAAAAACTTCTTCATTGCAAGACCAAACCTTTTGTAGTTCAACATCAAAGTTGTTGGCTGTATTTATTTCT
The DNA here is from genome assembly GCA_963932145.1 of Acanthosepion lycidas. Taxonomy (NCBI): domain Eukaryota; kingdom Metazoa; phylum Mollusca; class Cephalopoda; order Sepiida; family Sepiidae; genus Acanthosepion; species Acanthosepion lycidas. Next base: position 63,069,958 of record OZ010574.1, on the reverse strand, counting down.
TCTTTTGTACTTTGGTAGATCAAAGCACTTTACAGAAGACTTCAAGCTGATTTTTTTCTGGATTAATTACAGACTTGATGGTTAATTAGGTACTGCTTTATTCTAGTTTTTCTTAGAAATCTTCTGAGAGTAAAGAGCTTTGTGTTTTTGTCCACAATAATTGTATCAACAAATCCATATTGAAGTGGCTGCACAATTCTTGTAACTACAATCTTAATCTGTTCAAGACTAATGTTACTGGTTATCTTCTATGCATACCCACATAAGCTATGTCTCTTACACAGTAGCCCTCTACTTCAAATGGCCCTTGGGTCTTATACAGACTAAACACCAATGTAAAAAACAAATAAATAAAATAATCAGATTAGATCTCTGAACAACGAACATGGTTCTGAGATCATTCAATGATCTACTAACAACATTTGTGGTTTATCATAAGAATTACTTCTTTTTTTTTTATAGATTTATTCACCATGTCAAAGAGCTTCTTTTTTTTCATCATCATCAGCAGCAGTTGTATCAGTCACTACACAGCTGAGCACTTGACCAGTTACCTACATATATATATATATATATATATATATATATATATATATATATATACATTTAGGTCAAATGTCAAAGCGTTATTCATTCATGCATAGTGCATCTTTGGCAAGAAGACCTGGTGGAGCTTATGCCTCTGCAGGTCAATGACAGCCAATGTCCCCCAAACTGAACACTCACTATGGTTAAATACACATGGCCATTATTTCAATCAGAGGAACCCTCTGTCCTGGCTTTTGACTTCAATCTAGGAAGCTGTCTACCCAACAATGCTGTTTCATTACAGCACTGGCTGCATACACTGCTCACAAGGCTAGCTTATCCCTCTGGAGGTCAAACGACAACCACTGTCCTCCAAACTGAAGGTTTACCCTGGTCAAATACACGATTCAACTGAATGCCTTCCAAGATGGTTCGACCAACATTTGACAAATCTTATTTGTAATCCTGCTGGTTATCTATCCAAACTCTACATTGAACATAGTGCACTGGCAATACAGAATCACAAACAAAGAACTGTACCAAATAACAGAAACCACATCACTTGAGGACTACCAACAGCAGCAACAACTAAAAAGGATAGCATATGTAGTTCTAAGAGAAAATAATGACATAAGGAAGATGTTGGCATTCTATACTACTTTCAAATAAAATTTTAGAAAGGAAACTCCCATCAATATTGGAAAGAGCAATAACAGCTTCTTCTTTATGTGCCATGTCTCTTCAGGATGTTGGCAATTATGGCTCTCCACAACTTCCTGTCATTTGTAGCTCTTAATAAATTTTGTTTTTTGTTATTTCTCCTAAATCCTTTTCCAACTTCCATTTACACAACCTCACTATGTTATACATTGTTTTCCTCTGTCTTTCTTGCCTTCAATCTGTCCTGTGTGCATCAGATTTTCCAAGCCTTCTTTCCTCATTAGGTACGTTAGTAATTTCAACTGTCTCTTCCTGTTAACTATGTTTCTTTTTTGTTTCCATTTTCTCTAAAACTTCATTGTTATTCAGTCCATGGTATCCTCAGCATCCTTCTATAGAACAACATTTCTGTTGCTGCTACTGGACTTGAAAAATGTATATTCTTCAAAAACTGTTTTAAGAGTAACAGTGTATAAATTTCAACTGAAAGCACTATTGACTGCTTGGTCAATGAATGCCTAATATTTCCTTATAGGGAAATGGCTAATATTACCATTATCATATAAAGGTCACATATATTGCCTTTTCTCTTTTGCATGATTGTATAATGGAATGCTGGAAAGTTCTTGACCCAGCCAACTTCCCAAAATCTGATCAAATGACAAAAACATCAGAATTCTTTTGAAAATACTTTTTTTGGATGGGTTAGAAAAGGATTGACTTTGCTTTTAGCCAAAGAGAAACTGGATGTTGGACAAGTTTTCTCAGGTTATATTAACATGGCTGTCAAATTGCATTCAGGTATATTGAAATCTCACAACAGCAAAATGGCATTACTTCAAGCATTGCTTCTCCAATAATCTTTAAGCCAATAAATATAGAGCACTGGCCTGGAAATTACTGTATCTTGAACCAGCCTTTGCTTAATGCAATGTTTCTTAGAAAAAGAATTCTAAAGGTCCTTTATGCACCATTGCAGTTAAATTCTAAATAATTCTTTATTTTCATGTAGTTTGACATTATGGCCATAAAAACAAAATGGCAAGAAGAACATATAAAGTGTGAGCACTCACACAATGGTTAAAGAAGAATTTATTAAAAGACATCCTGTTATTCTAAAACCTTGTATCATATTTTCTTGTATATAAAATGACTTGTATATAATACGACCCCATGTTTCTGAAGCAAAAACAGGGAATAGATTATATCCTTGAGTAAAATACGACACTTTAGTACAGTCATCCTTATATATATTTTTTAATACAATATTATCTATTAAAATCTCAATGTCGTACATATATTTCACTAAAATATTTCATTTTTCACAATATTAAAAAATAGACAAAATGAACCAGATGTCTAGCCATTGCATGTTTCTTTTCTCAATTTCCATTTAAAAACTTATTCTTGAATTTTCAGGAAAAGATGCTAAAAAGCATACTTGGTAATAAATTTTGTTCTTCAATGCTCCACATCCCTTCAAGACATTGGCAATCGTGACTCTTAACAATTTCTTGTGCTTAAATTTTGTCTTTTTGTTATCTCTCCTAAACATTGTTCCACCATCCATTTACTCAAGCTTGCTAGGTAGATTATGTATTGTTTTCCTCTTTCTTTATTGCCTTCAATATGTTCTGTGAGTATCAAATTTCCCAAGCCCACTTTCCTCATTATGTCCCCTAGAAATTTCAACTATCTCTTTCTAATTCTAAGTGCAAATTTCTTTTTTGTTACCATTTTTTAAAAAACTTTGTCATTTGTCACATATTCTATCCAATGTTATTTTCAGCATCCTTCAGTAGAACCAGATTTCTATTGTCTCAAGACTATTCTTCATCTGTGAAGAGATTGTCCGACATTTACTTCCATATAGGATGACTGATATTACATAACAGTTCACTATATTTCTTTGTTTCTAATAAAAGTTTTCTGTTTATTATGAAACACATAAATAAAAATGAATTAATTATGCACTCATGGTGTTGCGTCCATAAAAAAATAACTGGAAATTCATTATAATGTCAAAAATAATTATAGTAAAATAATTATAACAATTATAATTTTCATTAATTCACTCATTCTAAACTAATGAGAATCGACTCCACTTTTTTTCCTCTAAAAACACAAACATGTGACATTCACACTATCAGACAAGCAGTTCACATGAACAGGTGATAAACATGTACGTCAACAAAAATTTTGTTTCTTTTTCCCTTTCAGGCCTTAATAGTAACATTTATCTTTTAGCACTCGACAAAATTCAAGGTAAGAAAACCACAGAGACTTATATTTTCCAACTAAATTATCTAGACACTCATTACACACATCTATAAAAAAAAACATACAAGAAAAATTTTACTAAGTCTTTGCCTTATTATTCTAGTGGATTCCAATCCATATTTGATCTAGATTTGCCCCCAAATTTGCAATTTTACTCAGCATTATCGTCACTGATGTCTTCAACACTACATAACGACCTGATAATAGATAATACTCATTTTGTTGTCTCCACATCTTGCTATTTCTCATTTTCTCAAGTATTTTTGTATATATAAATATTAGGGGATTTATAATTATTTAGTCAGAGTTATAACTCCCCTATTTTGACGAAATATTTGAATTTGTTTGTTTATTTATTTTTTTGTTTTTGTTTTTCTACTTAACTTTTCCATGAGATTTATTCAGATTAGATGTGGATTATTGAAAATTTAGACTTAGGGTCATTTCTGAAGATCCAGACACTCATCAGGAAAGATAAAAAACATCTTTAAAAATGGTAATATAGAAGGGAAATATTCTTTTTAAAATGGTTGATAATACTACCCTCCATTTTTTTTTTCATAATTTTAAAATCACTAAATATCTTGGTCTTTGTTCATCAACCTTAAATTAATAAATCAACTTACCTCCTTTATTTTATGCATGCTCTCGCAGAAATTAAACTGGCAAATAATTTGATTTTCTGGAAGAAAAAATAATAAATATAAAGAATATGAAATAAAATTTGAAAATTATGCTGTTTCATAAAAGACTGTAAAAAAAGAAGGGAAAGCATTTCTCTGAAATGTTACTTATTCCTTATATTAGGCTGGTGCAAAAATAATGTCGTTTTCTCACATAAAGTTGAACGGCAAAAAACGACATTATTTTTGCACCAACGTAATACTATTGTTATAGACAAGTGTATGGTTGCAAGAAAGAAATATGACAACAGCAGAAATAGATTTACGTGATTTATTTCAATAGGAACGTGTGGTTTTGGGACAGCTACCTTGTGGTATAGTTCATAAGCCGGCTTCCAATCTGGGTTGATCTCTCATAGTAGTTCTCACTGATTGGTGTGGCGCTCCTCCTGCTGACTGCTACTGACTGCTCAGTCTGACCGTGACAGGTCTCTTCGCTGGCCTCCTGTTGACTGCTAGTACTCCCCCGTGTGACCCCTTTTATGACGTTTTTTATGGCTTAGCAGGCTCGTAAAACGACGCGAGTATAATTAGCAGGGAAGCATTTTTATTGGTCGAAAAATAGAAACACTTTAAAATATTTCATTTTCAACCGGAACTCGTGCGCCGGGCCTATGCGCAAACGACGATAATGGTCATTTTGTGACAGGGCCTTGTCCTGTTCACATCCAGCTGTTGATCTTAAGTATATTAGTCTATTTGCCTGCAAATCAGCTGAGATATGTCTTATTTTATTTTATAACACCATCATTCTGTTAGATTCTGATCCATATTTGATCTACATTTGCCCCTGAATTCACAATTTTACTCAGTGTTACCTTCACTCATGTCTACAAGAAAACATAACAACCTGATAATAAATAATACATATCTTGTTGTTTCTTGTTTTTACAAGTATTTTTTATATATAAATATTAGGGGTCATATAATTATTTACTCAGAGTTATGACTCCCCTACACTTACAACTTTGCCTACCTTTTTGCAAGGTACCTTTCATTATCCCAATGCACCTTCAGATTTTTATTTTTTAAACCAGTATCACCCCAAGCAAGACATATAATGCTACTAAATACAAGGGGTTACAGGGTTGGAAGAATTAAAAACAGAAATAAAAATGATGACCAGAAAAGGAAGACAGTAGATAGCAATTGATATTGCATTTAAATTTTTGCAGATTAAAGTTGGTTGGAAAGCATGGAGCCAGAAGGGAGTTCTGCATACAAGAAAAGGAACTGTTAGCAAAGAATTTATGGCTACATCTAGCCAGCTCAACTGCATTTTGATGAGATCTCTACACCAGTGTAGTGCTGTGCTTAAATTCAAAAAGGCTAGGTGCAATAGTAAAGAGCTCATCTAAACAATTACCATGAAAAGACATAGAGAGGCAACCTTACAGTGGTGGGAAAATGACTGAAGCTGAGCTGCTAGATCAGGACCAATAATATTGTTGATTCTTCTTTGGATCTTATCAAGGAGCTCCAGGTAAATAGCAGGAACAGTGAACCATATGTGGCAGCAATATTCTAAGCATGGATGAATGGTAGACTTATAGATATGTAAGATAGATTATGGAGAGAAAAAGTATCTTACCAACATAGTGAATGGACATTTTAGCAGCTGACCTAGCAATGGATTCAACATAGTCTTTCAGCTTCATGTCAGCTGAGAATGTGAGCCTAAGAAGGTGCAATGAATCAATTTCTTGGAGGTTAGCACTAGCCATGCTGACAGAAAGCAGCAAGGGGTCTCTCAGATGATTAATGGAGAGAAGTCTAGTTTTAGAGGTGTTAAAATTAACAAGCCATCTCTTGCCCCAGTTAACAATGGATTTGGGGTTGTTTTTGACCTCAGCTGTCATTATAACCTTGTCAGACTGACAAGCTTTACTATTGAGACAGGAGTAAATTGTTGTATCATAAGTGTAGATACCAAATTTAAGAGTTGATGTCATCAGAGAGGTCATTAATGAAAATTAAAAACAGAGTAGGGCCAAGGATAGAGCCTTGGGGGACATCTGCAGTAGTATAAAAGGATTTAGACCAGTGACCATTGAGGATACCTCTCATTTCATTATTTTATAGGAAAAACTGGAAACAACATAACTTTTCAGCTTATGGAGAAGACCTGAATGCCAGATCCTTTCAAAGGCTTTTGAGATGTCCAATTCTATAGCCTGAGCTTCACCATTTTTATGTAGAGCATGAATCTTTCCACATGACTCTTTCATTAGCAAATCAGAAGTAGACCTGGAGAAATGAATGCCATGGTGCTTGTCTGAGAAAAGGCTCTGTGATGAGAGATGATGAACAAATTTAGCATTGACTAGCAGCATGGCACAACGTTGCCTGTGCTTGATTCAAAAATCATACGACTCATACAGTAATCGCTATCATTTGACTTAAAATATTTTTGCCCTTCTTTGCCTTTAAAGGAGTGCCCTTTGCCGTGCTGATGTTGCTACATGCCTTACTTCTTGACAATCTCACTGCAAATTTTTTCTAAGCTTTATACTAAACATTAAATCAGTTAAAAAAAAAGAACTAAACAAAATGAACACAAAACGATCAGCTTTAAAAAAGGACTCGTAACTGGAAAAACCGAATGAAAAAAGAATGTTAACAACAAATACTTTTTTACACCCAACCCAGTTCTGCAGAATCAGAATCAACATTGAGTTTAAGCAAGTGAATGAACCAATTGGAGTAAAGTGCCATGCAGATTTAAATTTTTCCTACTTGTGATGAATGCAGCTATCGACTTTTTTTGCATGCTAGCATGCTAGTTAACATTGATGTCAGTCAGCTGTTGGCTCTCACACTGGCCAATAGAATCTTCCTACCTATTCGTGGCAGCCAGCTACTGACTCTCACTTTGGCCAGTAGAAAATGGCTGCAAACTACATGAAAACTGCTGTAGAAGCATGAAAAAATCAATTATTTCCACTATCGATGGGAGTTGGGAAATGCAAAGTCGGTCTTGGCCTTTCTGCTAACTTGGAGCCGTGCATTCGTTACACACACACACACACATCCTGTCTTTTATAGATAGAGATTAGGGCCTCTAGGAGATTCCAAAGAAGTAGAAGGCTGATAGTTAGAAGGGTTGGACAGTTCACCAGAGTTCTTAAAAACTGGAAGAACAGATGATTACTTCCAGCAGGTAGGAAGGCAGGAGGTAACAAGGCATTTATTATACAGTTTAGAGAGGACAGGAACCAGTTCAGGAGCATACTTCTTACTGACTATGACAGAGATATCATCAGGTCCACATGCTTTGTAGGGATCTAGGTTAGAGATGATAAGAGAGAGAATGGAAGGGATTATATGCATATCACTCGACAGAGAATCAGTTCGAGGAGGGAAGTTAATCCAGGATATTCCAGATGATCAAGAGTAGAATTTGAGGAGAATTTACAAGCAAAGCATTCAGCACCTCATGTTGATTGAATAGGGGAGGAATAGACAGCTTATACTCATTTAATGCCCTCTTACAGAAATGACATTAATCCTGGTAGCCAAAGTTGTTAGAGGCTATGTGCTTCCTCATTATCTTAGCAAACAGGGACTTTGCTCTTTTGAGGACTGGTTTACAATTATTGCAAGCAGCAACAAATAGGCGCCTGTTTTGATGATAGCCATCATGCTGCTATAGTGAAAAATAGTGTCTTCTGTGTGCTATAGTGGTCAAACATGCCAGTGTGAGCCATGGAGAGGGGTGAGGTTTCACCTGGTATTACCAAGAAGAGATAAAAGCATCCATACCAGCTTTGACTCAAAAAGAAACATCAGTGGCACAATTTTCAATTGGGAGTTTAAAGGCATCAGTCCAAGGGGTGTAACAAAGAAAATCACAGAATGTGTCCCAATAAACATGGATGCCATTAGGGGTTTGCTCTACATTTTCCAGGAGTTGGCCTGGTATTTAAAACTATAGGGTACAATAACTAAAACATGATATTAATATATCCAAGGTAAGCTTGAATATAGGTTATCATGAGTTGCATAGAGTAATGGTCATGGTAAGTGCTACTTGATTTACACTTTTCTTCACTCTCTGGTCACCAAATTGGAATCAAAGTGTAGTATCTGTTCTCCTAATCTCATCTCATCATGGTAATATTAGCCGTTTTCTTATAAGGAAACATTCAGCGTTCATTGACTGAACAGCACATGCTACTAGATATGTGTTTATTCTTCATTCCCTGGCAGTCAGGTTGCAATCAAAATGTAGTATCTGTTCTCAACTTAAAGGCAATATTAGCAGTTTCCTTATAAGGTAATATATTCATTGATTGAGTATTTAGACTTGTTGTCAGCTGAAATTTAGAAAATCTTTTCAAGAAAAACTTTTTCAAAAAAACAGGTTTCTCAGTTCCAGTTGCTCTTTCCAGTATTAAGGGGGCTTCCTTCCTTTTCTTTTGTTTGGGAGATTGTGGAATGTCAGCATTTTGATTATGTCATATATTCTTTGAGTGACATGAACTATCCTTTTTAGTTATTGCTCATGTTGAAACTCCTCAGGTGATGCTGTTTCTGTTATCTGGCATAGTTCATTGTTTGTGACTCTGTAACACCAATCCACAAAGTTCGATAAAAAATGGTCTTCACTGAGGCCTACAGGCTTCATGCTCTTAAAGCCCTTTTTTGACCACTGATCTGAGTAAATGGTCATATAGAGCTGAAAGTTTTGATATTAATAAAACAAGTTTGATGTCATACAAGGCATCAATATGAAAGTATCAATCTGACTTGAATTTCAAAACTTATTTTCAAATTCTGCTAACTAGATATAGCACAATACATTTTAATCTATCATACATTTCTGTTTGATTAGTTGTTTTTTTAGCAGTATATCAGCACCTCTATGGGTTATTTAATGCCAAGATCTAAATATTTTGTATGCAATATTTTGGGGGGAAATAATATTTTTAGTGATACTAATTAACTCATAGCTGGGGGAGAAGAGGTAGATCCCTACCTTTCCCAACGGTATTTGCTTGTAAGTGAATATAACGAACCCAGCTGGAATTGGAACTTGGCTCTTTGATTTCCAATTTCGAGCCATTATTCATTCCATCATTTGCACAAACAAGCTTACAGCACCTGATATTCCCAAGTGGTCACCCATTTAAGTACTGGCCAAACTCAACATTGCTCAACTTCAGTGATCATACAGGAACCAGTGTTTAAACATGATGTGGCCATAAGCCCATTTCTGTTCGATATGATTCTTTTTATATTTCTATATATTATATTAATAAATTCTGAAGATAAAAAAAAAATTGTATCATTAAAAATATACAAAAATTGCCACCATTAAGAATAAAATGAAAAACAAATATTGCTGACATATCAAATACCTTTTGTAAAGAATTGTTATCAACACCTACCTACTTTGTGTTTTATTATCTACTAGCCAAATTACCTATGCCTTGCTGCATGTCACACATTTTTTTTGTAAGAAAATGATGATTGATTTTAAATCATTGTTAAAATATCTGGAGAAAAATGATGCATTTCAATATTACTCAATGATCTTCCCAATGTGACCTCCATCTTCTGACTTTCTCCTTCTATATTTTGGCTAGGAGTCATATAATAATATAGATATAAAAGTTGAAATATGTACCGTAAGGCACTACCAACTGATTGATGATTTCTTGCTCAACTTGGTGTCCATATTGTCTCATTTTGAACTTGCTGATGAGGCCTCCATGTTCTGGCTTTCTCCTTCTATATTTTGGATAGGAGTCATTCTCTTGTTCAAATTTAAATTTAATTTAAATCAAAGGGAAAAAAAAAACTTTCTGTGGTGGAGGGGGGGTCACTGTGCCCCCTGGGGACCTCTTTGATCAAAATGAAATATACTTATCCAAGTACTCTGGGTAATGTAGTTTCAGAATATATATGGTTATGGTGTTCTATCTCCAAAATCGTTGGAGGAGTTTGATAACAGAGGCTATAACTTTAAAGTGAACATTGAAGTCAACACTTAGAGGCTGTTTCATGCTAGATGCAATCATCAGGTCTGAAGCCTCTAAATGTTGACTTCAATCTTCACTTTTATATTTACACACACTCTATCTCTGATATTGAGCACTTTATCCCATAAATATAGTGCACCTTAAGATTATATTTCTTCATATATATATATATATATATATATATATATATATATATAGATTGTGCTAAGTGAGTGTATTTGCAATGTTGCTGTTACAAATAAGAGTTGTTTTAAGCCAAGTAAAAATTTCTGCAAACGTATAATACAACAACCCACCACTTTTTTGCCTTTAATTTTCATTCAAAATTTTCTTGTACTATGTACAAGAAAATATGGTATACTCAAAACCAGAAGACAACTGAAATTTCTGGGATGTATTATGAGGAAAGAGTGCTTGGAAATTTTAACACTCACAGGACACATTGTGAGAAGGAGGGAAGTAATAGCGGGGAAACAGCAAATGACATCCATTGAGTTTCTGCAAATGGATGGTAGAGTGGATGCAAAGACGGATAGTAAGGAGTCAGTTGTTACTTAGAGGCAGGAAACTGTAGAGAACCATAATCATCTATTCTCTGATGGGTCACAGCAGAGAATATTTTGGTTGGTGTAGGATGAAAAATTTGGAAAGTTTGAATTTTAGCCAAATCTGTTCATGCTCACTTTTTATTAATTTCATTAGGAAAAGACATGAACCCACTTCTCCCTATATTCAATCACATTGCTAGATATATCAACATGTTAGAATTGGCTGATTAATTTGATTTTTATAGCAACAGAAATGTGGTCCTACATAAGGCTTCTGAGAATATGATAGACTGAACATGTGGGCAATGACAAAATTTAGAGAAAATGGAAACAAAAAGGATACTAGTAATTAATATCAGAAACACAGTGAAATTACTAGAACCCATAATGAGGAAAGAAAGCTTGGAAAATTTAACACGCATAGGACACATTGTGAGATGGAGGAAAGTAACAAAGAGAAAACTTTATAAAAATCAGGAAAATAAAAATGTACACCAGCTTTATCTTGTAAGCAAAGCTAAGACAATTGCTGGTCAATTATGCTGATTCCTAAAGAATAAATTTCTTCTGACATATTAAATTCCTTTTGAGAATTGTTATTAACACCTGCCTACTTTGCAGTTTAATATCTTTTGTGGTAAATGAGTTGTATTTTCAAATAAAAGGTTGTTTTAAGCCGTGTAATTATTTCTGAAAACGTGTATATGTTTAATACAACCTCATCTTTTTCCTTTTTTACTTTTGTTCAATATTTTGCACAAAAAATACCATATACATCATTAGTCTATTTACTGAAGCTCATGGCTCTCCACGATTTCCTGTCCTTTGTAGTATTTTGTCTTTTTATTATCTCTCCTAAAACCTGTTCAGCCATCCATTTACTCAAGCACACTAGGTTGGTTATGCACTGCTTTCCTCTATCCATCTTACTCTTAATATGACCTGTGTGTATCAGATTTTCTAAACCTTCTTTTCTATGTGAAATTTCAACTCTCTCATCCTGATGACAGTACGTGTTCTTTTTGTTTCCATTTTCTTTAAATCTTCTTTGTTGCTCACATGTTCGGTATATGCTTCCTTCTGCAGAACTACATTTCTGTTGTTTCATCTATGAGGAGATTGTCCAGCATTCACTGCCATATAGTAAGACTGATATTATTGGTCAGTTCAGTGCTCTTTTCTTTGTCCCTAACAACATTTTCCTGTTCTTTAATACTTTGCTTAGATTCTGGGAGAAATTTCAACCAATCTTTTAGTCAATGAACACTGACTGCTTCCTGTATAGAAACAACTATTCTGACCATTATTCTTGCCATGTGTAAAATATTTCTTTGTTAGTTTTTAGCTTTTACTGTAATATTTGGTATGCATATTAAGTCTACACTATCAGATGCTGTTAGATATAGAAGTGTTTTAATTTCATGATCACCTCCATAACAATATATCAGAATAAGTAAAAGAAAAGGTTTGGACAAAGGTAATATAAAACTTTATCATGAGATCAAATCGAAGGCAAATTCATTCAAATGCATCAGAGCAAGAATCATTGAATTTTCTCCAAGAAATTATTCTCTTAAGTTGAAAAGCTTGAAGAATTTGCAAACAAACATTTAAATTCTAAGCAGATTTTTTCTTTTCTGATGGCTCGTGAAATTATTCACAAAGAATGAAGTTTTAATAATTTTAAATGAAGTGAACTAGAATGGCACTTACCATATATTCTTTATGTATAATACAACTTGAGTATAATACAACACAATGTTTCTGAAGCTATAAACATGGAACAAATTACATCCCTGAGTATAATACAAACCCATATTTCTGAAGCTAAGATCAGGGAATAAATTATTAATTTGGTGCAAAAATAATGTCGTTTTCTCACATAGTAACATATGACATTATTTTTGCACCAAACTAATACATCCTTGAATACAAACCAGTGTTTCTGAAGCTGAAAACATGGAATTAATTACATTCTTGACTATAATATGACCTTGTTGTTCCTGAAGCTACAAGCAGGGAATAAATTATATCTTTGAGTATAATATTAGGTTGGTGCAAAAATGATGTCGTTTTCTCAGATATGTTACTATGTGAGAAAACGACATTATTTTTGCACCAACCTAATACAACTCTATAATATAGCCATCCCTATGTAATTTTTTTTTTTTAAATTATACCATATTATACATTAAAATCTCAATATCATACCTATATTTCGCCAAAATATTTAATTTTTCACAATATTAAAGAATAGAAAGGAACCGAACGCTTAGCCATTGTTTGTTTTCCTGGTTTCCATTTCAAAACTTAGTTTCAGAGAAAGGTGCTAACTAGACATATCTGGTAATAGATTTTAAGATGTTAATTAATCTATCTTACTTTTCTGTTGGATATGACTTTATTATATTTCTATATATTAATAAACTATGAAAATAAAAAATAATTATTGTCTTTCATTAAGAATGAAGAGAGAAATAAATATGGTTGACATATCAAACAGATTTTGTAAAGAATTATCAACACCTGCCTGTTTTGTGTTTTATTATCTCTTATAGTCAGTGTATTTGCAATCTTGTTATTTCAAATAAGAGGTTTTTTAAACTGAATAATAATTTCTGTATGAACACAACCTAATTTTTGGCTTTAATTTTCATTTAAAATTTCTCATCTTAAACACAAAAAAAATACTGTCTCTCATTGATCTCTTAATGCCTGATCTCTCATTAGGTAACACTAATCTATTAGGTTGTCCCAAAAGTTCATAAATACTTGCGAAAAAATTGAATTTTTATGCAACACAATCCAGCACAATCGAGACAAGGATGTGTTCAGAAAGGGCAAGAGACACCGTCGGTTCCAAAACAAGATCGATTCGGCAAGAAAGTCATGTTGTGTGTTTGGTGGAACTTTAAAGGAAACGTGCATTTTGAGTTGGTTCCAAATAGTCATGCCATCAATGCCGAACTTTACTGTCAGCAACTGGAGCGGGTCTACGAAAAGTTGAAGCAAAAGTACCCAGCTCTTATCAACCGAAAGTGCGCTTTGATGCAGCAGGACAATGCCAAGCCACACACCGCCAGGAAGACCAAAGACAAGTTTGAAGAACTGGACGGCGTTGAGGTTCTGCCACATCCAGCCTACAGTCCTGACTGTGCTCCATCAGATTACGGCCTTTTCCGCTCAATGCAACACTTTCTGAAGGCTCACCGATTCGACTCGTTTGATGAAGTCGAGGAAGCGTGTCAAGAATTCTTTGATTTGAAGCCGGCTGAATGGTATTTTCACCAGATCCAAAAGCCTGCAGATCGATGGCAGAAAGTCTTGGAAAATTATGGTCTTTATTTTGAGGAATAATTTTTGTTGTTTTTGTTATTACTTTACGAACTTTTGGGACAACCTAATAATTAATTTGTAAACTGAAAGATTTACTAAGTAATTTGAATTCTGCACATCAGGAACAAGATGCAACTCAAAAACAAAACTAATCAAAAGTTTCTGAAATTCAAACATTAAATGCAAAGGCTCAATGAAACAGAGAAAGTGACCTTCCTAAAGCTAAACCAGGTATTAAGAAACAGGAAAATTCCATTGGAAATAAAGAAAAGTTTGCTAAACTGCTATATAAGATCAATTTTTCTATATGGCAATGAACATGGAACAATTACCTCACAAATGAAGAGGATATTTGAGGCAACAGAGATATAGTTATACAGAAGCATGCTGGGAATAACACAGACAGAGCATGCAATCAACAAAATAGTTTGACAGAAAATGGTACAAAAATGGACACTTGTAGCTAGAATCAGAAAATAACTAAAAAATTTCTAAGTGCACATAAAGAAGAAAGAGTGCTTGGAGAATTTGCTACTTACAGTACGTATTGAAGGCAAGAGGGATATCGACTAAATTACCTAAGTAGCTTGTGTGAACAGATGGCAAAATAGCGGCTGGGAGCAATAGTAAGGAAATAAACATTGCTTAGAGCAATAAAGGATAGGAAGTTGTGAAGAGCCATGATCATATACATTTTGAAGACACATGGAACATAAAAAAGAAGACATAAAGCAAGTCTATTTCACATGTTTGTCTCCCATTATTGAAGAGAAACTTTGTAAAACTGCTATGAGATAAACTGTTTCCATGCAGAACATTTGTGCCTGCAAAAAAATTGTTAGTCATAAAGATGGTTTTTCCATTGGCATCACTATTATTTTAACTAACTTCATGACCTCAGCAATGATTATTGTTTTAAAAAGCAATGATTAGAAATATAACAACACCTAAATATATGAAAGTGAATTTATACACGTTTTATTCTTGAGAATTGACAACAAAAATAATAAACACTATTTATTTATTATCTATTTTATTAGAATATTTAGAAAGACATTGGCTAATTGCCAATCCGTTCGAACTATATGAAATGGTAAATAATCATAAAAAGACTGATGTGTATATGTGTTGTGTGTGCATAGGTATATATCAATGGGCATATATATGTATACACGCATATGAAAAACAAAAATGTATTGTTTCATCATTTTTTTTTTCCAAAAATGTATTACTGGAAATATTTTTTTTCCAAAATGTATTGCTGGAATTTTTTTTTTTACAAAAATGTATTGCTGGTAATTTGTTTTGTATCAAAATGTATTGCTGCTATTTTTACTATAAAAAACATATTTTCATAATGTTTTGATTCCTCTAACTATTTATGCATAGCTGGGATCCTAACTGTTGCTGCCATCCTGTTTCAGGTTGGACCTGAAAATGACATTACACCCTGCCAATACCACATAAATAATGGACTATTCTGTTTTGATCGTGTGGAAAGATGGAAAAGACATATCAGAGATGCTACTTGGTTTCATTGAGAAAATGAAAGAAAGAAGAGATGAAATCCATGTTTAATGTCTGTTTCAGTGAAATGGAAAATTTGTCAATTTCAAATCTTTTTATTTGTACCCCTTTACTTATTAAAATCATGCCCAGCTTCCATATTTATGATTGTTATTGCAATATATTATTAAAGTTGTTAACGATGCGATAGAGGAATTTCTATGGATATTTTATTGCCATAGAACTCGCCAGGAGCTTATTTAATGATTAACTGAAGAAAATTAAAATAGGAAAACTCTTTCTATAAAAACATGTTGAATTGTAACCAATGTTTGTTGTGTTTCATATAATCCATTTGCTATATATATATATATATATATATATATATACATATACTTGGGTATATATATATATATATATATATATATATATATATATATTAGCTCCTGATATATATATACATTATATTAGCTCATGAATTAATTCCAGTTGAGCACTCTCGGGCTGGGGTATGGGTTTGTAAACAGTGACTATTATAGCTATATAGTGAGACTCTTCGCAAGCCGAATTGAGTCACTGTCGGTCACTGGGCGTGTTTCCTAAAATAGATAGGCCATAAATCCACCTTCATCCCAACCGTGCGCCGACAGCTTAGTGGTAGAATATCCGCCTGATACCAATTCAGTCGGGTTTCGATCCTAGCTAGAGGCAACCGGATGTCTAGCCGCACTGATGAGCTGTGATACAGCGAAACAGTCTGTCTGTGGATGACATTATATATATATATATATATATATATATACCCAAGTATATGATTGGTGTATATGGAATGAATTCCAATAACCAACAATTACTGTTCTTAAAAGAGTGCTCAATACAAAGTAGAGCAGATATAATTATTTATAAATATGTTATAAAATCACTACAAAAATAGCCATTTTGTTTCAATACCCTCGGTGTCTTATCAAGTGATGATGTTCATCACTTGATAAGACACCGACACAAAGACACTTTTGAAACAAAATGGCTATTTTTGTAGTGATTTTATAACATATTTATGTTATAAATTTTTTTTAAATAAATAATTATATATATATATATATATATATATATATATTCCATTCATTATTAGTGCTGCCAGTTCAAGAATGGCCTTGCTTTGTCCACATGTTAAAAAACACCTCATTTCCTATATATTCCACTGGTAGGAATGGTATTTCACTCAGACTCCACAAGAACTGTGTAACAGACTCCCATGTGGATGCTTCTCCAAACACTACAATCGGAAAAAAAAGAAGTGGATAATAAAGGGAAAAAAGATGGAAAAATTTCCATTAAAAAAAATGTTGAGAAAGAGAGAAAAATAATTGTCCAATGTGAAGCAGACATCTGACTGGTCAAGCAAGAAGAAATATGGCCCAAGTAGAGAGATATAAACTGCATATTCCTGCATCAGACTGAATGATTAGATTTAAATTTCTCTGTCCATCTGCCAACTTTAATTAAACAGTTCAATCCCAGCACACTTCCTGAACACACAAATTGTCTTCTACTATTCATCTTGATCTGTATATATACAGGAAGGTTTTAATATCAAAAGAATTATTAGAACTGATTAGTTATGCTTCATTATTTGAAACCATCACAGATGAACGTCTTAAGTTTGGCAACGGACACTTTCAAGTATTTTGGCATCTGTCCAAGGCCACCAGGGGCACTCTAGTGTCAACTCATATTGTGATGGTTCACTAACAACTCTGCAATTTGGCATTGAAGCACTAATCCGTCTCAGCTGTAGCAATATCTAGCACTAAACATTGTACAACTGAACACTGAACTTTGTAATGTTGATTTTAAAATTACTTACATGATTATATTTTACTCAAGTAATTAAATAAGCAAGCAAGGATACACAGATGACACTGTGTTGAATGTAGACACAGAAGGAAAACCTACAGGTACTCCAGGACAAGCTAGTAAAGGAAAGCAAGAAGGGACTAACCATCAATTGTAAAGATCAAAGCAGAAGGTATGATTGTCAACAAAACAAAAAAGATCAATATCAATTACAAATTGCAAATATTAAAATTGTTATAGACAAGCGTATGGTTGCAAGAAAGAAATACAACAACAGCAGAAATAGATTTATGTGATTTATTTCAACAGGAACGTGTGGGTTTGGGACAGCTACCTTGTGGTATAGTTCATAAACCAGCTCCCGATCTGGGTTGATCTCTCATAGTAGATCTCACTGGTTGGCATGGTGCTTCTCCTGCTGACTGCTACTGACTGACCATGACAGGTCTCTTCCCTGGCCTCCTGTTGACTGCTAGTAATTCCCCGTGTGACCCCCTTTATGGCGTTTTTTATGGCTTAACAGACTCGAAAAATGACGCGAGTATAATTAGGAGGGAAGCATTTTTATTGGTCGAAAAATAGAAACACTTTAAAATATTATTTTATTTTTCAACCGAAACTCGTGCATCTGGCCTATGCGTAAACAACAATAATGGTCATTTTGTGATGGGGCCTTGTTCCATTCACATCCAGCTCTTGCTCTTGAGTATGTTAGTTTATTTGCCTGCAAATCAGCTGAGATATGTCTTATTTTATTTTATAACAAAATCAAACAAGTCTTCTTCATGCAGCGTGTCCTCTCAGGATGTAGGCAATGAAGGCTCTCCACAATTTCCTGTCCCTTAATAAATTTTGTCTTTTTGTTATTTCTCCTAAAACTTGTTCTGCTTTCCATTTACTCAAGCTCACTAAGTAGGTTATGCATTGTTTTGCACTGTCTATCTTGCTCTCAAATCTGACCTGTGAGTATCAGATTTTCTTAGCCCTCCTTCCTCATTATGTGTCCTAGAAATTTCAGCTCTCTCTTTGTGATGTTAAGTACAAGTTTTCTTTTTGTGTACATTTTCTCTAAAATTTCGCCATAGTATCGTCAGCATCCTTCTTTAGAACCACATTTCTGTTGTGTCAAGTCTCCTCTTCATCTTTGAGGAGATTGTCCAGCATCAAACAAGAACAGAAGTTTAAATATCTTGGAAGTGGTTATGCTGAAATCTAAAATATGCATTAAAAAAGTGCAAAGATGCCTTCCAAAAACTAAACAAAGTATAAAAAAAATGGGGAAATTTTCTTAGAAAACTAAAAAAAGAATGCTGAAGCCCTATGTAATATCAATCTTCCTTTAATGGTGACAGCTGGACAATTTCCTCCCAGATCAAAACTTATATATATATATATATATATATATATATATATATATATATATATATATATATATATATATGAAAATTTCTCTGATTTAACCAGTAGAGAAGACAATATTTATGAATAAAAATGACAATAGGAAAACTAGTAATTGCTGATGTGTTTCGTCCAATGTGGACTTTTTCGTATTTTGCTTTGATAAAGTCTACATTGGACGAAACGCCTCAGCAATTACCAGTTTTCCTATTGTCATTTTTATTCATAAATATATATATATATATATATTACAAAATGGACAAAGTCCGACAATTTATTTATTAAAGACATTTTTATGTTTAACGTTATAGATACAAGTATTTAAGTAAATGCTCTGTTTATAATAAACAGTATTAAATAACATTTACCGGCCTGAATGTCCGAGAAATTTTCATAGAAAATATTCGTTCTTTGACAGGATTCGAACCTGCATCCTATACGGAACCGTCATTTACGCTGACGTGCCTTACCGTTAGGCTACAAAGAAGCGTTCGGTAGACAAGGTCGAATTTACTGCTTATAAACTTCAATCTTCCATGAATCTCGAATATTCATAACTGCTCATGGCGTAAATGACGGTTCCGTATAGGATGCAGGTTCGAATCCTGTCAAAGAACGAATATTTTCTATGAAAATTTCTCGGACATTCAGGCCGGTAAATGTTATTTAATACTGTTTATTATAAACAGAGCATTTACTTAAATACTTGTATCTATAACGTTAAACATAAAAATGTCTTTAATATATATATATATATATATATATATATAAGATGGAATTAGCGATTAAGCAGCTTAAACAACTTGTGTAAATAGACAAAAGTACAGGATATAGGAAGGATATAAAAAAAAAAAAAAATAGCCAAGAGTTACAAATCCTGGTCAGCACAATTGTTAGAACACCACTTGTTCATCTAATAGCTGAAATCAACAGAAAATTTACAACCTCAAACCCCTATTCCTAACTGTCATATATATATGCCCTTTGTTTAAAAGGTGGATCAAGCACATGCTGTATCTTACGTTGAGATGTCACTAGAGTTTTAAGGCCCGATCTATTCTCATGCATCCAATGAAGAAAACCCTGATAAAACTTAATTCTCAAACATCAACCCTGATGATGATATATTTTATCATATATACAGGGTGCGCTGGAAAAATTCTCATCAAAATTATGCCAAAATGAAAATAACACTGACATCTCTTTTTAACAGATATATTTACCAAAATTAAACAAAAATATCTTGAAGTACTAAATAGTAAATTCAATAAAATCTTGAAGTACTAAATAGTAAATTCAATAAAATCTCCATTGGCTTTAACGACAATGTCCAAATGACTTTAGAATCTCCTACAACTCTTCTGGACAGTCTCCTTGTTTAATTTGGTGAATGCTGCCATAATCCTTGCCTTCAATTCATCTTTGGTATAACAAGGAGTTTTGTTAGTCTCTCACTCAACTGCACCACACACATCAAGGGAGTTGCAGTTTGGGGAGTTTGATGGTCAAATGTAAGTGGTGATGTGGTTGCAGAAATTGTCTGACAGTCATGACTGGGTACTCCTGCTTGTTTGGCATGGTGCAAAGTCCTGTTGCTAGACATAGGCCTTCCAGCAACCACCCTCTTGACACAGGGCAGCAGTATCGCTTCAAGGTACTTGATGTAGGCCCTGCAGGAAGATGAATGGAGGCATAACATTGCTAGTGATCACTCCAAACACTTTCATCATCAACATTAGACTCATGCAATTCTTTCTGAATCCTCTGCACTGTTCTCATATTGACACCCAAACACATTGAAATGTTTGAATTGGAATTTTATGGTGCAAATACTAAGCAGTACATCAAGCCATTTCCAAACCTCTAGTGGAGTGAATGGCACATGGTGTTTTTTTCTCACAAACAGTACCCAACTGATCCTAATATACTGGGCAGTCGATAAAATGGTGGCAGTTTATCCATCATGCCCTGTACATTGACCTTTCACAATTGGCTTCATCATTTCCTTTTTATGAAGACCCAGCCGACATTTTTGTTGGTTGGTTGTTTTTGTTTAGTGGTTGATCAACCTCTATGGGTTATTTAATGCCAAAATCTAAATATTTTGATTGGTTTGGTTGGTTGTCTTTGTTTAGTGGCATATCAACCTCTATGGGTTATTTAATGCCAAAATCTAAATATTTTGTACACAATTTTATTTATTTTTTTGAGATAATATTAGTTTTAGAGATACAAGTCTTATTAATTAACCCATAGGTAGGGAGTAAAAGTGGTGGATTCATAGCTTTCCCAAAGGCATTTGTGCACAAGTGAATATAACGAACCCAACTGGAATTGGAACTCAGCTTTCCAATTAACAATTCTGAGCCATTATCAATTACACCACTTGTACATCCAAGCTCACAAGATCTGGTATTTCCACATGGTTACCCATCTAGGTATTGACCAGGTTTGACATTGCTTAACTTCAGTGATCATATGGGAACCAATGTTTCAACATGACATGCCTAAATTTGTTTTTGAGTCATGGTAAAATATATTTGGGTCCATTATACAATATGTGACCCAGGTACCTTATTAGTTGTGTCTTATGCTACAAAATTTGATGTGACTGTGAACCTGATTTATAAAAATAGAATATTTGAGAGCCTTACAATTTTAAGATAATACCATAAAATGAATATATATTACAATTTTATAGTATGTCACATCTTACTAATTCAATAACTAATTAACTTAATGATTATGGATAAAATTACAAAGAATATACTAAAATCATTAAAACTTGACAAGTTTATTATTTGCATATAGGAGGGTTTCAAAGTTTAATTAAACAATAGTAACAAGATACAAATAGACTTCAGACTGCAAGAATATAATGACATCTGCTAATAAATAATGGCTAGGCAGTGTTTTAACAGAGGATATAAAGTGTGAAACTTAAATCTGAAGATGCACTGATTGAGTGAAAGGTGCATTCTAAAAGCTAAGCAAAGTATTAAGAAAAAGGAAAAGAAACAAAGAAAAGTATACTGAACTGTTACATAATATCAGCCCTCCTAATGGAAGTCAATGCTAGACAATCTCTTCATAGATGAGGAAGAGACTTGAAGCAACAAAAATCTGGTTCTACAGAACGATGTCAGAAATATCAGGAAAGAGGACTTAGAAAATTTGATACACCCAGGACAGATTGAAGGCAAGAGAGACAGAGGAAAGCAATTCGTAACCTACCCAGAGAGTTTGAGCAAATAGATGGGAGAACAAGGTTTAGGAGAGAAAAGAAAAAAACAAAAGGGCTAAAAAGGAGAAGAAATTATGGTGAGCTACAATCACCAACATTCTGATACGGCACAGAGAAGAAGTCATCTGTCCCCTGAAAAGAGGGAAGAAAAAAGGAGAAAGAAAGATGAGTTTTTCAAGAAAACATGGGGAGGAGAATAAAGATGTTTTGTTTCATGCCTTAATAAATGCACTGTATCATGTTTTATAATGCAATTCCGTATTTTTGCAATTTAATTAACTGACCAATGTTGGGCAAGATTTCATTTCTGAGATTAGAAATCCATTGACTATAAACAAGGAGGATGAATTTCTGTCAGAATTTCTGGGATGAGGTGTTATCATGAAATCAACTGTCTTGATGGTTCAGCCAAGTTGATATCTCCACACAGAGTTCTAATTCACCGAAGCAAGAGTCCTAATGCAAAAACAATATTTCATTGGCCAGCAATTTTCCTGGAGTCCTTTTCTTTCAGAATGACCTAGGATCCTCGGCGACATGTAATGATATTCCTTGGTCAATTTCATTTAGTATATAGTAGCCTTTTCATTCTGTAATTGACAGACTTTGCTGTTTTCTTTATTATAATGGACAGTCCATTAAGAATTTGAGCAATTTGCTTACTGTTCTTCATCCACCACTGGTCAGACAGGAAACTGCCTCCTTTTTTTAGATTTTTACTGTCCTCAAAATTTTTCATGTGGCTTTCCTTTCATCCATGACCGGGTACGTAGGAAGATTGGATGCAAATAACGAGGTGGTTGTGTAATGGCCAAAGATCCAAGCAACCCTCAGCAGGGTCTGATCATGTGATCACAGCAGGGCAGCCTGATGGTGCCTGGAGTTAACTCATGGTTAACCACTTGATGGTTGCATGGTTTTAGAATCAGGTCATTCTTGGATTCGATCACCTCAAAGTTCATGTGCCCTTGGCATGAGAGCAGAAGAGAAGGGAAGACAGAAAGAAATGGAAGAGAAAAGAAGGTGAAGGCAGGTAGGTTCTTGATGGTAGTTATTAACAGTCAGAAATGCTGGTGTCCAACACAGGTGTCCTCCAGAAGTCATTTCTCAAACCAACCCTCTTTTTCATTTTCATTAATGATCTGCCTAAGAATATACTCAGATCATTTGTAAACATCTACACCAATGATACAACTATATAAAGATACATCTCTAAAACTTGATCAGAGATTGGCAGCTGATCTCTCATCTGATCTAGCACTAACTACCCAATGGAGGAAAAATTGGCTGCTTACATCCTTTATGCACGTATATATTTGTATCAACATAAAGCATCACTGTAGTCTGATGCAGTCCTAAATGATGAAATGCTTCACACAAAATTATTTTCAGTTTGACTTGGTTTTATTTCTGCCCCTAAAATTGTTCTTGATACATAAAAATTTTGGCTAACTTTGACTTTTGTGCCTTAAAAAAATGGAATGTCACAAGGAGATTTTTTCCATTATTATTTTAACTACCTTCACTCCTCATTATTTACCATTCGTATATAGAATCAATTGGCAATTAGCTGATTTTTTTACCAATAGTAAACAATAAAACTAATAAATAGTGTTTATTATTTTTGTACTGAATTCTAAAGAACAAAGATAATGCATAAATTCACTATCATATGTTTAGATTTTATTATAATTCTAATCAATGCTTTTTAAAAGAATAAACATTGCTGAAGAGTGAAAGTAGTTAAAATAACAGCAATGTCAATGGAAAAAAAAACTTGAATATCTCCTCTTTACTTATCATCAAGTATTCTAAGATGTGATAACTTTTCTTCAAGTATCAAATTAAGCCTTTTCATAGGAACCATGGAGTGGGTAGATAAGTTTTTCTTTTTTTTCTCCAAAGTTCAATTTGAACTTGCTACGTCACTATGACAGATATACTGTGATTCAAAAAGAAGCAACAATTAATTTCAAAACAAATCTGTTAATGGTATTATAATGTAAACTTATCATTCATTGGTTAGAGCATTAGCATTTTGGTCTTTGGGTTCAAGCCATTGATAGTTTTCATACCTCAAAGTAACAAATCTGTTAATTTAAATAGAATATGTATTATAGTACAAACTAATCAACTGAAGTAGACTTTAGAAGGGACCGGAAACCTAATCTGAAACAGGAAACAAAATAAAAAGATTAAATTTTTTTTTCATTAAGAAATGTCTCATTAAATAATTTAGACAAGTTTTGTCGACTTATTTTTAATAGGATCCTCTCATAATTACAGACAAGTTTCTTAGTATCCTTATTAAACGAAGAAAGAAAATTCCCAGGTTGAGGCATATTCATTTTATTCTAAGTACTTTCAACATTAGCGCAATGTCATCATCATGGTATTGTTTTTTCTAAGAAAAAAATTAATGTGTGCATTATTTTAATTAAATTTTAATGTGTGAAGTGAAAAATGCTAAGGTTATGTAATGTACAATATTAGAAGTATAGAGTTGAAGTAGACTTTAGAAGGAACTGGAAACCCAATCCTAAACAGGAATCAAAGGATAAATCTCTACTACTGTTCAAAAGACCATGGAGGAGTGTGAACTGGATGATAGGTGAACCTATCTATTCCTATGAAGGAAAAAGAATAAAATAAATCTCTATGTATAAAAGGCAGGATGTGTGTGTGTGTGTGTGTGTGTGTGTGTGTGTGTGTGTGTGTAACAAATGCATGGCTGCAATTTTCAACGGATTTGCGCCAAAATTTACATGCACATGCTCCAAGTTAGCGGAAAGACCAAGACTGAATTTGCATTTCCCAACCCCCATCGATAGTGGAAATAACCAATTTTTTCATGCTTCTACAGCAGTTTTCATGTAGTTTGCAGCCATTTTCTAATGGCCAGAGTGAGAGCCTATAGCTGGCTGTTATGAATAGGCAGGAAGATTCTATTGGCCAGCATGAGAGCCAACATGCAAAAGAAATTGATAGCTGCATTCGTCACAAGTGGGAAAAATTTAAATCTGCATGGCACTTTACTCCAATTGGCTCATTCGCTTGCTTAAACTCAACATTGATTCTGATTCCACAGAACCAGGATTGGATGTGAAAAAGTATTTGTTGTTAACATTCTTTTTTCATTCGGTTTTTCCAGTTGTGAGTCCTTTTTTAAAGTTGATTATTTTGTGTTCATTTTGTTTAGTTCTTTTTTCGTAACAGATTTAATGTTTAGTATAGAGCTTAGAAAAAAATTGCAGTGTGAGATAGGCAAGAAGTAAGGCATGTAGCAACATCAGCACGGCAAAGGGCACTCCTTTAAAGGCAAGGAAGGGCAAAAACATTTTAAGTCAAGAGATAGCGATTGCTGTATGAGTCGTACGATTTTTGAATCAAGCACAGGCAACGCCGGGCCATGCTGCTAGTAGAATATAAAATTTCAGAGTTTAGGCAGAGACATTAGAAGAATAGGGTTGAAGTAGACTTTAGAAGGAACCAGAAACCTAATCCTAAACAGGAAACAATTTTTTTTTTTTTCTGTCTGTAACAAGAAATACTGCTCCCTCTTGCTTTTTTATGGTTTTCACAATGTTTTAATTCCGGTCTATTTACGCCAATCAGTATTTTACTTTAAAGACATCCGTTGAACATATAAATTTATTCTTCACAAGACTTACCATCAATTCCAAGATGAAGAACAAAGCCAATTCCAAGAACAAAGATAATTCTAAAGAAAGAAAATACAAATTATATATGTAATCAATATTTGATTAACAAACAAAAAGAAAACATAGTTGGGATTTTCTTAACATTTGTAGCATATTCATCTCTCGAAGATTGTGAATAAAAAATCAGATTTTCTCAGAAAATGCCTTGCCAGTAAATCAAAAATTTATTATATTCAACGACCGTTTCTTCAGAAGCAACCTCACATTATCTAAATAGAAAAGTGAATCATCATGTAACCACACATGCGTTTACACATGAATTATATATATATATATATATATATATATATATATATGTATATGTGTGTGTGTGTCTGTACATTATAAGTTGTATGAATATATGTACACACAGATGTATACATACCCATAAAATTGTATGCACTTTTATCTTTGCATACACACATTTTATGCTATATCTATGTGGAATGCTCCAAAAGTAATGCTCCTTAGTTATTTCCACAGAAATTAGTCCCGATATAGAGAGCACAATAACACGGTTGAATAGAGCAAGTTTTCAGCTACAAAGACCCTACTTTCCCACATAGTCACTATTGTTATTCCAGAAATGAAGAAGGCGTTTTTGTGGTGACTTGTTATAGACATTGCTGTCACTGTTGCTGAAATGCACAACCCATTACAAAACTGAGCTCATATCCAATGTTTGGTCTCCATGAATAATAAGCATCAAAATTTCAATGGATGCCATGAGGTATAGCAAAATTATAAAGGCATTATGTTTAACAATCAACTAATGAAAGAATTCCATAATACACTTTGCTTCATGTGACAGACAACATTTGCCTCATGTATCATGGGCTAATATAATAAATTATTACTCTTGGACAGGATGTGAAGGTAGTGTAATGGATATCAGCTCACAATAGAAATTGGAGAATTTAAATCCTAGTTGGATTCATTATATTTACTTATGCTCAAATACCCTTGGGAAAGGTATGAATGCATCTCTTCTCCCCAGATATGGGTTGAATAGTAGACTGGGTTATATAGCCTTGGTTGGCAATCAGTCTACCACAAAAAGGAACAGTAACCTAATGCAGGAAAATATTCTGCCTAGTCAGTCATAAATCGAAAGAGACATGATCACCCAAGCATGTATCATGTATGGGTTGCATAGCAGGACAGATTGAGTCAAATAGCCTTGGGTGGCAACCAGTCTACTGCAGAAAGAAACAGCAAACTACTGTGGGGAAAATCTTCTGCCAAGTCAGTCATGAATAAAAAGGGACATGATTGCTCAAACATGTATATGGCACTTGATTGACTGATTTTTGGGGTAAAATTTGTAATATTATCAGATCTCTACAGGTTTACTGATATCATTTTTCTGACAATTACCCTCCAGTGTATTATTTCAGCATGTAATGCTATCATTAAACAGGTGAAGAAAAATCACAAATATATAAATCTTATATGTAAAATGATTGTTTATCGAATTCCTGACTTCATCAAATAATATCAGTGAGTGATTGTGTGTCTTTGGGTGTTTCTTCCAAACCTAGGTACTTCTCATGAGATTATGAGAAATTCTCTTCGTTCTCCCTCTTGGAGTGCTAATATATCTACCTGTCATTTGCTTATCCATCAGATGTGTGCACATCCTAAGCACAGCTGTGTTGACCACCTGTTTACATATCAGGGACAGCCCTGAAATCTTCACCTTCCAAGTTAACTCTTTGATGCACCTGGCTCCTCTGATGCTCTGGTGGGACATTGAGATTGCTTTGGTATCTTCCTGGAGCAACTCCAGATCAACTTCTCTTAGGACAAAGGTCTCTTATTGACATTAAATTCAATTTCTGTTCAGACTATCTGGTATTTTCTGACATGAATCACATGCTACAAGTACACTAGAAATATTAAAATGAACAAAAAAAATTATGTATTTCAGCCTCTAAATCAGTTGTTCCAAGATTATGGAACTTTTTCCTTGTGTTACTTTGGTGGACAAAGATACAAAACATAACTGTTACTTCTCATAAAATTCCATAGAATTCTAAAGAAAATTCTGTCTGGATTACTCTCATTAAATTCATTTGCTGAGACTCAAAAAATTATCAGCCATTTGACAGATGAAGGGACTGACCAAACTGTTAGGAAGTGGGATTTCTTTTGTATTTTATCAGTCCAGCAGTAGTCATTTATTTTGTATACAGAGAGTTTGTCAACCCTTACTGCTTGGGCATTTATATATTCTATGCCTTAGTTATTGCTAATTAGGCAGTCATTTACATATCACTACATAATTCCTTCAACTTTCTGGTAGTATTACACACTACCCATAGCACTAGGTGTGGGAGCTTCAAAATTCTTCCCACTTTTACCGAAATTGAGAATGTTACATTCTTCTGGATTCATGCTACACTAATTTCACCACTAGCTGGATGGGAACACTTCAAATGCCCAAAACTCACCTAAAAATCCATCATCTGTGCAAGGCTCCATACACATATTCTCTTTACTCATACACTCAACGAAAGACAAAGAAATACAATACAGAATTTCCACTTGATAGCCCCCACTCCCACCTAAAGAAATAAAATAAAAATGGAGCTGATTTGAGCTTTAAAAAGGACATAAAAGTCTATTAAAGGAAAATTCAGAAGTAGGACAGAATCTCAACCCAAGTTCACATACTTTGATGAAAAGTGACCTCCCATCTCCAAAGACATAAGTTTTGACCAGCTCAGCAAATGATGTCACCTCAGTAAATCACAACTCATCCTCTCTCTTCTTATGTATGCTTCACCAAAAGCCTTTTACATCCCCACTTACCTTTTTTTTCATATGACAGATATCTACCCTGATTTTTTATTTGTTGTTGTATTTTATGTTTATACACTTGTTGATTTCTTTAAATTTTTCTTGTTTCCTCTTCGTTCTGCCACCATATGCTTAGAAATGTGAAACACACATTCATAACATATCAACTGAGGACTAAATTTAACCACAATCTATGATATTCATAATTATCTGAGCTGTATCATTTGTCTTCAATCATTAGAGATACTAATTTTCAGAATAATTCACAAAATTTCATTATTTTCTTTTTGTTTTTTTATCCCAAAACATTCACTTCTAAAAAATTTTATGTAAGTCTTATATGTGAAAAAAGTCTTTAGGTCTAATTCCAGATAAAAAGTTATAAAACCAGGTAGAAATAGATCAAAAACTGGGCAAGAATTGTATGGTTTCATTAAAGATACTGGGACAAGAAAGGGAATTTACACTAGGATAATAGATCTAAAAATATTAATTTTATGAATGGATTAGATAAATAAGTTATAAGACCAGCTAGAATTAGACCAAACGTGAACAAGACTAGTGTGGTTTTGTTAAAGACACTGGAACAAGGAAGGTCATTTACACTAGGATAATAGACCTAAAAAATATATGTTATAAAACCAGCTTAAATTATACCAAAAACTGGACAAGACTAGTGTCATTTCAGTAAAGACACTGGAGCAAGGAAGTTAACTTACACTAGAATAATAGATGTAAAAATATTTATTTTAGGAGTGGATCAAACAAAAAATAAAGAACCAGGAGTTTTTAAAATTTATCATCTGATTTAGACCCCACTAGCAGCATGGCCCAGTGTTGCCCGTGCATAATTCAAAAATCGTACGACTCATACAGCAATCGCAATTTGACTTAAAATATTTTTGCCCTTCCTTGCCTTTAAAGGAGTGCCCTTTGCTGTGCTGATGTTGCTACATGCCTTACATCTTGCCTATCTCACACTGAGAATTTTTTCTAAGCTCTATACTAAACATTAAATCTGTTATGGAAAAAGAACTAAACAAAATGAACACAAAACGATCAGCTTCAAAAAAGGACTTGTAACTGGAAAAACCGCATGAAAAAAGAATGTTGACAACAAATACTTTTTCACATCCAACTCAGTTCTGCAGAATCAGAATCAACGTTGAGTTTAAGCAAGCGAATGAGCCATGCAGATTTAAATTTTTCCCACTTGTGATGAATGCAGCTATCGATTTTTTTTGCATGCTAGCATGCTAGCTAACATTCATTTCAGTCAGCTGTTGGCTCTCACACTGGCCAATAGAACCTTCCTGCCTATTTGTGGCAGCCAGCTATTGACTCTCACTCTGGCCAGTAGAAAATGGCTGCAAACTACATGAAAACTGCCGTAGAAGCATGAAAAATTGATTATTTCCACTATCGATGGGAGTTGGGAAATGCAAAGTTGGTCTTGGCCTTTCCACTAATTTGGAACATGTGCATGTAAATTTTCGTGCAAATCCGTTGAAAATTGCAGCCGTGCATTCGTTACACACACACACACACACACACATCCTGCCTTTTATAGATAGAGATACATTTTAACATCTGCTTCTCCACACCAATCTGGCTTAACCTCACCTCATCTTATTTTGAAGTACTGTGCTTGAATGTTAAACACGTTAATACACAAGTAAGGGTCAAGCTTGCTGGGTAACCCACAAAGCTAGTTTAGTAGCCAAATTTGGTTTTGTTCAACAAGATAATCTCAACCAGATGGGGGTATGTTGAAGAGTGATAATTTGAAATTAAATCTTGCAAACTCTTCTTACTGAATTCAATCCTCATTTGCTAATCCAATCTTTAAATTATTTGCATCTGTGTATACACATTATTTTCTCACCCACTTGCATAAACACACTTGCACACACAAACATATACTGTATTTTCCTGCTTACAAGATGATGCAGCTTGAAAGACGCATCCTAGTATTGGAAAGAAATTTTTAAGAAAAAAAAAAGTCATTCTCATACAACAATACATTCACCGTGCGTTCCTCACATACTGGCACTATATATTGTTTACATTAATCACTCGTCCAACTGTTTGCATGGCAATGACATATTAGTCAAAAGAAAGAAGGCTACCACTGCTGCTGGTAAACAGAGCATGTTTAAGCCTGTTGCTTGGCTCTATGAAAGTTTTGTCGTCTTGGGAATACTTGTAACCGCTAAGTACTGAGGTTACATCATATAAAAGGCTGAATTAGATAAATAGCTAACATTATAGTGTAATAACTCAACATAGAAATCCACGTCCCTATCAGCCAAGCTAAATTAGGTGACTGTCCAAGCTTACTTGAGCCTCGGTGTTGCTTTACATTCATCTTGGAATGTATTTTTCAGGGTATTTTTTAGGAAAAAATGCCTCTTGTAAGCTGGAAAATACAGTATATATAGTGATTTTCCAAGCATAGCTTAGATGTGGCACAAGGCCGAAATTAGGGGGTACCCAGTGAGGATCAAACTCACTACTCAGTCGTAATTGTTCTAGTGAGCCAAGCTTGCTAACCATTACACCACCTCGAGGTGCCCCAAATACAGTATATATATATATATATATATATGAACATGCATATATATATATATATATGAACATGCATATATCTACATAGGTATAGCAGATTCATATTTTTTTATCTTTTTTCAAAAAAATAAACTTCTAAACTTTTTATGTATTATATATGGAAAAAGTATATAGGCTTCATTCCAGAAAATTATTAAAAGCAAAAAATTAAAAAAAACTAAATTGTGCATTTAAAAATCAAAACAAAAAATGTTTTTCTTCTTACTCTGTATTTAACAAACAAATGAATAAGTGCACAACATATGGTGTGGCAGCATTCATAATTTTTTTATTTTTAAAAATAAATCATTAGGAAATTAATTGACCAAAATCGTCTGAAGATATAGAAAGATTTAAACCAATGTAGTGGAAGTGACTGATTACCTAATTTTCTATATTTAAAAGCTCTACATGTTAAATTTTTATCTATTTATATGTATATTCATCACTTTTTTAATACTATTGTTTCCTGTTCTACTTCAACTCGAATTCAAATGTTTTTGATTATAATATGGATTTTTTATTTAATTTTTTTAAATATATATTATACTTTATTTTCCAGATTTTTTGCTGCACAAGTTTCAGGTCTTGTGACCATCATCAAATGAAGTATGGTTATTTCGACATTATTTAAAAGAATTTTTTTTTTCTTTATGCTTTCTTATGTTTAACCATTGTCTTTTCTGTGTGGTAGTAATCCAAATTCTTCTTGGATTCGTGGAGAAGACGTTCCTCTGCTTAAAAAGTAATAAAACAATTAGAATTGGTCAGAAAAAGATGGAAGTCAGGAGGTTTTTGTTCTTATTTTTTTAATGACCTCTGTATCTTTTTAAACCTATCTCTATTTTTGTGTGTTGCATGTGTGTTTTTGATAGTGACATGTTTTATCTGTTAGGATTTCATCAGAATGGACTTTGTTGATGTTGCCACCTCTACACATGTGCACAAAATGATAGACATGAGTGGCTTCAACATTTTTTTTAAAAGAATTATTTGATTTTTCACAAAAATGAAAAGACAACAGTTAAACATAGGAAATCATGAAGAAAAAATTTAATTGTCTGGTCAGTTTATAGACAGGTGAATAGAAGTTTCTATAATCTTGGATGTGTGGATGGTGCAATGGATGATATCTCAGAATTGTTAATTGCAGAGCTGAGTTCTCATTCCTATTAGGTTCATTATATTCATTTATGCAAAAATATCCTTGGGAAATGTATGAATCCACCTGTTCTTCCTCCAACTATGGGTTAATTAGTAAGACTTGCATCATTAAACCATTATTAACTCAAAAAGATACTTGCAATCTAAAAATATTTTCTGGCTTTAAATAACCAACAAAGAGTTGATAAGCTGTAAAAATGAATGAATCAATCAATTAATCAATAAAATTTTATCTTAACATATTAATATTAATATTAACTACAGGTATTAATATTGGATTTACCAAGCTTATGGAGCATTAGTAGTGTTAATCTTCACGAGTTGCTCCCTTTGGCAACTCTTCAACCGGGAAAGGAGCAGTTAACTTGGAAGGGGCTGATCAGCCATTTTAGATAGAGTGCACACGTAGAGAATAAAAGAATCCAAATAAAGCATTCTCTTTCCAATACATGTCAAAGTTCCCTTAATTTGAAGTTATACTGGTAGCAGAGCATAGCGATCAGCACAATGGCTTCCAATTTTATTCCTCCACTTATTTTAAACACAGATAAATACAACACTTGGAAAAAAGAAATGCAACTTTTGGAACTTGCTACCTGTAGCAACAAACCTCACCGTGCACCCATAGTATTTTTATCCCTGGAAGGAAAAGCCAGAGAGGCTGTATTGGAACTGGACATAACCATATAACATGCCAAACTGATGTAGCATCAGTTGTAGTAAGTATACTTAAACAAATATTTAAAATAAAGATGGCTAGAGAGAAATTGGAAGAATAGAATTGAAGCTTTTATTTCCTAGAAAGAGAATATGCTAACAAAGTCTATGAATATGTTTACATGTCTTCTACCTGACTTTATAAAGGAAAGTCAGTGGATATTACAAATGTAACCTTGAATCACATGTCATGTTGCAAGAGGCCATTTTTACTCACATATCGGGAAAGTATCTTCTCTTCATGATGTCTACCACTGCACAGACTACATTTCACTGACTGTTAAGCATCATGTGATTAATCAAGCTTAGAGTATTAATGGCTGAAGAACAGGATAAAAAGTTAACCCCAAAATATATTCAAATTAACATTTTGTAAATTTCAGAACATTTCAGACTGCTCAGTAACAGGTAATTACATTTCAGAGAAAGTATTTAGTGTTAGTCCAGGTGAAAACCTGCATTTTTCTGGCTGATTTGGAAAGTAGATCCTTAACACTCAAAAAAAAATAATAATAATAATGATAGAAGTAAGGGTATATAAATGAAAAGATTTAAAATTAACAACTTTTACCATTTTGCTGCAACATATATTAAACACTTCTATCCTCCCTTCTTTCTTTCTTCCTTTCTTTCTTTCTTTCTTCCTTTCTTTCTTTCTTCCCTTCTTTCTTTCTTCCTTTCTTTCATTTTCTCAGCTCTGAAATGGCACATGTTTTCAGGCAGTTAAAATTGGAATAGTCCATTATTCATGACTTACTGTCAGAGCGTAATTGTCATAGGAACTAACTAACAAAAGAAGGGACAATCAGAATTATAATAGAAATAATAACAATAATATTGGTGCTTCTATTCCACAAGGCATATTGGGCAATGTCTGTCTCCATTTTAAGAAATATTGAAATTTCCCTATTTCAGTTGTCATTGTTTTTATAGGAACACAATGCTCAACTCTCTTCATTTCATAATTGGACTTCAGATCAACCTTTTGTGTGTGTGTGTGTGTGTGTGTGTGTTTGAAAGCAAATGGCTCCAATTGCCTTGCTCTTTATACAAAACTGGGGGAAATGGATTCATGCCTTTCTCAAGAGCATTGGTACAAAGTGATCACAAACATCCTAAGCTCAATCTTGAACTCAGTTTAGTGCTACCATTTTCTATGACAATAACTGCTGCACATCAATAAAGATTGTCACTACACAACCTTCCCCCTAACAAGAACTATAAATACAGTGTAACCCGGATATAAGAGAAACCCGGATATAAGAGAAACTTTCTCTGGTCCCAAATTAGAGCCTGTGTTAATGTATATAAATTAGACCAAACCCTATAAGAGACTTCTTCTCTGGTCCTGACAACTCTCTTATATCCGGGTTACACTGTATAAAATAGAGAGAGAGAAACAAGAGGCTCAAAATATCTAGATGATGTTGTTTAATGGTCTCATGGCTTTCTTAACTATTTGAAAATTTATTCCTGCTAAAAGTTATCCTAACAATTTCTTCTCTCTTTAAGTTCCAAATACATTTGTCTGGACTAAAAATTATCAGCACATTATTGGAATCAAGACTTGCTTTCTACAAGAGGCTAACAATATGCTTGTCTATATTCTCTATCACACCCATAAAAATGTTATTTCTTACTTTTGTGGTATTCTTGAAGTCAACAATTGTTCTGTTCGGTATTAGAAGTAAAAAAAAACAACTTCATTCTTTTATAATTTTGGTTGCTGATTTAAAAGGTCAGAATGCCAGATTGAAAGTTCAAGAGCATATTTGTTCAATCAAATTGCTGCAAAATAATTGTTTTGTTGCGATTATAGATTAATCAAAAACAGTTTTTATATTTTAATATTCTACATAAAAATGTACAGAATTTTCTTTATTTAAGGTCACAGTTTGTTTCAAAACAAGTTGTTTTCTTAAATTCTAAGATGAAGTTCTTATTTAAATGAATCATTCAGACTAATACCTTTGTTGTTTTAAGGACTATATTTCAACCAGTGAGTTCTTTGACCTTCTCCAGATATTTAATGTCTATCTGGTAATTTACAACAACATTAAAATTTAAAATTTCCTGATGTGGTAACCACCTGAGGAATTCTAGTGTGACTGAATTTCATAGTTGTGCTGTCATATCCTGCTATGGCAACAGAAAACAACTTTAAGTGAAATTAACAATAATGATACTACAAGTAAGAGGCCTTGAAAAAGAATGCAGTTGAAAGGGAAGTTATATTAATAAAGCCGAATACTAAAGGTTAAGATCACAACTTAAAAAGTGAAAAATTTTGCAAGTTTGTAGGGTCACACAGCAATGATTCCTTATCTATTTTAACACCCAAAATGGCAACCTAGACCAGTAGGTTCCTGGTGTTCCCCAAGCAGTCACTAAGAATTCTACATAAAACAGTGATAAATAGGCTAATGCATTTTTGAGTAATTTTTGTTTAATTTTATATTCATAATTTTATATTCATAAGTCTTGGTTATTATAATAAAGGCTTCAACCTCTTATATTATTTAAAATTATAATAATCATAGGGAATATATTTAGTCATGTCTTTATGGCATCAGTGGGAAACGACCTTCACTAACCAGTGAAGAGAACCTATACATGGCAGATTCAATGACTCGCTTGAGTATTGTTTACCATGTGAACTATGATAAAAATATAAAAGAGATATTAATAATGGTATACAATAATTTTTATGCAGGTATTCCCTGAGACATGAAAAACTATTTCAAGGTTGGCAAAAGGGTAAAAAGGTTGCGAAACGCAGGTTTAGATATAAAGATTAAAATGTGTCAGTTGTTAAATTGATGGCTGGGAGATGCAAGTTTAAACAGCCCATGTTATTGCCTTAATGGAAATCATTTGTCTGGAGAGCTTGACTTTAGACATTCATACT
Organism: Acanthosepion lycidas; assembly: GCA_963932145.1. Taxonomy (NCBI): domain Eukaryota; kingdom Metazoa; phylum Mollusca; class Cephalopoda; order Sepiida; family Sepiidae; genus Acanthosepion; species Acanthosepion lycidas. Next base: position 63,034,035 of record OZ010574.1, on the reverse strand, counting down.
TGTTCTAAGTGATTTCTACTACGCTTTTATATCTACATTTTATAATTATAAATTTGCTCTTTTAATATTATCTATGTTTTTTATTGGTCCACACCCATCTTGAGTTTTCTTTGATAATTATGAGGAGGTTAGGTGAAGTAATGCATAGTGCAGGGCTGGATTAACCATAAAACAAAATAAGCACGTGCTTAGGGCATCAAGGGAAGAGGACCTGGCTGAAATTGCAAGGATATGATGTTGGTGTATAGGTCTACAGAAATAAGTCAAACATAAGTCATTTGAATCAATGGGATGTTAACGCAGAGTTAACTGACCTGCAGTGAATCTTTATTGCCATTCTGATTGGTTAATAAGGGAATTCCTCGGAATCCTAAGGTTCCGCAAGAGGCCAGGAAACAGTGATAAATAGGCTAATGCATTTTTGAGTAATTTTGTTTAATTTTTTATTCGTAATTTTACTATACACATACCACATATTGTTGGAAAATCCTTGGTTATTATAATAGAAGCTTCAACCTCTTATTTAAAATACTAATAATCATAGGGAATGTATTTAACTATATCTTTATGACATTAGTGTGAAACCACCTTTACTGTTTAGTGGACAGGACTTGTATGTGGCAGATACATGTATCACTGAGTGACTCACTTGAGTACAAGATGCATGCACGGTGTCTATATGTTTACCAAGTGAACTATGATAGAAATATAAAAGAGATAGATATTAATAATGGTGTACAATAATTTTATGCAAGGATTCCCTGAGATATGAAAACTATTTCATGGGTCCCACAAGGGTAAGAAGGTTGAGAAATCTTATTAAAAATTATTTTTTCACTCTGAGCAAATTTTGCCTGTCTGGGGGAAAGGATAACGATAATAAAATAATTACTGAAACCTGAACCATGCCACTCTGCATGCAAAGCTCTTTGACCAAGGACCAGAGGTGGGGGTCAGTTGAAGGTGAAGAAAAGGGAAAGAAAACAGAAATGTTTTTTCTATTACAATCGTTTTGATAAATGTGATTTTTTAATCAATGGCTATTCAAGCCAGTTGAAATCTGAAATTATTGTGTTGACCATCAAAGTTTTTTTTCTGGTAAATTAGAGCTGACCTTTCACTATAAAAATCTCTGCAATATGGCCATTAAGAGGAGGAGTGGGAGATGCAATACCAGGATTAGAAGAGGGCTTCCAAGAGTAGGAGATGTGACACTTTCCAAAACATCTAAAACTCTGACTGAACGTAGACTCAAAAGAGCAGGCATGAAAACCAACTCCTCAACAAAGTCTTAACGATGAAAATATTATTTTCACTGTGAGTATAGTAACAAAATAGTTATTTCCATGACATTGAACAAGTACTATTCTCAAAACAATGCTCTATGTTGAAGACTCTGAATGTATGAATGGAATCTGTCACAGAATTTGATAACTCATGTCAAATGATCACACCATATTTTGCACTCCCACAAACTGTAACTAAAATCTGATCAACATAGTTGCAGTATAAACTAAAGGTTGACTTTGTGGCAATTGAACAACCACAAATGAACAGGCATATGCAACAGTGATTAGCAAGCTGCCCTAGCAAACAGGCATATTTTCATAGCAAATTTAAAAGGTAAACATTTTAAAAAATTTCTATAGGTAAAAATAATATCAAAATTTCAATGAAAAACCAAACCAGACCAAAAAAAAAAAAACGTTTTTAAATTCTTGAACATAAAAGATATATCAAAAAAGAAAAAAAATTAAAAAAAAAAAAACAGTTTTTATATTTGTCTGTGGATAATAAGATTCTTACTTTCAATATCTCATTATGCTTGGAATTCAATTTTGAAAGGTTTCTGGTATAGTTTCCAAATAATTGATTGATAGAGAGTGAATTAAAATTCCTGTCAAGTGCTTGCTTCTAGTGTCAACAGACTGGAAACCAATGATCCGAGCAAAGTCAACAGATTCTTATTTGTGCTACTGACGTGATGCAATATCACTTCCTGGCACAATCTCTTGCTTCATGAACTCATGATATTCTTTTTTTATATGCTATATCTCTTCAGGCTGTAGGCGATCATAGCACTCCACATCTTCCTGTCCCTTGCAGTTCTTAATAAGTTTTTTTTTTTTTTGTTATTTCTCCCAATTTCTGTTTTACTATCCAATTACTCAAGCTTATCAAGGTTACATGCTGCTTTCCTCTGTCCCTTTTTCTCTCATTCTGTCCTGTGAGTATCAGACTTTCCAAGCCTCATTACATGCCCAAGAAATTTCAGCTGCCTCTTCTTGATATTAAGTATGTTTTCTTTTTGTTTCCATTTTCTCTAAAACCTCGTCATTGCTCACTTGTTATCCTCAGCATCTTTCTGTAGAACCACATTTCTGTTTCTTCATCTTTTAGAAGATTGTCCAGAATTTGCTGTCATAGGAGGACTGATATTGCATAACAGTTCAGTACTCTTTTCTTTGTTTCTAATGAAAATTTTCTATCTCTTAATACTCTGCTTAGTTTTTGGGAGTCATCTTTTGCTATCCCAATACATCTTTGGATTTCAGTGTCACACATTCTATCCTCTGTTAACACACTTACCAGATATATAAATTGTTTTACTTGTTTGATTTTAGTATCTCTGATTTGTAATTTACATTTTGGACTCATCTTCTTGCTGATAACCATAGATTGTCTTCTCATAGTTTATACTTAGTCCTTTCTTCTCATCTTCCTTGGATACCTTCTGTAGGAGCTTTTGTAGTTTCTTTTTCATGTCCGCTATCAACACTGAGTCATTTGTATATCTTATGCTGTTAAGAATTATAAAGTAGCATTTCAAGATGGGAATGAATGAGAACTGCTAAATTTGGATTGCATGAAAGAGAAAGAGGAAGAAGAAAATGGAGAGTGTCCAAGAATCAGGAGTAAAGCAAAAGGAATGATTCAGCAGACCTTTAAAATAAAAACTCACCTTCATCTGCAATTCTTTTTCATACCCATGCAAGTGAACATTAAAAATATAAAGATTTTGACTAAGCATAGTACTACTGTAGAGTACCAGAAGGGTCCAAAAGCTATTTATGATAGCTCTCTATCTCCCTCTCTGCTTCCAATAAAACAATGTTCAGGAATGTTCTTTCAAGACAACCCAATTTTTTTTCAATACTAAAAAATGAATCACATATCTTCATGGAAGTAAACAAATTGCTCAAGATGTATTAAAAACTTTTAAGAGTTTAGCTGAGAAAGTTTCTCTTTAAGAATAAAGTAGTTTTCTCACAACTTCCTCTAGCGCTGACAAAATTTTTTGTAGCCATTTATTCTGATTTGCTAGATCTCTGAAATGAAACTCTTTAGCAAGGTTCTTACTAGAAGGTTTATCAATTTGTATTTTTACAGCTTATCGACTTTTTTGCTGGTTATTTAAAGCGAAAAAATATTTTTAGATTTTAAGAGTTCTTTTTGAGATAATAATGATTTACGGATACAATTCCTCTGAATTAATCTATAGCCAGGGGGAAGAAGTGGTGGATCCAATGGTATATGCATGTAAGTGAATATAATGAACCTGACTGGAATTGAAATTTCCAATCCTGAGACATTAATCATTATACCACCAACACATCCAATCTTACAGTACCTGATGTTCCCATTCAGTCACCCATCTAGGTACTGACTAAGCTTGATGTTGCTTAACCTCAGTGATCATATAAGAACTGGTGTTTCAACTTGATATCCCCATAAGTCGTCTTCCTTGAAGGAATTGACCTATGTCTATACTGTTTACAAAAGATACACTGACCTTTATCATATGTACTGATAAAAAGCTAACTGGATATTTAAGAGTATGAAATCCATAAGAAGTTGAATGCAACTGTTACAGGTTGTCCATGGACAAGACTTATTCCATACTGTCTCAGCTATTTTTTTTTTACTAAATTTTCACTCAATACAAAGCCCAAGAGCCACTCAAAGTAGAGGGTTACTGAGTGAGGTTGTTGTAGGGCCTCAGAAAGAAGAAGTAAGTGAAGATTCTGAGGATATGTTGGATAGATAGACTTTATGAAACTGATCACATACTCTTTAGGCTTTGTGCCACATCTAAGCTACACTTAGTAAATCACTATAACAGTTGGGGCCAGGGACACCTTGATGTGCTGTAAGGGTTAGCAAGCTTGTCTCACTAGACCAATTACAACTGAATAGTGAGTATGATACTCACTGGGTGCTCCATACTTTTACCCTTGTGCCACAACTAAGCTACACTCAATAAATCACAATTTTAGGCACTTAAACATGGTGCAATGTTTATTAAGCTTTTCTTACAACTGAATAGACAGTTCGAGTCTCACTGCTTGCACCACACTTTCAACCTTGTGTCACACCTAAGCTATGCTTAGAAAAACATTTGGGCACCTTGAGATGGTGTAATGGTTAGCAAATTTGTCTTGCTAGATCAATTACAACTGAATAAGAAGTTCTATCCTCACCAGGTGCCCCATATTTTTCAGCCTTGTGCTTAATAAACTGCAACTTTGGACCCTTCAACATTGTGGAATGGTCATTTTGCTTGTCTCACTAACCCAATTACAAGTAAGAAGTGAGTTTGATTCTCAATGAGTGTCCCATACTTTTGGCCTTACTTCTATCTCCACTTAGTGAATCGCTATATTTTTTGTGCATTTCAACATGTTGTAATGGTTAAGCAAGCTCGTCTCACTAGATCAATTACAGATGAATAGCAAGTTTGATCCTCACTGAGTGCTCCATATGGTGCCACATCTAAGCTCTGCTCAATAAATCACAATTTTGAACATTTCAACATGGTGTCATCTGGATCAATTACAACTGAGTAGTGAGTTTGGTTCTTGCTGGGTACTCCACACTTTCAGCCTCGTGCCATGTCTAAGCTATCCTTAGAAAATCAATTGGGAACCTTGACATGGTGTAATGGTTAGCAAGTTTGTTTCACTGGGTCAATTATAATTAAACTTTGGTTCTCACAGGATGTTCCATACTTTCAGCATTGTGCCTCATATAAACTATGCTTCGTAAATTGCTCTTTTTTAATAACAAATGATACTGACACTTGACAAATGAATAGTGCTTAAATGAGAAATATCAAGCCAAAAAAACAATATTTTTGTATATACTATTGTTCACCCATACAAGGCCCAAGAGTCACTCAAGGTAGAGGGTTACTGATTGAGATTGTTATAAGGGTGTTGAAAGAGGATGAAGTGGTATATGTTATGAGGATATGTAGGATAGATAATAGCTGATCCTAGGCATGAAGAGGTTAAGATAATAGTAATTAAAGAAGTATCCTCTTGGGAGTCTGTTCCACTAAGTAGCTTTCTGAATGGAATTTCCTTCTTATAAATGGAATACAAAGGTAATGAAGATTATTTAACCCTTTGTACATAGCATATCTGGTCATGGCTGTGAAGATTGTTGTCCTCATCTTCGTTGCCATATTCACAATGGTTTGGCTGTTGTATGCTCCAGCCTTCTTTAGCCCAAACAATGTAAATAGTGCAAATAATTGCAATACCCTATCTCAGAAATATAGACAGATAGGTCAGGAATATGGCTTATTTGTTAGCAGCAATAATTCAAAGCCTTAATTTTTTATACTGATATTCACAGAATGCAAGTCCAAGAGCCACTCAAGGTAGTGGGTTACTGCATGGTGTTGTATGAGTATAAGAAAAGACAAGAAGTAGAGTTCATGAAAATATACAGGAAAAATAATGCTTAACCCTAGACAACGCAACAGTTCTTGGGAAGAAGTTGTCCAAGTGGAACTTACTTCTTACTAATGAAATAGAAAAGGAATGGAGATGAATCACACTTGTGTAGGTGGCATGGTGGATCCCAGTTGTGAAAGTTGCGGATGATGGGTGGGGTCTAAGGAATGTAGTTCATCAGAACACATACCATGGAAATAGCAATAGAGAATCAAAAGGCTTGCAATGATTTTGTCTGTGGAAAATGGGTTGTAGGAGAGAAATAATTCATCACCCACAAGTCTGTGGAGACACTTTTGAACCCTATCAAGACAGGCAAGTGATGATTGGGCAGCTCCACCCCAGACATGGCAGCAATACTCCATTTTTGGTTTGATTTGGCTCTTGTAAAAATAGAGTATAACATGGGAAGTCAGATACTAAATGAAGTAGTATGATGAACCAATAATTTAGTACTAGATTGTACAAGGTGGAAATGGTAAATTGTTGCCATTTTATATTTTTAATTTACTGGGTGCGATGGGTAAATTGTCGCAATTTTATATTTTTAATTTCACACATGTGTGTTGTTTGTTTTTGTTGACTTCATAGTAGAGTAGGGTCAGTCGGGCACCATCTGTGAGAAAAAGAGCACAATGATGCTATTCGCTTCACTAGAAATTTGGAAACAACATGCTGTACTGCTTGGTGTTCACACTAGAAGTTCCAATACAAACATTTCAGTCTGTTTGGGTATCAATCTGAGGACAGTGCAGAGAATTCAGAAAGAGTTGGAAGAGTCTAATGGTGATTATGAAAGCATGGCAGCTTGGAAAACTCACTTTGATCCTTCTGATAAGAATACAACTCCCGAATTTGTTGGTGAGGGCCTCAGACTCAACAGGGATCCTATATCAAGTGCCTTGAGGAGGTAGTGCTGCCCTGTGTTAAGAGTGTGGCTGATGGAAGATCCTATGTCTGGCAACAGGACTCTACACCAAGCAACACAAGCAGAATCCAGTCATGGCTGTCAGCCAATCTCTGTGACCACACTACTCTTTACATCTGGCCATCTAACTTCCCACACTGAAACCTTTTGCTTATTGGGTGTGGGCCACAGTTGAGCAAGAGACCAATAAAACTCTTCGTAACACCAAAGATGAACTGAAGGCAAGCAAAGAGACCATCCAGAAGAGTTGCAGAAGATTCAGAGGTTATCTAGAGGCCATGGTTGAAACCAATGGCAATTTTATTAAATAAATTTACTTTTAATATTTCAAGATATTTTGGGGGTAATTTTGGCAAATATATCTGTTAAAATGAGATGTGAGTGTTATTTTCATTTTGCATAATTTAGAGGAACAATTTATCCATCGCAGCCTGTATATATAATTTCCACTAGAGGTCTGGGAGGGGAGCTTGAGTCCCAATATGCATCCAAGACAAGGGAAGAACACCCATTATGACAGGTCTAAGTGTATGGTCTGCTCAATGGTGATGGAACATTATGAGTTTGATTTTGGAAGTATAATGTTTTAGTATTAAGAATCGTGGACAGAGCACATGACAAATGAAGAAGTTTTAAGTAGGATAGAAACTATAAAGAAACTGTTGCTCACAAACAGATAATAGCTGAAATTTGGGCAACACATAATGTGGAAATAAAACTTGGTGAAATTAACACTCATAAGATACACTTAAAATAAAAGAAGCAGAGAAAAATATACCCATAGGTAACTTTGAGCAAACTGACAGAGAAAGAAATATTAGGTTGGTGCAAAAATAATATCGTTTTTTAACGTTAAAAAAAATACGTCAAAAAACGATATTATTTTTGCACCAACCTAATAATACCAAGATAAAGGATAAGCAAGTGTTAATGAGACAGGAAGCTGTAGAGAAGCATGATTACCCATTTCTTAAAGACATATAGCACATTGAGTGAGAGAGAGACCCTCAGAGGTTCTGTTGTTCTTCAAATCATTATATAATCTTGAAAAATCCTCAGACAGGAACTTAAATTTCTGTTAGAATTTCTGCGATGAAGAGTTATGATAATGTAAAATTCGAACTAATGTCCTCATCTGTTTTGTTATTATCACAACATTCTGGTCTTCTTCAAGTGTCTTCAAGTGTCTTCTGATCCAGGAAAACTTCAAGGAGTTTAAACTGAACACCTTATTTAGTCTACAAGGCTAGATTGTTCTTCTTCTGCTGTTCAAGGGCATAAAAACAAGACAAGTTATCTCTGGACAGTGAAACAAGAACTCTACTCCTGTAAATTAGATTAAGGATTCAGTTAAAAATTCCCCAAGAATGTGTGGGTGGTAGGAGAAATCAGAGAGCTAAGTTTGAATTCCATTCAAATCTATTGCATTCACTTACACACAAATACCCTTATGAAAGGTATCAATCCATCTATGGGTTAAATAGCTGAACAGACTAGTTTTTATAACGTTGGCTGCTAACTGTTCTAAAGATGGTTTATTTGATAAAACCACCAATCTTCTAGAAAATCTGGGCTACCTGTGGCGATGCATCAACTGATGAATATGCACAAAGAGTGAAATTCTTCAATCCTGTGAATTGTGCATTATGCTGCAGCAGAGAAAGTGTTTACATTTTTAAAATTTCTAAAGGCCACCGACATTGCGCTTTCTAACCTTCAGGTATCATTCAATGGCTGAAAGTTAATCAATGTGGAACTTGGCCAGTACCTAGATGGGGATGACTGGAGAATACCAGATGTGATGTAAGCTTCGATGTGCAAATGGTTTAATGGATACTCATTCAGAATTGTTAATCGCAGAGACATGTTCTAATTCCAGTTGGGTTTGTTATATTCATTTATGTGCAAACACCCTTGGGAAAGATATGACTCTACCACTTTTCCCAACAGCTTATAGGTTATTTAGTAAGACTTATATCACTGAAACCATCATTATCTCAAAAGAAAAAATTATATACAAAATAATTAGATTTCCACAATAAATAATCCATACAGTTTGATAAGCTGCTAAACAAAAACAATCCACATAAATATAATCCACATATATATACAATCATATATATATATATATATATATATATATATATATATATATATATATATATATCATATACATTTTATCTGTAATAGAAGTCATACAATTGCATTCAAAATATATATAGCTGAAGCTATAAAATTTTGTTCAAAATATTTAGATTCAGTATTAAATAACCCATAGAGCTTGATATGCCGCTAAACAAAATTAACCAACCACCATTTCATATTTATAATAAAATGATCAAGACATTTTATCTGTAGTTAAAGGCAAACAATTGTGTTCAAAATATACTTAGTTGAAGCCATAAAATTGTGTTCAAAATATTTAAATTTCAGCATTAAATCTCCATCTATAAAAGGCAGGATGTGTGTGTGTGTAAAAAATGCACGGCCACAATTTTCAATGGATTTGCACCAAAATTTATATGCACATGCTCCAAGTTAGTGGGAAGGCCAAGACTGACTTTGCATTTCCCAACTCCCATCGACAGTGGAAATAATCAATTTTTTCATGCTTCTGTGGCAGTTTTCATGTAGTTTGTGGTCATTTTCTACTGACCAGAGTGAGAGCCTATAGCTGGCTGCCATGAATAGGCAGGAAGATTTTATTGGCCAGTGTGAGAGCCAACAGCTGACTGACATCAATGTTAACTGGTATGCTAGAATCAATAGCTGTATTCATCACAAGTGGGAAAAATTTAAATCTGCAAGACACTTTACTCCAATTGACTCGTTCGCTTGCTTAAACTCAACGTTGATTCTGATTCCGCAGAACTGGGTTGGGTGTGAAAAAGTATTTGTTGTTAACATTCTTTTTTCATTCGGTTTTTCCAGTTATGAGTCCTTTTTTTTAAAGCTGATCGTTTTGTGATCATTTTGTTTAGTTCTTAATTTTGTAAAAGATTTAATGTTTAGTATAGAGCTTAGAAAAAATGTGAGATAGGCAAGAAGTAAGGCATGTAGCAACATCAGCATGGCAAAGGGCACTCCTTTAAAGGCAAGGAAGGGCAAAAATATTTTAAGTCAAGTGATAGCGATTGCTGTATGTCGTATGATGTTTGAATCAAGCACGGGCAACGCCGGGCCATGCTGCTAGTAACCCATAAAGCTATATTAAGCTTTATGGGTTACTAGCAGCATGGCCTCTAAACAAAATCAACCCAAAACAACAACCAAAAAGGAGAGGAGGACCCCGAATTTTTAAACTTTTGATTTTAATTTTTATTGTATTTTGTGATAATGATAAAAAGATAATATTAGTCTAAATGTAAAGAAGTGAAATTTTAGTATTTGATACAGGATTATGAAAAATATTTAAAAGTCTACTTAACACTACATGTAAAAAGGATCAGAAAGAGAAAAAGAGTGTTGGAAAGAAAGAAGGAATACACTGGTAAGGAGAAAGAATAGAGAATAAAAGAGAGATAGAGAGAGAATAATTCTAAAGAAAAGTGAGTATGCAACATGAACCAGAAGGTGAAATGCTAGCATAAAAAGCACTTAATCCCAACCGCTAGTACAAACAGTGTCCAATAAATGATGTCCAACTGAATGACCCCATTCACCTCATCTCTTCTTGGTTATTCTTTGAGTTGACTGGGCAGGAAATCAACCAAAGTAATTATTATCCAAGTAAAAGGAAAGTTTGCAACTATTTGCTGATCAATCGGAAATGCAAATAGCCAGAGAGTGATAACAAGCTTCAACAAATCACAGATTAACATATAAAACAGGAAATACACCTTCATCAGATTTGGGTGACTGCATATCTTCTTATGCAAATTGATTTGTGTATTATTATTAAAATAGCTCTCCACCCCACCTCAGGGAATAAAATAAATAAGTAAAATAAAATAAAACAAATAAAAAAACAAAAAGCAAAAGATAACTTTACGTTGTTAAATGGGGCAAAAGATGGTCTGTTAATTTTAATGCCTCCAAAACTAAACTGCTCTCCATTACTCATCTGAGAGACTCTTCTCTGCCCTCCCTCAGCATGGCTGATTCTAACCTCCAGTACTAGACTGGCATCAGCATCTCCTCAATTTACAATTGAGTTGGCTAGATTTAACTGTAAATTCTGTGCTAACAATTTCTTTGCTAGCACTTCTCGATGGTGGAACTGCCTTCTGGTTCTATGCTTTCCAGCCAACGTTAATCCACAAAAATTTAAAATGCAATGTCAATCACTATCTATTGTCCTCCTAGTCATTAGTAATGTTTCTGTCCTTAATTCTTCCTCACCCAGTAACCCCTTGTGTCTTAGTGGCTGTACCGCTTTGCATGGAATAAAACAGATTAAAAATAAGAAAGTTCTTGTGCGTAAAGGGTAATAAAACAATTAAGATTGGTCTGAGAAAGGGTGAGGAAAGATATCTGTATTCTTATCTTTTAATGACCCCTGTGTGTTCTTAGATCTATTTCAATTTTTTGTATTGTATGTGTTTCTGCTAGCATGCATATGTATACGTATATTCCTCCTCCATACATACATGCTGTCTTATTATCAGGAATTAGTATACACATATATACACACATACATATGTATATACATATACACACACATACATGCACATATACACACATGTTGCATAGAGTTTGTGTGGGTGCCTGTGAGCAGTCTATTTGTTTTTGTCAGTTCAAGAAAGACATTTATGTTACTACCGCACAAAAAAGAGAATGTTTAACATCGAAAAACATGAGGAAAATTAATTCATTTTAATATGTAAAAATATCCACTCTTTGCCTGAAGAAGATTGCAAGACCCGAAACCCATGTTGCAAAAATTATGGAAAATAAAGCATATGTATTTTTAAAAATTTTTAGAATATGTAGGTATTTAAATGACCCATGTCCTTTGTGCATACATGAGAAACTATATATTACTAGGTTTATAAAAAATAAAAATTTACTTACTCAAAGAAATGTAACAGCTATTTTTTGCTGACACTGTCAAAAATTTTCCTTAAATAATGTTTAAAAAAAGCTGATAAATGAAATATACATATTTATATTTGATATTTAATAATAATTTTTAAATAATTTAAGAAATTCTATTACATTTATTTGTTTTAAAAGAAGTATAGTCTATTAGCAATTAAAATTAAGAATAATATTTTAAAATTGTAGTTCAAAATGTCATATTCATATACAAACAGCCCTTTTAGAAAAAATCTTTATGTATACAAGTACAAATTTAACAGTGAAACAAAAGTGCCAAAAAACTTTTTTCATTGATAAAAAAAAAGATGACATGCGTTGAACAGATGTCATCATTTGTTGCAAAAGACACCCCTACTCTACCTCGACTTAACCTCTTTTTGAAAGTAACTCATATTTTGATATAATAGTTGCCAGTGAAAATGATTTCACCGTATCTCTAGAAACTAATATTATGAATGTAGGTGCTTATAAAACTCAGTAAATTTCAAAATAAGTTATTCCAAAATTCACTTGAAAATGAAATAGGACTAAGGAGTTTAATTTAATTCTGTAACTGAATTTGAAGTTTTTAGTTTCTGTTTTTGAAATATGGTAATTGCTGTGTAGTGATGGAACCATATTTTTAAATTAGAAAATTTATAATATTTATGCTCTGTACATTTGCATTAAGCACTGTTTTGTAAAAATAAAAATGATTAATAAGAACACCGGATTATATATCTTACTGTTCTTTCTCTTTATTATTATAATATATATATATATATATATATATATATATATATATATATATATATATATATATATATATATATATACACACACACACACATTATGAAATTGATTACGTCTGACAAATATTTTAATATATTTTCCATTTATACATTATTTTTGTAGATATAATTTATTTAATGCTGATGCCATATATGGTCTGGTGGCCCCTGGTGTTCACCTTAATGTCCTCGACAAGATCCAGAGATGGATAAGCAATGTGGTTGGTCCTGAACTGGCATTTAGTCTACAGTCGCTCTCTCACAGATGTGCTGTCCCCTCCCTCTGTCTTTTCTACAAATACTTTCATGGTAACTGCTCCGACAAGCTACTTTCACTAGTTCCCAGACTGCATGAATTTAAGCATGCTACTAGGCTGGCATCAGAGTCCCACCCTTTCACTGTTGAAATGTTTAAATGTGGCCGTTTCTTCTACTCCAATAGCTTTAAGTCTTGTACCTCCCATCTGTGGAATTCCCTTCCTATTACTTGTTTCCCTGATATCTATAATCTCCACCTATTCAAATGTAATGTCAATCGACATCTCCAGATGACCTGACCTATTCCCTGTCCTTCTCTTCATCCTTTCCGCCATCATGCCTCTTTACTCTCACTCACCATTCAGCTACAAAGAAGCAACATTGTGGCTGAATGATAGATCAAGAGAAATCATTGATGGTGTATGTTTATAAACAGTAATTCGAACTTTGCTAACCATATATGTATGTAAAATAGATAGGTTAGTTAATAAAACAAGGACAAATGAAAGGGTACCAATATAATCAGTACGATAAACATTTATTAAATATTAATTATGAACTATATGACAGAAATGAAGCCGCAGAGCAAGATTTTTAAGTTAGGAATTTTCGGACACACCTTCAATGGACCAAGAAATAATCAGAGAAATGAGAATTACTCACCGACAGATGTTTTTGTAGACGGGGTATCTGCCAGTGCAAATTGTATTATTAGCAAAAACCTAATCTCTGCCTGATTCCTTGATGTGCAAAACTTTTTATCACATATATATATGTGTTTGAGTGTGTGTGTGTGTGTATGGTAATACCAGGTATTTTCTTATAAGGAAACATTTGGTACCCAAAACTACAGTCAGTTGAAATGAATAAAATCTTTTTTGTAAAAAGACTTTTCCAGGAAAATAGTTTTCCCAGGTCCAGTAACTCTTATTACTTCTTCCAGTATTGATGGGGTTTCCTTCCTAACCTTATGTCTGAATTATTGTGATTGATTATTGTCATTATTTTCTTATCAAGTAATTGTGATATCCATTTTAGCAGTTGCTAATGGTGGAAGTCCTCAAATGATATGGTTTCTCTTGTTTTGTATAGTTCCTTGATTGGGATTCTGTAAGCACCAGTTCATAGGGTTCAAAGAAGGATGACCTTTGCCAAGACCCACAGGTATCATTCACTCAAAGCTATTTTTAACCATTGATCTTAGAAAATGGTTGTATACAGCAGATAGTTTAGGCATTTCTAAATGAGTATAGCACCATGCATAAAATTCGTATGAAAGTCTGATGAGGCTATTTAGGAACATGACTCAAGTCTTCAGGTTAGTGTTTTGGTTTTGCAGAGTTCAGCAAAACTACCTCTCACAGAGACTATTCTACAGGGTGTGGCAGAATTACCTCCCACATTTTAAATTGTTGACTGTGTAGTGCTAGCAAACCATGTAAGTTTGCTATTGAAACATGTAATCACAGGTGAATCTGTAATTGCAACAGAGAGTCTTTTTGTGTTCATTTCATGTTATATCAGAATAATCCTATTCCAAGTCAAACACAGATACTGCTATGGGTTGGAAATTTCAGGAAAAACAAGTTCATCACTTAAAAAATAATGCCCGAATGACCCTGAAGCACTCAAACTTCAAGATGATGAAAGACTTTAGAAATCATCTACAACAGTGTATAGTAAATAGATCTCACCGTTTGGAGGATGTTATTTTTAAAACCAAGTAACTACAAACTCTAGCTAAACAACGGTGATATAACTTTTTTTAACAGCAGTTACCTTGGTCATTTTATCAACTTCCTTTTGTCAAATTCCTCCCATATTTTAATAAGGGAGAAATTTGACAAAGAACAGGAATATTATATGAGAATTTCTCCTTCACCCAGTATATTAATTTTCAGTATCTCTCCTATACTAAATTTATTATAACTGATTCATATGCACCAAGGTATTTGAAATGTTTAGTATCTACTAATTCCACATCCTTTATACAATTTAGTGAGATATATACACATATATGCCAGACGCAACTTACTGCTAAGTAATTCTGAAATTTTTCCTCTTTTGTATTCAAAAATTCTTACTTAATTTATCCGTTTTATTCATACAAAAGATGAAATAAATGTAAAACATTGTTCTTCTTAAAATCAAAAAACTAGAAAAAAATGGCACTGAACAAAACCTTTGTAATGTGCAAGAAGTTAATAATGTCTCTCAAAAATTATTAACATTTTACATAAGCAAATGCCAGATGTTCAACATTAATAAGAATGTCAGGTAATTTTTTTGTATGTGTTTAGAGTTACCAAAATATGCCTAATTGAAAATTTTCTGCAAAGATGCTAGTCTTTTCGTAGGTGTGGAATATCAGAGATAAAACAAAAGAAACAGTTGTCATTCGATGCACCAGCTACCATTAACCCATTCCAGAAATGAACATTCTAAAATCGCTGAACACTGCATGTACTGAAAAATGCTTTAGAACAATTTAACAAGCACTTTCAGCTATTTTACATAAACAAACAACCTGTATAAAGACATGGAATGAATTTTGTAAATAGACAAAAATAGAAAGAGCAGTAAGGCAAATGTAATATTATTGTTCATTGGTTGTTTTTGTTTAGCAGCATATCAACCCCTATGGGTATTTAATACCAAAATCTAAATATTTTGTACATAATTTTTTTTGAGCTAATAATGGTTTTAGTAATACATGTCTTACCTATTTACCCATAGCTAGGAGGAAAAGAGCTGGATTCATACCTCTCCATAGGGTATTTTCACATATGTGAATATAATGAACTCAACTGGAATTGGAACTCAGCTCTCCTATTATACAATTCCAGGCCATTATCCCTTGCACTACCTACACATCCAAGCTTACTGCACTTGGTATTCCCAAGCGGTTTTTATGTGGTTTGGGTATTTTTAAGAACATAAATTCTTCTCTTAAGAATATGAAAGACTCCTTTTTACCTCTCAGGTGGGTGCTTATATATCTTCCTGTCATCAAGGTATATCTTAAGTGCAACTTGGTCAACCAGTTGTTTACATATTGGTGGCTTTTGGATCTTCTTCCAGGTCAACCCACTGATGTGCTTGGCTTCTTTGAAGCTCTAATGTAACACTGAGTCATATAATACACAAGGATACATCTTCTCACCAGATTTTTGCATGCAGACAGAGAAGGAATTTGGTGAATATACAAAAATAGAAAGAGAAGACAAGTATAATTTTATTGTACAGACTAATAAAGGCATAATATTATAACTCTCATATGTAAAATTATTGTATATTTAACTCTGGACTTAATTGATATTGGCAAGTAAGTATGTAGTTTTGAGACCTTTTCTAAGAATATAGATTCTTCTCTCAAGAATATGAAAAGATTCTGTCCTTCTTTTTCTTCTCAGGTGAATACTTATATATCTTTCTGTTATCAATTGACACACCTATGCACATCCTAAGTCTAACTTAGTCAACCACCTGTTGACCTACGTGTTGATGACTTGTAGGTTTTCTACTAGGTGGGCCTGGCAGAAGACCTACAAACCGTAATGCAACAATGAGTCACATATTACAGAAGGATACATTTTCTCTCCAAGTTTTTTTTCAACTGATATAGAAAGACAATCCTAAGAGAACTTTGAAAACCTATCAGAGGTTACTATCAACAGACATCATCTTAACTCAAAAAAGGTTATCATAGAAAGCAAGAAGAAAGAGCTAAGTATTAACTGTATGATGACAGAAAGCATGGATGCCACTGCTGCTCTGTGGTACCAACTCCCAAGAGGATGCTTTCCAACCACTACAATCTTAACTTGTTCAAGTCTAGGGTCAACCCTTATCTTCCCTACATATCTCCATAAACTGCACTCTTAAACTGTAACCCTCTACTTCAAGTGGTTGTTGGGCCTTATACAGGGTGAACATAATTGTAAAATGTATGTCAGTAGAATAGGTCAAAGTGTGAGCTACATTTCATTATCAAGCAGGTACAGAAATTTATCATAACAGAAGACAGAAAAGGTGTCACAAAAATCCAAAGGCACATAGGAATAGTGAAAGATGCCTTCAAGAGACTAAGCACAATATTAAGAGATAGGAAATTCATAAAATTTTGAACTGCAATTTCATATCTAATCACCTGTATAGCAGTGAATGAAAAGACTTTCAAGTGGCAGAGATGTGATTTTACTGACACATGATGAGACTACAATGGACAGAATATGTGAACTACAAAGAAACTTATAATCAAAAAGAGATAGATAAAATTTCTAGGATGCATAATAAGAAAAAAGTGTCTGGTGAATCTAACACTCACAGGACATAATAAAGAGTGACAAATCTATTTAAAGGGTTTAAGTGAGTGGATTACAGAGGAGGGACAAAGAGAGTTGATAAAGGTAAAATTGGTTTGGTTTGGTTTGGTTTGGTTTGGTTTGTTTTACGGCATATCAACCTGAATCGGTCAATGCCGAAAACTTTTTGGGTTTTTTTGGGTTTTTTTTCCTGGTAATATTTTTGTTTTGTCAAAAATCTATTTCTGTTAATATTTTTTTCCTCAAAAATGTATAGCTAGTTATATTACTTTTTGAAAAACATATAGCTGGTAATATTATTTTTCAAAAACGTATAGCTGCTAATATTATTTTTCAAAAACATATTATCAGAAGCTTTGCTGTTGGACGCAGTTTACCGTCTTGCCCAGAATGGAGATGTAGTTTATTGTCATACCCGGGATGCAGATGTAGTTTATCGTCATATTCAAAACACAGGTAAAATTGGCTACAAACTAAGATCTTTAGGGTGATACTATCATAAAATAAGTCAGTTAATTTAAAAATTTAAATTTTCTTATTTTTGAATAGAATCAAAAAAGTTGTAATATATTCATAGGTATTCACTGCAATACATATACACATGCATACATATACATACATATATATATATATATATATTATGAAATGGATTTAGTCCAATAATTATTTAATATAACAAGAGCCCAACATCACCATTCTGATCTAAAACTTGAGAGACTCTTTGAACAACAACTGTCAACTCATCAGTAGTTGATCTAGAGAAGCAAAAGCCATATTGGTAAAGGTATGAATTTCCATGAATTTCTCAAGAGTATTTACATATAAGTGTATGTAATAAACCTGATAGAATTTTAAACTTGGCTCTCTGAATTTCCATTCTAAGCCACAATCCATTAGAGCACCTGACATATCCAATATATGATCAACATATGTGAAATTTATGTAAATTGTTACTAACTGATAGATATATATTATATCATATTATATCAGTTATTGTGAAAAGTTTGCCATCAGTTAGTTTATAATAAGTGTAAAAGTAAAATTGTCCAGTTGTTAGATTAACCTTTGAACCACTTTATCTTAAAATGATTAAAGATATCTTACTGGAATTCTCCAAGGTTTTTATAACACTATTGGGATCTACTTCGAGCAATAAGAATGTATAATTACTCTCCGAGCTTAACAGAAGAAATTGATCTTAAATGAAAATAACATGTTAATCATTAATTAATCATAATTAAGGACTGGGAGCTCATAAAGCATTGAAATTGAGTTCATATATATATATATATATATATATATATACTATTCCAGTTGATCTTCGCCCTCTCTAACCTTCTAACTTTGTGTCCTGAAGTAACAAAGTGCCATGCATGTTTCACATATGATTTTATTTTCAAGTCTTTTTTCACTGCCCTTTGCACTATTATAGCTGAAAATCCTCTCTCACATACTAACTGTCTTATGAATTGAGTTGGATCTTTTCTAATTGATCTCTTAAGCTCTAAGCTGAAATAATGATTCCTCTTCCTGTTGTGACCTCCTGGTCCAGTTTTCCTCTCTACTGTTCCCTCTTTTTTAAACTTATTTACCTTTTTCTTGATGGTTCTTGAATGGACTTTGAAGATAGAAGCCAAATTATGAATGTTAGTACGATTACTGAAGGTCTGAATGATTTTTTCCTCTTGCCATTGCTCATTTGAGAAGACAATGGGTCTGAGACAAAATGATTTTAACCTGTTCTCTTTCTGTGATTCTTACAACAAATTGTGTCAAGATGGCTAAATGTATTAATTAAAAACCTGGAAAAAAGAAACTCAATTAATTTAGTGGTTTTTAGATATTAAACATTTTGTTGGATGGACAATTATGCTGTTACACCCAGTATATATATATATATATATATATATATATATATATGTATAAGTATATATATATATATATATATATATATATATATATATATATATATATATATATATATATATATATATGTATAAGTATATATATATATATATATATATATATATATATATATATATGTATAAGTATATATATATATATATATATATATATATATATATATATATATATATATATATATATACAGACTAATAATTCAGCCAATACAAGGGCCGCTCAAGCTAAAAGGTTACTGAATAAGATTGTAAGGGAGGAAATAGTAAATGTATTAAAGACACTAAGATTGTGGTCATCAGGTTTTGATTGATTGACTGATCTGTTTTTTATGTCTTATCAACCCTGTAGGTGTCAGGAAAGCTTTTATTCATGAGTTTTTTCCATATAGTAACAGTTCTGGAGAGGAAGTGGAGCTTATAATATTGATATTATTAGAATTAATGATAATAATTTTTCTGTTTATTTTTTTTTGGGGGGGGGGCAGATTTTATCATGCAAGCAAACAATGTGCAACATCAATGTTTATTTATCATCACTCCTTATCCTTCACACTGTCACAGCCTCACTGAATGTTATGACTGTGGTTTCTGTAGCAAAGACAAAGTCATCGTATTCCCACATGTATTTGTGCAAAAGTGAATGCAATGAACTTGGCTGAAATTTGAACCCTGCCATCCAATTTAACTCTCTATTCCTCACTAAAGGGGTTACTGTTATGAAATCAAATTTTGTGGGACTTCTTCACCAACTTGCATATTTCTCTTTGTGATGTTTAATATAAAAGGTGGTGATTTCATTTCTTTCATGTCTTTAGCCAGTTTTTTTTGCATCTTTTCTCCCTTCAATTATTTTCTTAATGGTCAAGCCTCATTTCTTGCTTATTAACTTTTTAATATTATAGTGAGATTCTTCAAGGTACTATCATTTTTGCTTTTGTATTGACAATGTTGGCAAATTTCTATGAGGCACCTTAGCATGGGATTAGTGAGGGTAACTATTGCTACTAAACACTGGGTGCCGCATACAAAATTCAACATTAACTAACTCAATAGGTCATAAAAACAAATAACTAAAAGTTTATTTTTTGAGTGACCTCTATTCAACTTTTTCATGATTTATAAAATTGTGGTCACATCATTCTATAATTCTGCAATAACTTGTTCTACTTCTTACAAACAATAATAATCTTTTTTTTTTTCTGAAATTAAAAATTAATTAATTATCAATAACTCTACTATTATATATATTATTATACAATGTGATGGACAGCTCTTAAGTTACATATTAAATCCTCACACCATAAAATAAGTTATAAATATTTCTATTAGGTTGTTTATAAAATAATGTCCAATCAACTTTAATTCCTGGATTAATAAAGTCAGTCAAAATAGGAACCCTGAACATTGATACAGTTTTGACATTGAGTTAAAAGGTTATTTATTTCTTTATCATAAAATTCTAAAGGTTTGGACAGCAAGAAATCTTTGAATGCATTTTCTGCATCTTCTTTGCAACAGAATGTCTTTTGGCTTAAAAGAAACTGTCAAGATTGCTTGAAAAACTGATATTCAGTGGGTGAAAGATGTGTCGTTGAAAAAGTTTCACAAAATGACAAGGTAGGAAACTTATTCTATAAACAAAAAATGTTTCAGCTGTTTTACAGCCTGGACTTTATCAGGTGATTGGAATTTTGAACCAAACCATCTATTTTCTCCACCAGTGTAGATTGTTCTAGTTCCACGTGTCATGCCTCTTCTGGATATCTCAGTATCAGTTATCTCCCTTTAACTCAATTCTCCAAGATTTTTTTCACCTCTGCTGTAGCCAGGTATTGAACATACGACTCTTTGGGTTAAGTCTTTGGATTCAACCAACACTTTTATCCACTGGTCCATGTGAAATTCCAATCACTGAAAAAGCTGGAGCATACAATGACCAAAGTGTCATGAATATGGCAACAAAGATGAGGACAATAGTCTGAGCAATATTAATAGTGTAAATAATTACAATACCTCATCTCAGAAATATAGACAGATATTGGAGTATTTGCCAACAAAGAAATTAGGACATGCAGATGGCTCGTTCAGATTAATCCCAAATTTAATCCCAAATTTAGATCAAGGCTTCACCTTGATCTAAATTTGGGATTAATTTGGGATCAAGGGAATTTGGGATTAATTTGGGATCAAGGGAATATTGATTTTCTAAGCATAGTTTAGATTTGGCACAAGGCCGAAAGTATGGGACACCCAGTGAGAATCGAAGTCATTAACTGTTTTAGCAAGACAAGCTTGCTAACCATTACACCATACAGAGGTGCCCAAGATCAAGAGAATATGGTGAGTGTGGCAACATTAAGTATCTCAAATCAGCAAGCTTTTGCAGTGTCATCCTGGAAACATGTGGTCAAGTACTGTCATAAAGCAGAATTAGAAAGTGTTGAGTAACCAGTGCTGATCACATTTTGCTGGTGTAATTTCAGCTTTGGAAAATGTTTGGGTCCTTCATCATTTACAATCCATTGAGCCAATCATTTATGATTGTCATAAAGGATCCATTTCTCACCATAAGTCACTATTCAATGAAGAAATAAATCATTTGAATTTTGCAGATGAAGAACTGAAAATCCTTCAAAATGTCAAGCTCTTTGACTTTCACTGAGTTTATGTGCAACTCATTTATTGCCAATTTTTTTGAGATTGTGCAATATTGTTAAAATGCTGACAACTATTACTTGAGACAATTCTCTGACATGTTGATGTGAGTTATGCTTGACTAGCATTTTTCAGATGTTGATTGTCAATTGCAGATGAACATCCTGTACCACCTTGATCTTCAAGAACTAACAGAAACAAGCGCTATACTGTCTGATCAAAAGTGGATCCTTCCCCCATGCTCTGTTAATGTTTACAGCAGTTTCAAATGCATTATGAACAAGCTTTTGAACTCATGCAAAAAGTGAAAACTCCTCTTCTGTTTTATGTTCAAGATGATGAGTATTTTAAGTTAAATTCTGAAAGCAATTAATATAAAATTAACAAAGAAAACACTTTAATCATTAGGTATGTGTAATATACTTTTGTTCAGTTTATAAAAAAAATAGACACAATTAAAAGTTTCATTCTAAAATCAGTCATTATTTTACAAACAATATAATACAACTAGTGTACCCATGCTGTCAATTGTGACAGCAGGAAGTAATGTATTATCGGTAATATATATTATATTGTAAATAATTTTTGTTTAATCCAAGTACAATTTTGTTATTTAAAATAATTTTTTGTTAACATTAATAATTGAACAGTGTACAATTTATAAAGATCTCAGGAAAGATATCTGTTTTTTACCCTAATAAATATTACATATTTACAACCAAAATTTTTTTTGCTGCAAAGGTTCCCAAAGCACAATATTTTTTTGTGTAAACTTTGGAAGGTCTGAGTAATCCTTGACAGTCCGTAGATTCAATCTGTAATTTCAGAGTCTTGGAAAGAAGGGGATTGATTGTTACACACAAAAATAAAGATAGTTAGAATTTAGTTCTTACTGGGAACTGTGTTACCATTGTTTGGAGGATTCTTTTTGTAGTTTGTCAGCGCGGTAGCTTTTTGTGTGTGGACGTGAATGGGTCATGACTTCTGTGCATCTTGTTTCAAAATTTTGCACACTGTCCTTCAAATGTTCCACACAAGAAAAAAAAAAAAAAAAAAAATATATATATATATATATATATATATATATATATATATATATATATATATATGGTATATTATAGAGAGAGATTTTCCAGTGTATACAGAGGGTATGTCATGTATTTGAAAACAAAATTAAGAAAGAACTTGATATAAAATTAGCAAATAAGAATTAGGAACGAGAAATTTATTTTTGTGCTATTATTATTAAGTTGGTGCAAAAATAATGTCGTTTTCTCACATATGTTACTATGTGAAAAAACGACATTATTTTTGCACCAACCTAATATAATAATATATTAGAATACAAAAGGTTTATTCTAAAATCAGACATTATTTTCCAAACATGCTAATAGCAAAAATGGAGATGTAGGTAAAATGATCGTCTCCCTGCCTCACTCCATTTAGTACCTGACTTCTCATGCTATCATTCAGATCAGGCTAAAAATGAGGTACTGTTGCCATATTTGAGCAGGAGCTGCCCAGACCTCACTTGCCCAGTCTTGATAGAGTTCAAAAGTGTTTCCAAATCCTTGTTGGAGAAGAATTATTTTGAACCCTCCAACGGCTGTCTCACAGGCAGGATGTGATGAGACTCCCACTGCTCTATCACTACTTCCATGGAAAGTGCTCAGATAAACTACATTCCTTGGTAATGCCAGGTCTAATCTTCATGGCTAGGATCTGACATGCTACTTACATACCTCCAAACCACACACATTTTTTCCATATTCCATCGACAAGATTAAGTTCCACTCGAACAACTTCTAGAAAATCACTGCCCTGTGGAATAGACTCCCAAGAGGATGTTTCCCCAATCACTACAATCTTAACATGTTCAAGTCTAGAGTTAACCATTATCTTCCCCTTCTATCCATATAAAATTTCATGTGGCCTTCGAGCTTTGTACAAGGTGAATCGTAGTGTTAAAAAAAAAAAGAAGATATTATGTACTATAATTCACATGACACTACTTAAAATATAAATATATACTTATTGAGAAAAGTATGATACCAGTTTGTTAATAATAATTTTGTTGTGAAAACATTGACTTACATAATAAAATCTTATATGTAGGGCCAATTTATTACTTAATAACAATAGAAAACTGATCCTCCACTTCATGTTCAATTCTTACTTATATTGATATTTGATGGAAATATATCCTAGAAATTTTACCAATATGCTAGAAAATTTTATTGTGAAAACAATGACTTGCATAATAAAATTTGATATCATGTTGTAATTCTAAGTAGGGCCAATTCATTACTTAATAACAATAGAAAACTGATCCTTCATTTTATTTTCAATTCTAACTCATATCTAATGTAAATATCTCATCATCTAATGTAAATATATCCAAGAAATTTTACCAATATGCTAGAAAATACCAATTTTATTGTGAAAACACTGACTTGCATAATAAAATCTGATAGAGTGTAAACATTAGAAATATTCTCCAACTCGATTTGAAATTTCATTTTCTATGCTTCAGAGAGACTTCCTGACACTTTTATTTTGAATCCAGGCTATTACTTCATAGTTGGGGACTGTGAGAACAACTTGAGCCTTGCAATAAAAAAAAAGCAACAAAATGAAGAAGAGAAAAAAATATTCAAAAATATTGTTACTAACTCTGTTCACATAACCAAGAAGTCAAAAACCCTATGGTTGATGCATAGGCAATAAAATTTCTAAATCAATTTGAGTATCTCACTGTGGGGAATTGAGTCATGAGATAGCCTCAGAGACTATTAGTTTAATAAATGGGGATGTGCAGGTATTTCTGAGTTCAAATTCCAGGCTAGTCAGTTGCATTCACTTTTACACTAATGACCTTTGAAAAGGCATGAACCTATCTCTACTGTTCATATTCAGATATGGATTGAATAACAGAGTAGATTTGGGCTTGTAGCTTTATGTCACATAAATGAGAATGGTATGAGAATGACAAATCTGAATTCCAAACCATGAATAAACTAAACGGGAAACCACTCCACTATCTTTCCTGAAAAGCTATGGCAATTAATATATTATAAAGAAGAATCCATGGAGAGCCATGATTGGCTTTGTCCTGAAGACAATGGGAAGTCCTACTACTATCTTTCCCAAGAATATATAATAAATTCACATATACCATATACACTAGCATACAAGGGGACTGACCATAAAAGATAACCCCCAAGTTAATATTAGGTTGGTGCAAAAATAATGTCGGTTTTTGACGTTAAAAATACGTCAAAAACCGACATTATTTTTGCACCAACTTAATATGTTGATTTTAGGTTATATTTACCTTAAAAGATGCCTCCAGCAATTTTTTTTAAAAATTTACTGTATTGAATTTATTAAATAAGTTCAATAAGCATATACCTTCTTTTCACGCAAATTCTAAGTGGGGAGATATTGTCAAATATCTACCACATTCTACAATACTTCTTGAGTGGATGCTGTATTTTCAGTCGGCTATTACGGTAACCTGAATGACTTTTCCCCACTAATCATCCATTCATTCCATTGTTCTTGAATGCAATCTTTAAACAGCTTGTTGAGACAGATACATCCTGGTGTGATTTTGTTGAACATCATCCAAAAACACATTTTAGGCAGGAGTTAGCTTACGGTCAAAAATCTCTACAACTTACCATAAACCATAGGATTTAAGGTCCACATTTTATACCTGGAGTATAAGACAGACCCTATTTTTGGCAAGGGAGAGGTTAAAAAGTAACTTTGTATGATAACATATACAGTGATAAGGAAAAAGAACCTGTGAAAAGCCATGATCAACTATGTGTTTTTCCATCATTTCGTCCAAAGCAAGGCAATAAAACCACTAACATGCAAGTGTTTACTGAGTGTGAAAGAATATGATAAAAAATATTATTATTGAGAGAAAACAATAAAAGAATAGGAAATTAAGATGATAATGATTGACATTGCATTTAAATTTTTGAAGAACTAAGTTAACTGGAAAGCAAGAAGCCAGAAGAGAGTTCTGTATATTAGAAGTATGAAAGAAGAAACTCTTAGCATAGAACTTATGGTTATATTTAGCAATTTCAATGGCAAAATAATGGGACCTAGCTGCCAATCTAGTATTATGCTTAAATTCATAAAGGTTAGGTATCATATAGGAAAGTTCATCAGAACAATTATCATGGAACTATTTATAGAAAAGGCATCAAGAAGAAACACTATTGCATTGGGAAAGTGACTAAAGCCAACTTGCCATGTAAGGCCCAATAACATTCTTTGGATTTTATCAAGAATCTCTAAATATCTAGCAAAAGCACCAGACCAGATATGGCAGTAATGGTCAATGTATGGAAGAATGGCTGAATTATAAATGTGTAAGATAGATTCTAGCAAGAAAAATTGTCTAGCACAGCACAGTGAACCAACTTTCCTAGCAGCAGACATTTGGTTCTTTTTTTGTTTTTTTTAAGCATTTCACCTCAAGAAAGGTGGGAGTGCCACTCGCATACAGGGGTGTACAGACAGTGAAAGTGAGATGAAAGACTGGGCATAGGGGGGGGGATTGAGGAAAGGATAATGGGGTTCAAGTCAAAAGAAGATGGCAGTTGACACTGTATTTAAATTTTTGAAGATTGTAGTTCTCAGGGAAGCAAATAAGAGGAAAGGAGTTCCACAGTCGGGAAGTGCAAGAAAAGAAGTTGTTGAAGCAGAAGTGGTGGTTATATTTAACTATTTCAACAGTAAAAGGGTGGGACCAAGTTGCCACTCTAGTAGCAGACATAAATTCATGTAGTCAGAGCACCAGGAAAAAAGAAAAAACGCTTCAGAGCAGTTGCCATGAAAATTTTTGTAGAAAAGACAGATGGAAGCCACATCACATCTGTGAGAAAGTGACTGGAGTTGAGATGCCAGGTCAGGATCATTTACATTGCAGATCCTTTTTTGGATTTTGTTGAGAATCTCGAGATGAGCAGTAGGGCACCAGACCAGAGATGTCTATAGTATACAATGCACAGAGTGATTTGTAGATATGTAAGATGGACTCTGACAAGAAAAGCCTTCTGGTATGGCACAGATAACCAACTTTCCTTGCAGTAGATGCAGCTATTGATTCAATGTAGTTGCTTCTCCTCAAGTGTTATGGTGACCTATCTCCATTACAATGAACTCTTCCTCCTTCATAAATACTAATGTGTGAGACTTCCTAGGCAAGCAATTGAGACGCAGTGTAACCTGACTGTTCGGATGAACACTTCTATCTGCTGACTAATAACACTCTTATTTTATATATATATTCTGTTATTTCAATACACTTATTCAACCAACCTTCTTCTTTTCATGTCTTTCTTTCTGGCCCCTAACAGGCCACAACATCAGTTGAAAATGTGAGGCCAAGAAGGCACAGTGAGACACTCTCCCAGAGTCGAGCATCAACCATGCTGACAGTGGGAAGGAAAGTTTCTCTGTAGTGGTTAAATGTTAGCAGTTTAGTTTTGGAGAAGCAATTGGTTCATAATAATATAATCTTTCCACATCTTGTCATTGGAAAACATTAGCCTGAGGAAGCAAAATGAATCACTCTCCTTGAGGGTTAGCATTAGCCATGTTGACAGAAGAAAATAAAGGAACAAGGCATTTAAAAAAAATATAAAGCTTAATCAATACCTATATCCATCTATTGATATTAATTACTAAGCTTAGCTCAGTAGTTGTAAAAAGGAAACCATTTCTGCTGTAATGAATTCAGTATTCTCTTGGAGCACAATACTAGCATCCTTGTGCCAAACTATGTAAAGTGCATCACTGATATTATCCATCACTTAATGCAAGAGAGGATTTAGCTGTTGTAGCACAAGGCAAAATCCCAGTAGACCAAAGATTCTATGGGTTGGTACCACCTGGCGCCTAGTCAGTAGACCAATAACATGATTAGCTTCATTTGTGTCTGTCAGGGTCAT
The DNA here is from genome assembly GCA_963932145.1 of Acanthosepion lycidas. Taxonomy (NCBI): domain Eukaryota; kingdom Metazoa; phylum Mollusca; class Cephalopoda; order Sepiida; family Sepiidae; genus Acanthosepion; species Acanthosepion lycidas. Next base: position 63,006,424 of record OZ010574.1, on the reverse strand, counting down.
TTAAGGTTTCTATTCTGCCCATGAGTTAATGTGCTTATTGATGGATCTGCTTATTTTATAATCTAAGAAACATTGATTTCAAGAATACAGTTTCTTAAGCTACCAATATGCTGCCAGTGCTTTTCTTGGAGGCATTTGTCTGTGAAACATGTGTAAATCTTATATGAACCAGATAACACACGAGATATTGATTAATCATGAAAGCAGATAGCAGAAAATTTGAGATTCGTTGCAACATTAAAATTAGTGTAAATACAATTAATAGATTAGTTCTTAAATATCATGCAAATCTCAAGAAAAAAAGAGGAAGTTTTAATTTTTGTAATCTCTGATATACAACACAGACTTCCTTTATCTGCTAATCCAAATTCCCTTTTTTGTATGTAGCTTGCATACAAAAGCTAATTTTGTTATGTTGTTCCGATGTCAAAATCATCTGTCAAAAAGAGTTTATCATGATTTGTCTGTAAGTAAGAGACTTATAATGCATAAAAAATTAGAATGAATAATATTATGGGATAACAATGTCATCAGTGTGCCCCCCCCCCACCATGTCAGTTTTTTAAATCCTCTTTTAACTAATTTGCATCTTAACCACATTAGCTATGCAGATGATACAGTGTTGATAGCAGACACAGAAAGGAAATTGGTAGAACTCACACAGAAAGTGGTGAAGGAAAGCAAGAAGCAATGACTAAGGATCAATTGCAAGCAGAGAGAATGTATAGTTGTCAGCAAAAGGAACAGCCCAAGATGAAAATTACAAATTGGAGAGGATGGAAAGTGCAACACCGAAATCCAAGGTACATTGGGATAGCGAAAGGTGCATTCCAAAAAGTAGGCTAAGTATTAAGAAGCAAGGAATATTTCATTAAAAACAAAGAAAAGAGTACTGAATCAAAATATAATCAGTCTTCCTATATAGCAGTAAATGCCGGACAATCTTCTCAAAAATGAAGAAGAGACTTGAAGCAACAGAAATGTGGTTCTACAGAAGGATGTTGAGAATATCATATGCAGAAAATGTGAGCAACAACACAGTTTTAGAAAAAAATGGAAACAAAAAAGTCCTTTGTGCTTAACATCAGGAAGAAGCTGTTGAAATTTCTAAGACACAATTAGGAAAGAGGGCTTGGAAAATTGACACTCAAAGGACAGATTGAACATAAGAGGGTCAGAGGGAAACATCACATGATCGACCTAGCATGCTAGAAGAAATGGATGGCAGAACAGAGTTTAGAAGAGATAACAAAAAGACAACACTTATTAAGAGCTATGAAAGCTGGGAAATTTCAGAGAGCTATGGTCGCTAATATCAATTAAGGGATATGGTACATAGAAACAGAAAAAAGAAAGGTATAAAGAGTAGAAAGAAAGTGTCTCATTTCTCTGAAGTTACTTTTCTTATCTCTTACATATTACAAAAATGCAGCATAGACAAAAGCCAGCAGTAAAAGAATAAGTAGTTGTAGTGGAAGTGAAATGCAGGATGAGCTGCCAGCTACCTTCGACGAGGTTGCCTGTCTACATCAATGAAAAAGACAATGCTTGGCGTGCTGTGTATGCAGGAGAGGATGGCCAGCTTGAACCCAAGAACACTCGCTTACAAAAAATATGGTCACAGTGGTGGGCCTAAAATTTCTGGGTTCAATATAAACAGACTGTTTAGAAAGTGAGTTGCCAGCGATATATTAAACCTCTGAGACACACTGCTTGTCAACCTGTCTGTCTCTGGGCAGAAAGGAACCCAGAGAGGCTATGATGAAGGGCAGAGTCTCCTGGAAAGGTAGACAAACCTAACCCCATTATTAAAGGGTCTATGAAGAATTCTTGCCTGACCCTCTGGACTTGGCACGTCCCACATCCCACCTTATAGTATTATTCGGAACATGATGAACAATTTCCCTTGTTTCTTCGTTGTCACTTTCTATGTCCAGTTGCATTCAACCTTTGTTTTCACTGTTCTTGTGCGGAACTTTTTGTTGCCTCTGTCATGGATGTGTCACTGTCTTATTTGCTTTGATTGTCTTCAATGCTGCTGTTCATTCAATTCCTCCTCATTTGTGTCCTGGCAGCAGAAAAACCACATGAATAGTAGAGAGAAAAAAAGCATTCTTCTTTTATTTACTATATTTTTTCAGGATATGGATGATATAGCCCTGTACAACTTACTTTGCTTTGTAGCTCTAAGTAATGTTTGTTAATAGTATTTCATATTTACTTTCAGAATATTGAGTCAGAGATGTGTTGCTGCTGCCTGTTTTGATTCATACATCTTTGTCTTATATTCCTTGCTATTTTTGCATATTGGTTAACTCATTTTCTGTCTGTATACAGTCTGATTGTTCCTAATAAATATTCTAGGATATTCTAATATCTTTTCTAAATAAGTCAAGTTTTCCTAGCAATCCAAACAGCCATTTCTTTTTATCCAACTGATTAAATTCTAAAAAGCAAATCATGTATGTCAGTCAGTTATGTGCCATACATGATCCACACTTGGAAAAGGTCATGTATTTTTCAATACAAGACTGACGAGACAGATTTTTTACTGCAGTAGGTTGCCATTTCTTTCTGCGGTAGACTGGTTGCCAACCAAGGCTAAAGAATCAAGTCTGTCTTGCTATAGATGAGAAGTGGGGAAAAGATGGCTTCATACTTTTTCTCAAGGGTATTTTTGTGTAAGTGAATCTAATGAACTTGACTGGAATTTGAACTCAGCTCTCCCTGAGTTCTCACTCCAAGTTAATATCCATTACACCACAATTCACATCCTACATATGTAGGTAAATAATCTTAATTGTGTTGAGCTGATATAACTTGTTTTTCTATTGTGCCAATTGAAAGCATCTTTCTCAAACTTTGCAGGTTTATGCTAAATATACAATAGCTTGAAGTCTTATTCCATTCAAAATGCGTAACATGGTAACCATTCCACTATAATCATTTGTTCTTTGCTAATTTTTCATCGTATACAAATCCAAGGCATAAGTTTACTGAATGAGGTCTTTGTCTGAACATAAGAGAATGTAAGAAATGTATATTATGAGGATATGTAGATAATGGTTGGCTGAAACTCAAAGAGGTTAAATTTATAATGATTGGGGTAGCATCCTCTTAGGTGTTTGTCCCACAAAGTAGTGGTCCCTGGGAAGAAGTTATCTGAGAGAAACTTCCTCCTTACCAATGATTGGTTGGTTGATTTTGTTTAGCAGCATATCAACACCTCTATGGGTTATTTTATGCTGCAATCTAAATATTTTAAGCACAATTTTATGCTCCAACTAAATATATTTTAAGTGCAATCATATACCTTCAACTACAGACAAAATGTGTTATTTGTCATTTTGCTAGAAATAGGTATTGTTGGTAATTTTATTATAAATAGGTAATGGGTAGTGGCTTGGATTGAGTAATCAGAGAGCTTGAGTTTGAAATTCTTTGAGCACTTTAGTTTACTTCAGTATTGTTGAATCGGAGAACTGAGTTCAAATTCCATTCAAATCCATAACAATCACTTACATGCTAATACCCTTGGGAAAGTTATGAATCCTATTCTTCTCCCCCCAGCTATGGGTAAATAGCAGGACAGACCAAGTTCTACAACCTTGGACAGCAACTGGTCTACTGCATAAAGAAATGGCAACCTACTGCGGGAATAAAATAATCTGCTTCATCAGTCATGTACTAAAAGATATATGATCACCTAAGTATGTATCATGTATGGCATATAACTGACTAAGTGACTGTTAGTAATTTTACTATAAATAAGTATTGTTGATAATGTATTGCTGGCATTTTTACTTTTAAAGTATTTTTGTTTGGTGCTACCATCCTGGGTCAGGGTGGGGCTGGGAACAACAGCAATTAAGAGGTGATTCCATACACCTCAGAACCTCCAACCTCCTGATCAGAGGCATGACTGCCAGATCTTACCAACGAAATATGAAGAGATTGAGAATAATTCGACCGTGTACATTGCAAGTTGAGTTTTAGGTCAAAACTAGAGAAACTAAGGAATGCTGTTTGCTCAAATATCCACCATGGAAATAGTGATAATAGAATAGAGCACACTGATATTTAGTCTATGGGAAAGAGGTTGTAAAGTGGAAAATAATTCATCACCCACAATAATTATATATAGAAAAGGAAAAAGGATGCTATATTATGGCAGTGAGAAAGTGAATAAAGCTGGGATGCCAGGTCAGGACCATTGACATTGCAGATTCTTCTTTGAACTTTATTAAAAATCTCTAAATATATAGCAGGAGCATTGGACCAGATGTGGCCACAATATTCAGAACAAGGGCAAATGATAGACTTATAGATATGTATGATAGATTCTAGCAAGAAGAATTGTCTAGTACCACACAGTGAACCAATTTTCCTAGCAGTAAATCTAGCAATTGATTCAATATAATCATGTCAGGGGAAAACATTAGTCCAAGAAGCTGCCATGAAGTTTAGCTTTCCTGGAGTTTAGCATCTGCCATACTGATGTGAGGTAAAAAGGGTTCTCTCAGATAAAAATTGGAAATGTTTATACGAATGTTGCCACTATCGTGGGACAAAGATACTCATGAATAAATAATACTACCTCTCTCTATAAGCGTTAGTACATTTAGAGTATGATTTTTTTTTTTTTTAATCCTTTTACCCCAAGCAATGTTGTAATATCACAATGGGTTACTGGGAGTGAAAGAGAATCAGAAGACCTTAGGTGAAAGGAAAAATAAAAAATTAGGATTCAGGATGACAAGATGGTGATTGATGTTACATTTAAATTTCTGAAGACTTTAGGTGACAGGGAAGAATTGCAAGAACAGAATCTATGAAAATAGAATTTAGAGTTATGTCTAGCTATTTCAACAGTGAAACAGTAAGACCATGTTGCCAATCAAGTAGTATGCATATATTCATGTGGTCAAGGTACCAAAGGGGAAAAAGAAAACTCATTAGAAGAATTACCATGAAAATATTTATAGTAAAGGAACAGGGAAGCCCCACGTTATTGGTGGGTGTGAAAGTGACTGAAGTCAAAATGCCAGATCAGGGCTGACAAAAATTACAATGATAAATGGCAAATTTATAAATGTGTAAGATGGATTGTTCTAAGAAAAATTGTCTAGCACGACACAATGAACCAACTTTCCTAGCAGCAGGCCTAGCAACTGATTCAATATAATCTCTCTATTTCATGTCAGTGGAAAATGTGAGAGCAAGAAATTGCACAGCTCCTCTCCTGAAGGTTAGTATCAGCCATGTTGATAGAAGGCAAAAAGAGTTCTCTATAATGATCACAGTTTCATTTTGGAAGATGTCTATATTGTACCTCACATATATGGTCTCCGTATGATTCACAAAGATGGTATTCCGCTCAGGCTGATCGTTAGTCCCCATTTATATCTATAGCTCAATTCTTTTTGAAAAATTATGACAACCTTCTTCGGATGTGCTATGGAAGAAAGAAAAAAAAAGTAACATGGGGTAGTACAAGAAATCTTTTAATATTATCTTGAAAAAAAAGTTCTATATATTTATTTTTTCATTCTGAAAATAATTTTTCTCAAACAATATTATTTTTTCTCTATTTTAGTCGAATGTACACATGATCTCCATTCTTTAGTTCCACCAGTTCAGACCTTTGCAACTCAGACATGCTATGAGATTTCCACTGAATCAAACCACACTAATTTCCTCCATGTTTCAAATGTAAGAACAAAAGTCCACTCAGCTTTTTTTCCCTGCCAAGAACTGCTACTTAGTACAAAAAAAAACTCCTGTGTGGATATTTCCCACAACACTACAATCTTAAACTCTTCAAGTCAAGGGCCAATCATTAGCTATCTCTCTTTATCCTCATAATCTTCCCCCTTTAATACCATCTCCTTTTTTATATCATTCCTCATAGCCACTTTAATGGTAACCCACAACCTTGAATGACACTTGAACATTGGGTGAGCTTTCCTCCTCTTCTATGTTCTGTGTCCCTTCAGGACATGGGCAATCATGGCTCTCCACAATTTCCTGTCCTTTGTAACTCTTAGTAAATTTTATCTTTTCACTATCTTTCCTAATCCCTGTTATGCCAACCATTTATGCTTGCTTGTTAGGTAGGTTATGTGCTGTTTTCCTCTTTCCCTCTTGTCTTCAATATGTCCTGTGAGTGTCAAATTTTCTAAGCCCTCTTTCTTCTTTTCTTTGTTATTACATGACAGTTCAGTACTATTTTCTTTGTTTCTAACAAATACTTCCTGCTTCATAATACTCAGCTTAGATTTCGAAAAGCATCTTTTTCTACCCAATTTCAGGTTTCCGTGTCACACATTTCATCCTCTGTTAAAACACTTCCTAGATATCTAAATTTTTGAACTTGCTTGATTTTGGCATCTCTAATTTGTAATTTGCATATTGGGCCCTTCTTTTTTCTAAGAACCATATATTCTGTCTTCTTGCAATTGATGTTTAGTCCTTTCTTCTTGCTTTCTTTTACTACCTACTGGAGTTCTTCTAGCTTCCTTTCTGCGCCTCTTATCAACACTGTATATCATGTTGCTAAGATTGCGGATGCCAATAATGAAACCTGGTAGAAATTTTACATCTTTGAGAATCAGCCTTACTCTAAATGTTGGATATTTACAGTGAGAAGACACCTTCTTGTCTTACCACCCTTTCTATTTTTGTATATTTACTGAATTCATTTTCAGGTTTCAAGCCACATCATATTGAAACACTGGTTCCTATAAAATCCTTAAAGTTAAGCAATATTGAGTTTGGTCAGTACCTAGATGGGTGACCACTTGAGAATACTAGGTACTGTAGGTTTGGCTTGTTCTCTTTCACAGCACCTCAATGAATTATTTAATGCCGACAAGATTTTTATTGCTGGTAATATTTTTTTCCAAAAATATATTGATAGTAATATTTTTTTTTTTCAAAAATGTATTGCTTGGAATATTTTTTTCTTTTTTTACAAAGTATTTCTGGTATTAAGACCTATTTTTACACTTTCATAGTGTTTTGACCCCAGTTTGGGGAGGTTAACTATTTACCCATAGTTGGGACCCTAACAGGTCCTACCACACCGAGTCAGGGTGGACCTGGGAACACCAACAATTAAGAGATGGTTCCATGCTCCTCAAAACCTCCTGATCAGAGGCCTTGCTGTTGGATGTTTGTTTATCGTCTTACCCAGGACGCAGATGTAGTTTATCGTGATACCCAGGACGGTTGTAAATTTTGATGTGTGGATGGTATAACGGATAACAGCTCAGAATTGTTAACTGGAGCTGAGTTTCAATTCCCATTGCTTTTGTTATGTTCGCTTACATGCAAATATCCTTGAGAAAGGTATAAATCCACATCTACTCCACCCAGCTATGGGTTAATTAGTAAGACTTTTAGCATTAAATCAATAATATCTCCCCTTCTCCACAAAAAATTCTTACAATCTTAAAATATTTTCTCGTTTTAAATAACCTGTATAAGGTTGATAAGCCGTAAAAAATGAATGAATTAATCAATCATGAATTCATGTTCTATTCAAATGTACTTTGTAACTTTAGTATTGAAAAATGTATTATATTAGATTAGTTATTATGATTAATGTGATATTTTAAAGAACTTTGCTAAAAACATATATATATATGTAATCTTGTGTGTGTGTGTGTGTGTATATATATATATATATATATATATATATATATATATATATATATATATATATACACACACACGCAAGATAATGTTTGATCAATTTATTAATTGAAAATGATGAAAGTTATACTAGAACCATTTAAAGAACCCCATTTGAGTGACAAAATGAAATGACTCCCATTATAATCAGAGATTATCTTAATTCTATTTTTAAAACTGAACCAAACTTATTCGGGGTTTGTGGAGATGAGCACACAAACTGATTTTATATTGAAAATACAAATTTATAAACAGAATCTCACAGATGCTCATATCAGTACAGCAACCTCAATAAATATATCCGTGTCACAAATAAATGCATATTCATATCAGGCAGATAGAGAGACATTTCTTTCGAAATAATTTTCTTTCCGGAACCAATAATCTAAAAACCTTGTGATGCATATGGAAGCTAATCTGACTTTTTCAGTTCGCAAATTGTTAATTAAAACAGCTAATCTAATTATTGGGATTGATTGAAAATTAATAAGGTACACCAGAAAGAGAACAGAATGTTTAATTTTAAAAATACTGAGATTAATTTCATTCTAATTATTATTATTATTTCTTTTTGTCAACTTACAAGATGATAATGTGTGAAATTTCAATGTGGAAGTCAACGTTGGTGTTTTAATATGCAGATAATGAATTACAAGCAATTTAATATTCTAAGTAGCTTTTTCTTCCTTATAGCAAACACTGAAATTCAATTGCATTGATTAAATGATACAATGGAAAGGAATACGAAAAAGAGATAAAAATGATTAATATGATAAAATTAAATTCCAATCAATATAACTTTATTCAAGTTGGGCTGCAACTTTAAGGAACTATTGGGAAAAGGAAATACTGCTATTTCTAAGTTCATCTTAAACACAAGAATAATGGTAATTTTTTATTTTCTTCATGATTTGAAATTTTATTAGACGATTTGACATTCAAAACTAAAAAGCCCAGTATACCCTGCTATTTAAAACAGAATTCTACATAATATCAAAAAATTAGTATTCCAAGATTTAAGATTCAAGATAAACCTTTCCAAACCAGAAACTATGATTTGGAAATGGAACAGAAGCAGTGATAGCATATATATCCTGAATCCTTCATGAAAATTCTGAATGTAGAACTAGTAATTACTAAACACTTCAAATAAATTGGTGTGGAGTGAGTAGCCATAGTCAAATCGAAAAGAATGAACAGAAATGTTCAACAAACAGAATTAACAGCAAGGTAGCAAAAAGCTCACAGACTAAGAATTGGCATCAACATGCAAAAGCAAGTTCAGACAAGTGAACGTAGCATTCTGGCTTCTAAACTAAGTAGATCAGGACTGAGTTATGTCAAACCTATTTTATTGGCGAAGAAAAAATCCCAGCATGCAAGGAGGCATGTTTTCTGCAGTCATTCTTAGACAGATTGAAATCAAAGATTGAAATAAGGAATTTGAACATAAATTAGGCTGTACTCGAGCTAGTTTCACCGAATACTGTAAGCTACTACAAAACTAAAACCATAACGTAAATCTAATGTTCTTAAAGATCCTTTTCCCATTGGCATTTTCATATAGATTCTATGTATGACACCAGTCTCATTCACAATATAACTAAACTGTCAGATGTATACCTCAGCTTTCTCAGATTAATCAATAAAAATGTCTTGTGGGTGAATCTTGTGGATCTTGGTGAAGACCATCGTTCTTCGGACATTGTGGACTGGTGTTAAGGAATCCCAAACAAAGAACTAATACCAAATAACAGAAACTTTAGGACTTTAGGACTCAACAGCAATAATTACGAATAAAATTGGTAACACATAGTGAAGAGAGAATAATGCCATAATCAAAATGATAACATTCCACACTAACTCCAAAGAAAAGGAAAGGAAGGAAAAACCCATCAATACTGGAAAGAGTTACTGGATTTTAGAACCTATTTTCCTGAAAAATTGTTTTAAGATACAAATATTTTATAAATTTCAACCAACAGTGGCACTAATTGATAGGTCAATGAATATGGAATGTTTCCTTATAAGGAAACAACTACCATTACCATTAATTGGTCTCAAAAGAATTCCTGTACTTTTTTTTTTTACTGATTATTACACCACATATTCTTAAATATATCCTGATCAATACTTTTATTTCAGTTGTTATAAGTCAGTTAAGTGGCATATGTGAAGTAGTGTTCAGAAAGGTAGAAGGGCAGAGAGTGCTTTTGCTCTGGGCATCCATATTGGAAGGGTAGCTAATCAAAGAAAGAAATAAAAATTCAGTTTATATTTAATTTGAATAAAGTGTTTATTTTATATTTCATCTGTTTTTACATATTTAAAATGTCTTTTTTTATCACATTTCTCATTGTGAGGCCCCCGGAGGCCCCCTGCAACTTCAGTCTTAGGGGCATACGATCAACAAGTTAGCTCTGAGCATCACCAAACATCTACACGTCACAGCATATGTGATATACACTTGTGTAATTCTGTCTCTTTTAACTCATGACTGAATAGGCAGATTTTCCTACAGTAGGCTCCTGTTTCTTTCTGCAGTAGATTGGTTGCCAACCAAGTCTGTAGGACACAGTCTTTCCTACTTGGGAGAGAAAAGATGGATTCATATCTTTCTCAACAGTATTTGTGTGTAAGTGAATGTAATAAACCTGACTGGAATTTGAACTTGATTTTCCAATATTTCATGATGAGCCACTATACTACACTGCTCATGGATGTGTTGATAAAATAGCAGATGCAATTATTGAGATTTTGGTTATTTTGAAGCCTTATTTTAAACTTGGTCAATAAAGCTGTTGCACTTTTTGGTAAAAATTCTGCTGGCCTTAAGAATACATTAAATTCTAATAATTTATATATTTTGATACATGGAGTTCAGTTTTTGTTGCTTATAAAACAATACCAAAGACTGCATTTCTAAAAATAAAAAAAAGGTTGATATTCACATAAGATAATTTTTTTAAAGGTATCTTTGTAATTTTAGTGCTTCATAAGAAAAGATAGAGTATTTACTGTAATAAATAAAATTAAATATTCATTTATCAAGTCTCTACTTTGTATTTTTTTGTGTCCAAGAGACATGATCTAATTACTTAAACCATTAGTGAAAATATATGTGGTACCCTAGCAGATGTGAGTTCAATTCCTGAGCCTGATTATGTTGAAAACTCACATGCTCTGGTTGGCTGTTGATTTTTCAAACTGGCCGATTCTTTTTCCTAATTTTAACACTTGACAATATGCAGTAGTTTGAAGTCAGACTGCTGTTTTAAACTGCTATGATAAAAAAACAACAGTTTGCATGTTATTTTTTTTTGTTTTTCTTTAAATATTGTTCTCATCTGGTGCTATATTCATTCATAGCTACTTCTCCAGTCAGGATTTGTCTGTCATTCTTGTGAAAGAGAGATTTCAGTTTACTACTATTATCTGTGTATATCTCACATGTTTTGCTGCCAGCGTCATTTTGTGCCTCATCTCTGCAAAGCTGTGTTGCACGCATATATCAGACTCAAGTTGCTGTCACAAATGATATATTGATAAGATTCAACCATTAATTTAAGCTTTTGAAAAGTCTGTTTAGAAACTACATGGCGAGTTTTCCACTTGACCAAAGTTAGATAACACAATTTCCCCAAAACTATTCTTCCAGTGGAATTATCATTATAATTTTATCAATACTATTCAACAGTAACTATTGTTTCAGATGTTATAGTAGTAGATACAAGTATTAAGATTTTGGTAATTTTAAAGCATTATTTGAAACTTGGCTCAAGAGACACTGAAGTTAGATGTCAGAAGGAAATAAAAGAATACAGGAACAAAATAGATGCATTCAACTTTTTTCATTTTACCTTAGTTCACCTAATACAAAGCTCAAGAACCACTAAAGGCAGAGTTTTACTGACTGAGGTTGTTGTATGGACATAGGAGGAATTAAGTACAGATTATAAGGATGTGTAGAATATATAATTACTGGCCCTTGACTTGAAAATGTTAAGATTATTCTTATCAGGAAAGCATCCTCTTGGGAGTCTGTTCCATAAAGCAATATGAATGGAACTTCCTTCTTACCAATGGAATATAGTGGGAATAAGAGTGATTTGACCCTGCGGGCATAACATGGCAGGTATAATTTGTAAAGGTCTGAATTGGTGGAATTAAAGTATGTAGCTCATCGGAACATTTGCCATGGAAATAGCATAAGAGTAGAAAAAGGCTTGCAACATTTTGTCTGTGGGAAAAGGGTTGCAGGGCTGAAAATAATTGACCATCCACAATACTGCGTAAACACTTTTGAACTATCATATGATGAACATGCCTCAAACACTAGATAGCTTTGGGGAAATAGGTTGGTTGATTCTGTTTAGTGGCATATCAACCTCTCTGGATTATTTAATGCTGAAATCTAAATAATTTCAACACAACTGTATGCCTTCGCTTTCGCTGCAGTTTTAAATTCAGAATAATACTTCTCCCAGACTGGCAGCCAATCAAGGCTAGAATGCTCAGTCGAAATATAAAAAAATTGTAGCAGAGTCAAAGTGTTTCTTTGGAATATTATATATAATCCTCACATATATGATGCTAATTATTAAAAAATTCAAATTTCCACCATTTTATGGACACTGCTGTCAGTGAGGTCTCAATTCTGGAAGGTCATATTACAAATCTGCAATTTATTTGTCTTTCCAGGAACAGGAATTACTACAATCTGACAATATGACTTATATCAGTGATCTCTTCCTCACATCTATATTAGGTATTGATAAGTAATACTAAATTAAGCTTGATGAGTAATATACAGGGTGCGATGGATAAATTGTCATCTAAATTACACAAAAATGAAAATAACACTGACATCTCATTTTAACAGATATTCTTGTGTAATTTTGGTAAATATATCTTAAAATACTAAAGACACTTTATTCAATAAAATCTCTATTGGCTTCAACCACAGCCTCCAGATGACTTCGGAATCTCCTGCAACTCTTCTGGATGGTCTCCTTGTTTAAGTTGGTAAATGCTGCTATAATCCTTGCCTTCAGTTCATCTTTGGTATTGCAAGGATTTAGTCTCTTGCTCAACTGTGCCCCACACATAATAATCAAGGGGGTCACAGTCTGGGGAGTTTGGTGGCCAGATGTAAGCAGTGATGTGGTCATAGAAATTGTCCGCCAGCCATGACTTGTGTGGCATGGCGCAGAGTCCTGTTACCAGAAATGTGGTCTTCCAGTAGCCACCCTCTTGACCCAGGGCAGCACTATCTCTTCAAGGCATTTGGTGTAGGCCTCTGTTTTGAGTCTATGGCCCTGTGGAAAGATGAATGGAGGCATAACATCACCTTCAGAATCACTCATCCAACCGTTTCCAAATCCTCTGCACTATCTTCAGATTGACATCCAAACACTCTGAAATGTTTGTATTGGAACTTCAAGCAATGATGCCAAACAGTACAGCATGCTCTTTCCAGATTTTTGGCAGAGTTAACTGCGTCATGGTGCTCTTTTTCTCACAGATGGTGACCAACTGACCCTACTATACTGTGCAGTCAACAAAAACAAACAACATGCATGTGTGAAATTAAAAATATAAAACAGCAACAATTTACCCATAATTTACACATTGTATCCTGTAGAAGCATCAGTCAATAACCAGGAGGACTATAAGCAGTGATGGCACCAATTCTGAATCCATCATGAAAATACAAGATGTGGAATTAATAAATACTAACCACTTAAAATACCTAGGTGTAGGGATCAGCTATAAGAAATTTAGTATAAGGAAGGAAATTGAATATAGAAGTAATTATGTTCAACATTGCAAGATGCTGCAAAGCCAAAACCTATGTACTCAAATCATGTGTTCAAAATAGCCTCATCAGCTTTGTATTCTACTCTCTGGCATTATGGCAAAAAAACTATGGCCAAGCAAAGCCTAAACAGTGCTGTTAAACATGGTGAGTGAATATTTTTCTAATAAGATTTCTCAAATATTCAGGCTGGTAGATGAAAATAAATATATTGTTTAGTAATTGAACAGAACATCTACTCAAATACAGATATATCTTAATATAGATTATTAAAGGAAAAATCAATCCCTATATGATTGATTGCCACTTCTTGGCAGAAAGAAACCCTCTCTTCAATTTTGGAGTGAGTATTCATGACCAAGTAGTTGACTCAAAAGGCCCACTTTACTTCTGCTGGTTTTCCTGTATATACAGTGGCCTAAAAGTTTTTAGCCAGGAGAAATAAAATACATACAATTTGAAAATTTAATTACATATTCCTAACCCAACTTAAACAAACAGTATTTGGAACTAGTATAGAGTAAGTCCTCCATTTGCTAGTTTCAGTGCTTTTATTTGATTTTTCATGGATTTGACACTCCTTTAGCAATGTTTCTTGTTTCTTCAATGTTGCCACTGACGTAATTTTAGTTGCACGCTCTCAAAGTTTTCGGTCAAGGCGCTCCCAAACGTGTCCTATTGGATTCAGGACAGGTATTTGGGCTTCCCATGGCAGTGACTTGATTTCTTGCAATTCCTTCCAAATCTTTGCTACTTTTCTTGTATGACAAGCACCCCACCTACTTGAAAAAAGTAGACATTCTTGTCAATCTGATTAGTTTCAAATAGTGGAAGCAGTCCTTTCTCTAATATTTGACAGTATTTTGAACCATTCAACTGCTCGTCAACAAGAATCAGCTTAGATTACCGTCCAAGCCAGACAGCGCTCCACACCATTATTCCAATCCCTCCATGTTTCACAGTTGCCTGCAGACATCCAATGTTCCAAGTCCTGTTCTAATTTCTCCAAACATAAACCTGTCTTGAATTTGAATATTGGCAGAATTTACTTTCATCTGAACAAATTACAAAGTGCCAAAATTCATAATCTTTTCTCTCGAATTTTCTTGCTCAATACATATGCCTGTTCCTGTTAACCTCTGAAATGAAAGGCTTCTTGCTTGCAACTCTTCTTTGATAGCCTAGCTCTTTCAGATGGTTTTTGATGATTCCCTCTTCAGTGCCCTTTCATTCACTCAGACATGATGCTTGGTCTTCCTGAACATTGTTCCACACAACAATGGCCTTCTTCATTAAATTTCTTGACAATATTATTAACCATTTGATGACTGACCTGGCAAAACCTAGCAATTTCTCTATTTGATTTGCCACACTGAAGCCATTCTATTATTTGCTCTCATTGAAATTCACAAATTTCCTTACTTCCGTGAACTTTCATTGCAAAATATAAATCAACTATCATTCATAGAAGAGGGTAGCTTGTTACCAATATGGTATTTGTCTAAAAAAAAAATAGAGACGTTATTACACAAGTCAAAATTGCTGTAATCAAGGGTGGCTAAAAACTTATCATAGCCCACTGTATTGCAGACAAATGACTTGTGTTAGGTATTACAGCTTGTCCAGTCCTGATGTACTCTTATGTGACTCTCTCACCTGCTGCTGACCCACATACTTTGTCACAGAACTAACATAAATTTCCTGTTAGTTACTGTGGATAGGTTTCAAAATTGTCTGGCATTGCTTACTAACATGACAGCTTAGTTGACTAGCATGTCCTACTTTCGATAAGAAGGCTTTACCACAGATGTTGCATGTATACTCAAACTGATAATTATCTGTATTTGAGGACCTGGAACCATTTCAAGATTACATGACTAACCGTCTTTTCTTTGTATGCTTTCTGACTATAATTTAACATTTTCTTTTGCACCAATCATAATATATAATTCTATTGTTTAAAATTTGCTATATTTATACAGGAAAAGTGCTTGTAGATATAGACTGTCAACACATAGTTCGAAGTACATTTAAGGGAGCAAATGTAGAGAGGTAAGGAATCATAATATATAATTCTATTGTTTAAAATTTGCTATATTTATACAGGAAAAGTGCTTGTAGATATAGACTGTCAGCGCATAGTCTGAAGTACATTTAAGTGGGGAAAATGTAGAGAGGTAAGGAATGATAATATATAATTCTATTGTTTAAAATTTGCTATATTTATACAGGAAAAGTGCTTGTAGATATAGACTGTCAGCACATAGTTTGAAGTACATTTAAGTGGGGCAAATGTAGTGAGATGGAGAGAAAAAGAAAGAGAGCAAAATAATTTTAAGATGGAATGTATGAAAAAAACAATTGAATTTTTAAATGTTTTCTTGATTCTTTACTCATCTGAACAAATATTTAAACAAAATTTTAGACAAAATAGATAAGTATCATTGATTGTTGACAAAGTACTCTTTGAACTGACCTTTGGTTATCTTTTTATTCTGAAAAACCATTTGGTTATAGATTTCAGGACGTGAAAACTCAATAAAAGCTATTTATTGTGGATCTTCATTATATAAATTGTATCATAGCTCTGAATTGCAAACTGTTAATTAACAGCTACAGACCTTTTATATGAACATTTGAAAGGTCATTTATTCTGACCTCTTCCCCATCTTTCAGCCTATTTTCTGATGACAGTATACTACTCAAAAAATTGTTCTTAAAACTGTTAAAATCCTTTTATCAAAATATCTTTAATGAGATAAGTGATCATTTCATATATCACTAATGAGATAATTCAATTTTAAATAAATACCTCTTTCACTGAATTTGAGATTATTTTTATATTTTTGGTTTTGTATGGCTTCGATTTTGTCTCATAAAAGAATTTGATGAACCAAAGATGTTACAGTGAAAAAAACAAAAAACAGACACCACAAAGTACCTACCTGACTGCCAGACAAAAATTTTATCTAACAAAGCATTTATGAAGGAAATTTGTCAATCAATATTCAAACATCATGAAAATAAATTACTGAATAAAAAAAAAAAATACAGAGTGTTCATAAAGTCTCTTTACAGTTTAAAAATTATATTACAAAGGCAATTGATATGGCACCACTTCTAGATGACCTTCAACCAACCATCATTTTCCAGCAAGATGGGGTGCCACCACATTGGGCACTGCATGTTTGTAGGTTCTTAATTCAAACATTTCCACACCAGTCGACTAGAAGGGGTGGCACAATTCCTTGGCCACCTCGCTCACAAGATATCACTCCCCTGGACTTCTTTCTATGGGATTATGTTAAAGATATTGTGTATCAAACAAAGATACAAGACATCACTGATATAAAACAAAAGATCACTGATGCCATTGCCACCATTGATGAGGCTATGGTGCAGAAAACATGGCAAGAAATCAAGTACTGTCTTGATGTGCTTCAGGTAACTAATGGGGCCCATATAGAGGTGTATTGAATTAGATAAAAAAAGCTTCAGTATCTATTCCTCATTTTGTAACAATTTCCACATATTTGCCTGTTCATTTACTTTTGTAATACATTTTTAAATTCTAAAGAGACTTTATGGACATTCTGTATATTTTAGTAATATTTTCATCTTTTCCTCCAGTTAAATTGAACAGTTGCCTTCAGAAAGCACCATCTTTCTTTGATGATTTATTGGTCTCAAATTCACTCCAGACATCAGGTATTATATATATATATATATATATAAAAATATATATATAAATATATATATATATATATATATAGATAGATAGATAGATAGATAGATAGATATACTAGCAGGCTTTGCCCACTCGATATCACTTTCAAGGTAAGATATACTCACTACTTGAAATCTTTGAAACAAAAATTTTAAATGAACATTTCATTTATAAATTGGCTTGTTATAGTTAAGGAAAGTCTTACAAATAGATGCCAACTTGTTGAAGACCAAGTAAAATGCAAATTTTAAACACTTTTCTGCACTATATAAGATGATATTCCTCAACAGAAATATTTTTGATATGAAAATCAAAACAATACTCGAATAAAAGAACAGTAATGAAGGACAGTTAATTAATGAAAATTATCCAAATTAGTTAAACCTGAAGAGTGATATTGTCTAGAAATAGATAATATGTAATACAGATATTGAGCTTTTAGTGTGTAAATTGATCTCAATTATTTATCATCTCTCAGTTGTGCCTCTGTCTTTGGGCAGAGTGCACTCAAGGGCAGCTTCATCAAAGGACAGAGTCACAACTAAGGAAAATTATACTGAGAGGTACCCAGACCTGGGGAAAATCTGCCCAAGGCTGCTCTCATTGCATCACAGAGAGTGATCAGTGCTCACACTAAAGCCATTGCAACTGACAGTTGTGGGGGCTCTGAGAATTTTTGTTCATGGCCCAGGTGTACATGCTCAGGTTCCTCACATTAAGCTGACCTTGTGCCACAAAGCAACTTCGTGAGGGCCTGAGTAAATACCAAATTACTATAAAGTAGAGCTGGGTCTTTTTAATCTCAGAATTCATGGGAGAATTGAGTTTCAATTTCGCATTTATTCATATAGATTCCATAATATAGGTTTTACTTAATTAGCTATTATGTTTCTCTAACTCTTCAAATGTTGAATATATAACGAATTCTAATTTCTA
The DNA here is from genome assembly GCA_963932145.1 of Acanthosepion lycidas. Taxonomy (NCBI): domain Eukaryota; kingdom Metazoa; phylum Mollusca; class Cephalopoda; order Sepiida; family Sepiidae; genus Acanthosepion; species Acanthosepion lycidas. The sequence goes on along the minus strand of OZ010574.1, from coordinate 62,988,248 downwards.
TTTTCTCATCTTTACACTACATTAATTTTATCTTATATATTGTCCCCTGTTCTGTCACCTATGAAATAAAAATAATTGTTTGTATGGAAAATAAGGATCTACATACATCAAATCATCTTTACATCAAGTGGCAGCAGAAAAATTATCATTGAACTTTTAAAAGATAAGCTTAATCATTAATTCAATATTTAAATGCAGCTATCAAATTTGATTTCTTCTGTAGTTTATTGATGTCCATTGCATCTACTCGTTCCTGGCTATTGTGATTGATATAATGCAATATGCATAAACCTGTGTTCCCCTATCACTGGAATATGATTGGCTGGGGTCCGTCGTGTAGAAGAGTCAAGAGCCTTAGTCTGAGAGCTAAGTCTATAATGATGCCCATTGGACTACGCCATTGATCTACACTTCTTACCTGCGATTACGACATGTACCAGTTGATTACTGCTACCATATTCTACTCGGTTATAATTAGCCAAATCCACTTAGCTACTTCATACAAATATATCACTTTCCGTGACATATCAGTGATGATGACCAAACCAAGATTCCTCCACAGGAACTAACTTAAATGCCACCCAATAGCTATTTATAATAAAATTCACTTTTCCTCTGTACTGTTACCACTTTTTTAAACTTATTCACCATTCTCTTGCTGTTTCTTGAATGGAAGCCAGAGTATGAATGTTGAATGAAGGTCAGAATGATCTTTTTCCTCTCACCATTGCTCAGTTGGAAAAACAGTGAATCTGACACAAAACAATTTTAACTTGTTCTCTTTTTACCTGAATAACTCAAAGGGTTTGTCAGTGATTCTTACAATAAATGTTTTCAAGATGGCTAAATTAGTTTAGTGGTATTTTAGACATTAAACATTTTATAGGATGAACAATTATGCTGTTATATGAGTTGGATAATTTTGCTGTTACACCTCACACACACACGCACACACACACATGTATATATATATATATATATATATATATATATATATATATATATATATGTATAATCCACTGATAAAAATGCTGGAAAACTTTCTGGTTCGTTCTATTACCCCACAAAGTATCTGACTCATTCTGCTGTGCTTGATCTTTACAAGTGTCAGATTAGACCAAAAATGGAGTATTGGCACCATATCTGGGCCATAGCTGCTCAATCCTGACTTTTCAGACTTGAGAGATTTCAAAATCATTTGTGCAGTATTGTGGGGAAAGACATTCCCCCCTCTGCGGACCATTTCCAACTGGAGCAACATTGCATGCCTACTGCAACTCTGTCACTATTTCCATGTTCAGAAGAGCTCTTTTCTTAGTTCCACACATTCAGACCTTTACTGCTAGAACATGACATGCCACTTTCACAGAGTCAAATTACCCTCATTTCTTCCATATTCTAATTGTATGAACAAAGGTCCACTCATTTTTCTACCCAACAAGATCTTTTACTTCATGATACAGAATTCTGTGTCGATGCTTCCCTGAACACTACAATCTTAACCACTTCATGCCAAAGGACAATCATTATCTATCCTCCTCATCCTCATAATCTTCACTTTCTTTTCTTTAACAGTTTGCTTAACTTCTGGAAGGTTTCTTTTGATATTTCAATGCACCTTTGGGTTTTGGTATGATATTTCCCATCTTCTGACAGATGTTTAAATTTTTATACTTGCTTGATTTTGGTGTCTCCAAATTCTAGTTCACATTTTAAACTGTTTCTCTTTCTGACAATCATGCATTGTCTTTTCAAATGATGGTTAATACTTCCTTCTTACCTTCCTTTACTAAATTTTACATGAGTACCTGTAGTTTATTTTCTATAACTGTTCTCTGCATAATTGTAGTATAAACCACAGATTGGTTCTGTGAGTGTTGAAGAAATAAGCAGACATGCTGAAGAATAGAAGTACTCCTAACTTGCAGTGCACATCCAAATCAAAACAGACGATGATTACTTGCACAGTATTATTACCGTGAGTGTTTTCAAATAACCATCTAAAATATTACAGATATATCATTTAGTTCTTAATTATTTTGGTTTCTAGGGAGATAAACACTTCTGTATAATACAAGGCAGAAGCAACAAATAATAAACACGTTGACACAAAGCAAAATGCACCCAATTTTTTATGCATTTTGTTGGGGATGTTTTCTAGGGAGAATTGTCCAGCGTCTTTAGAATATGTCTAACTTTTGTAAACCATTATTAAAGATTTTATTTTTATCTTTATAGTGTTGTGTCACATGAAAATCACACAAAAAAAAACAAATACATATATACACAGATAGTGTGAACAAAGGTATCAACACTGCATGATCTGAAGTTTTTTTGTTTTTTTTAATGAATTCTCCCCAAGCAAGGCGATAAGGCCACGAAGATGCAAGTGGCTACTGGGATTGAGAGAGATTGAAAAGAACTGGAAACTAAATCTTAAACAGGAAACAAAAGATAAACCTCTACTCCTTTTCAAAAGGCCAGAGAGGATTGTGAACCAGACAATATCTATATCTACCTAATCCTAGTGAGGAAAAAAATTTAGTAATAAATAGTAAATAAAATTTCAGAGTTTAGGTAAAGACATTAGAAGTACAGAGTTGAAGTAAATTTTAGAAGGAACTGAAAACCCAATCCTAAACAAGAAACAAAGGATAAATCTTCAATAGACCAGGGAGGAGTGTAAACTGGGCAATAGGCAAACATATCTACTCCTATTAAGGAAAAAAATAAATAGTAAATAAAATTTCAGAGTTGGAGACATGAAAAGTATAAAATTAAAGTAGACTTTAGTAAGAACCGGAAACAAGGGATAAACCTCTACTCCTGTTCAATAGACTAGGGAGAAGTGTAAACTGGGTGGTAGGCAAATGTATCTACTTTTATTCAGGGAAAAATAAATAAATAAATAGTAAATACAATTTCAGAGTTTAGATGGAGACATTAGAAGTATAGAGTTAAAGTAGACTTTAGAAGGAAACCCAATCCTAAACAGGAAATAAGGAATAAACCACTATTCCCAGCTTCACACATTATTGATAATTATGACCATACTGTCTATCTATATATGTTCTGTCTCTAATACTGAATATATGTATACTAGGAGCATGGCCCGGCGTTGCCCGTGCTTGATTCAAAAATCGTACGACTCATACAGCAATCACTATCACTTGACTTAAAATATTTTTGCTTTTCCTTTCCTTTAAAGTAGTGCCCTTTGTCATGCTGATGTTGCTACATGCCTTACTTCTTGCTTATCTCACACTGCAAATTTTTTTCTAAGCTCTATACTAAAGATTAAATCTGTTACGAAAAAAGAACTAAACCAAATGAACACAAAATGATCAGCTTTAAAAAAGGACTCGTAACTGGAAAAACCAAATGAAAAAGAATGTTAACAACAAATACTTTTTCACACCCAACCCAGTTCTGCAGAATCAGAATCAACGTTGAGTTTAAGCAAGCGAATGAGCCAATTGGAGTAAAGTGCCATGCAGATTTAAATTTTTGCCACTTGTGACGAATGCAGCTATCGATTTTTTTGCATGCTAGCATGCTAGTTAACATTCATGTCAGTCAGCTGTTGGCTCTCACACTGGCCACTAGAATCTTCCTGCCTATTTGTGCCAGCCAGCACTGGCCAGTAGAAAATGGCCACAAACTACAAGAAAACTGCCATAGAAGCATGAAAAAATCAATTATTTCCACTATCAATGGGAGTTGGGAAATGCAAAGTCAGTCTTGACCTTCCTACTAACTTGGAGCATGTGCATGTAAATTTTGGTGCAAACCTGTCGAAAATTGCGGCTGTGCATTCATTACACACACACACACACACAAACATACACATCCTACCTTTTATAGATAGAGAATTATATGTGTTTTAGGAAAATTATTAACAATGTGGAAAAAATCTTTTCTGTAATACATTTATCCTTTAACACTTCATTGGACTAAAGTGTTGTTCACCTTGACATAAAAAAATGTACATGAAAAAAAAGGGGTTGGTGGGAATTTTAAACTTAATCTAATTTTTAAATATGTGTCTAGCAAGTTTCATTTAGTTTCTTTTTCTTTTTGCTTATGTTTTTAACACGTTTGTTATTAAATATCCCACATTGTGATAGTAGAAAATCTGCCAAGAAAGGTGAAATATTATAAGAACTTGGACATAAAGTTTTATGTATAATCTAGTGATTAAAGCACATTCTATACACTTTTGTCTTAGTAAATTGCTGTCTATTTTAATTAAAGTATGATTTTCTAATTAATATTGATTCTTATGTCTATACTGTCTATTTATAAATGGTCTGTCTCCTACACTGAACACACTAATCCCATGAATACAGAAAATTTGAAACAATATATCATCAGATATATTTCAGTTGAATGATTTCTGGTTAAGCTAAATAAATATAACAAAATGTATCAAATTTGTAAAAATGTCCAACTTATTTCTCATCCAATCATTCTGCCTGATTTAATCTATATTTTCAACTATATATATATATATATATATATATATATATATCATGTATATATATATTATGTATATGTTGATGTTTGTTTTCTTCTTAAAACAAATCATTTTCATTCTTCTTTGTTTGAGTATAAAAAGAAAATTATTCAACCATACATTTTAGCCCATTTATCAAATTTTGCATGAAAACAGAATGTATGGTTATCAGCAAAATAACATCCCAAGACACGAGCTAGAAATTAGATATGTCAAAATTCAAAAAGTACAGAATTTTAAATATCTGGGAAGCGTTTTAACAGATGATGGAAAATCCAACCCCAAAATACAAAGGTCCAGTGGAATAGTGTTGTGGAGTTATTTTGCAGTGGAGGATTGTATTTGTACTGAGTCAGTCCTAGAATAGGTTCGACATACAAAATGTTAGGAACTTGGTTTTACGCAGAGCAATCTGGTCGTGGTCGCTGATACTTTCGTATTCGACTGTCATCCGACATCGACTGACGGACCAACTGGCTGACTGACCGTTACTATTACTACTCCTACTTATTATAGGTGGGAGAGTCTATTAACTATAGAATAGGTGTGTTTCACCATAACAAATAGCAAGTGATGCTGTCTAAAAACTATATAAAGTATTAAGAAGCAGAGAAATTTCAATAGAAACAGTCCTGAACTTGTTAAATCTCACTTTGCTGGTGGTTGGTCTTGGGGGTGACGGTCTTGATTCACTCATATATTGCATTCTTCTTTCTATCATCTTCCGGCTGTGAAGTGAAATGTTTTTAGAGTCCAAAGATAAAAAGACATCAACAAATGGAATTTTGACTTACTACTTTATTAAACATATACATGTGTACATTTCTCGGTAGCTCTCACCCCACCACAACTGGAGAGCAAGTTCCAAGACAAGATTTTAACATGTTTACATTGTTCACCATGTAAAACTTAACTCCCTGGAATCCCTTTCTATATCCGTCATTCCCATGCTAGTTTTAGCCAATCAAAAACGACTGCCTTTGTTTTCCTGTGTCTGACCTCAAAGGTCAAAATGACAAAGTCAGAAGAGAAATACAAATCTCTAAAAAATAATAGTCTGCTATACAATTATTTAACAAACTTCTATGTAATATCAATCTTTCTATATGGTAGTGAATACTTGACAATTTTCCAGATAAAAAAAAGATTGAGACAATGAAGATTAGGTTCTACAGAAGGATGCTGATAATGTAATTTATAGAATATGTAAGCAGTGCATCAGGAAACAAAAAATGGACAGTTATACATAAAATCCAAAAGAACAGCTGAAATTTTTAGGGAAGATTATGAGGAAAGAAGGCTTGGAAAATTGAACACTCACAGGACATACTCAAGTCAAGAGGGCCAGGGAAAGTAACAAGTACCTATCTAACAAACTTTTATGAATGGATGGCAGAACAGTGAGGAAGAGGGATGGTAAAAAATTTAGACATTGTTTAGTGCTAAGAAAGATTGGAAATTGTGGAGAACAATGATCGCTTATGTCTTGAAGAGACATGGCATATAGAAGAAGATCAAAAACTGATTACCATCACAGTTGAATTTGAAAATCTTTCTTTCATCTCATGTAACTCAAACTTTATGAAACACTTTATCCCTCATAGCAAAAACAAAGATTTGTTTGAAATTCTTTAAGGAAAAAAATAATTACATATATATATATATATATATATATATATATATATATATATATAATTCTGACTTTTTCTGTATTTCAGTCAGAGCCAAAAATATAAAAATATTATTTCTGCCAGGAGCATTCTTTTCGTTTTCATGTTAGCATCTTATGGTAAGGAGATTTTTTTACTCTAAAAAATTAATTTCAAATGAAGAGCTCTTTCCACTCTTACATTTGAAGTAGAGAGCATCAAGTGACCTCTTGTTGCAATGTAGGGAAGGTCAGCCCAGTCCAGACACCTCATGTCAGAAAGATGTGCTGTATACATTTACTGAAAAAGACAGCAGGAGATCTCGACTTTCTCACGAGTTCACTTTACAATTCTGTATTCTTCACACAAAAATGAGCATGCTTCAAGACAAAGTAGAACATTCTGATAGGAATTTTTCATAAACCCCAGCAAACAGCAATTCTTTACACGGTGTGTGGCAGTTACTGCTTGGTAATGGGCATTATCAAGATTCACTCTCCTGTTGTGTCTTAGCTGCTTTCTAGGGATTCGAGAGCTACTGAGAATGAATGACAGTCAAATAAAAAATGCATATCTTGCAACTGTGTGTGCAACGCAAGAATAATGGGCTGTGCTGAAAACATAACCCATGTTTATTTCTGTATAAGAGGGGCCTCTTGTTTAAAACTCAAAATGGCTGAAAACAGCCTTTGATAAGATGACGCTAACAAAATTAGGAACCAACCATATGTGCTTTGTCAGACGCCATCTTGCTTGTGGTGCTGTCATACTTTTTGCTTTACTTTTGGCATCAAATTATGCTTGACTGACTAACCAACTCTTGACTCTGGGCTGGTTGCCAAAATAAATACTTTTTTTTTCCCTTTTCTTTGTATTGTTCATTTGTTTTATCCATCATTCTCTGACTAATTTTGCCTCCAGCCTAATCAGACCAATAGACATCTTGTTACATTTAGCCTAATTCAATTATATTAACATTGAAAACATTTTTCATCAATGGAAGTTATAATCGGTGTATTTAGTATCTACAATTTAAAAAAAAAAAAGTTGTTATCATTGAATACAGATATTTTCGCGTAAGTCGACCAAGTAAGAGGGTCTTCTGTCTTAAAGTGAACTACATTTAAAAAATGTACCAGACTGCATAGAAGCCATTTTGATTGTTATGTATTTATTAAGAATTACATAAGAAATCAAGGTCAGAAAATGTTCCCTATTCATACATATTCTTTGAGTTACTGAAAGTCAGCCAAGTCAAGGATCTTCTGTCTTAAAGAGGTCAAAAACTATGCAATTCAATTAATGGTGGTAAATTTTCAGTTTCTTGTTTGAGTCTAAATCTTCATGAATTGAAAGTTTTAAGGAAAACAATTTGAGATTTTACATTATGTTTCAAAGTAAATTTACACTCATGGAAGAGAATTTCAAACATTATTCAAATGTAAATTTGTATTCACAAAAGGGAATTTCAAATATTATGCTTCTTAAATTTAAATTTATATCCATAGGAGAGAATTGCAAAAATTATGTTTTTTAAAAGTAAATTTGCATCCCCAGAAGAGAATTTCAAACATTATGTACTTTAATGTAAATTTACATCCTCAGAAGAGAATTTCAAACATTATGTACCTTTAATGTAAATTTACATCCACAGAACACAATTGCAAAAATAATGTTTCTTAGATGCAAATTTGCATCCACAGAATGGAATTTTAAAAATTATCCTTCTTAAATCTGCATTTACACCCATGGTGGAGAATTTCAAACATTATGGATGGAAGTAAAATTTAAAAACTCTTCCTTAATGTTGCCATATTCCCATCTTTTCATTTGGTAATGGTCACTTATGAAAAAGTAGTTTGACGAATGTTAGATTGAAGCATCAAATAAGAAAGATTTTCATTGAAAATAATGTTTCAAAAGTCCTCGTATAAATTCAATTTTTGATTGGTAGTGAGCATTCAACATTGTTTTTAAGAAAGGAGAAAAATAAAAATGTAATTATTATCTCAATTTATTAAATCTTTAAACCTAAAAATTAAAGGATACAGAAAAGCCAATGTATTAAAACCTAATGAATGTGGTTCATCAAGTGTTGTTGTTATCTGGTGGTTATGAGTTCAATCACTGGATCAGGTAGCAAATTAATATACTCAGGTTGAACATGAATGAACAAGAAATGACATTATAGGGGAAAAATAACATAATAATCAACAAATATCACATATCAGTGAAAAGTAATAGATACTGAAGATTGGTCAAAACAATGAAAGATGAGAACAATAGTCTGAATAAATCAAAGTATAGAGAGAAGAGATATCCTTTTCATTTACTTTCTGATATGAGCTGTTAATAAAGAGAATTATAAATATCAACACTCATATTGTTTGATATTCACTTGCTGATGAGTACATACGGAAATTAAAGTTGCAATACAATGACATATTATAATAGATTTTCTTCAATATAATGTACATTATGTGTTTTATTCTTGGGTCACTTAGAGGTCATTCTAAGATTCAGGAATGAATAGGTATCAGGCACCTCAACTAGTAAGCAACTACCACCTCCAATCAGGATTTTCATGAAATAATTTACAAGGTGATTTTTAAAGTAAAAGTCAATTATCAAAATTACTGCCAGCAGGCTGCAAGCTCAACATCCTAAGCAGTTCTTTCTTTAGGTGCCTTTCAGGAGGCATGTTTGTGTTTTTATTTCATGATTGACTTGGTAGAAGAATTCCTACAGTACGCTGCTGTTATATGATCCATGATTATATGGTTGCTGAACAAATCTATAGGACCCTGTCTGTCCTGCTATTTAACCCATAGCTGATGAGAAGAAGTGGATCATACCTTTCCCCAGGATATTTGTGCCTAAGTGAATGCAATGAACTCGACTGGAATTTCAGCTCAAGTCTTCGATTACTAATTCTAAGCAGTTATCCATCACGCCACCTTTACACCCAAGCTTACAGCACCTGGTATTCCCAAGCGGTCACCCATCTAGATACTGATAAGACTCAACATTGCTTAATTTCAGTGAACAAGTATTTCAACATGATATGGCCATAAGCTTGTTCTTATTATATGTGCCATGTCTGATTAGGAAGTGGGCTATCATGGTTCTCCAAAATTTCATGTACTTTGTAGCCATTAGTAAATTTTGTCTTTTCACTATCTCTCCTAAGCCCTGTTCGTCTAACCATTTACACAAGCTCATCTGGTAGGTTATATGCTGCTTTCTTCTGTCCCACTTGCTGTCAACATGTCCCTATAAGTATCAATTTTCTAAGCCCTCTTTCCTCATGATGTATCCTAGAAATTTCAACTCTCTCCTTCTGATCCTTGCAGGCTGCATGTTGGGCACTTCTTTTTGCTGACAACTTATACATTCTGTCTTCTTACAATTGATGTTTACTCCTTTCTTCTCACTTTCCTTCACTACCTTCTGTAGGAGTTCCTCTAGTTTCTTTTCTATAACTTCTATCAACACTATGTCATTTGTATATCTTATGTTGTTAAGATCATGGCCACCAATAATGAATCCTGACAGGTTTTCTAATTCTCCAAGAATCACCTCACTATATATGTTGAATAAGTCAGGTGAGAAAATACATTCTTGTCTTACTCCTCTTTCTATTTTTGTATGTAAACTTTGAATAAGTTTGAACTGAAGCTTCTCTTGCCTTTATTATGTACTTGGAGCATTAAGTTTTCAAAACTGTCTTTCCTCCTTACATATACAAGAAATTTTCATGTGTCTCTTTCTGATTGTAAGCCTCAGTATTTTTGTCATTAAAATTTGCTCATTGTTGAGATGTTCATTCCATGTTATTCTCAGCATTCATTCGTAGAATCATATATCTGTCAATTCAAATTTCTTAATCTGTGAGGAAACTGTCCAACATTCACTGCCATAAAGGAGATTAGATATTATGTAACAGTTTGCCAATCTTTTCCTTTTAAGGACATTCTCTTATCTCTGAATACTGGTTAACTTCTGAAGGCCACTTTTTCTATTCCAATGTACCTTCAGATTATTGTGCTACATTTTATGCTATTAAGCTGCCTAGACAATTAAAATCAAGCACCTGTTTGATACTTACATACATTTTTTGATTTTACAGTTAATCATTAGTCCTTTTGTAGCGGTTGTATTACCATTGTTGTTGTGAACGTCGAACGACGAACGTCGCGGTCATCATTATTGTAGTGATTGAGTTACCAATATTTAACTTTGGCTAGGAAAGGTGAGATTAAGGACAATGCGTGGACGCAATGCAATTTATATTTGACGTAAAATAGCACATAGTATAAAATACAAAGCTGAACGGAATGATTTCAAAACATAACATTTGAATTTATTAATGTTTGATATACATTCATGCGAACTGAAAAGGTAGGACAGAGTTGTGTCCCTTTGATTTGGTAATAGTTGTACCGGAGTTCATATTAAGAAGAAGTAATATTAAACTTGTAATTTAGAAGAATAAAGTTTGGAATTGTGAGTTGTAAAGTTGGTAAAAGTTCAGAAGTGATTTCAGAGTTTGTGAATGTTGGTAATTGTCTTTAACGTCTCACCACAATGGTTAAGACGGGAGTTCTTGAAGGTTACATCTTGGCACTTGGTAGCAAGGAATGAGACGTGCGAGAGAGATGAAGGAAAAGAAAACTCGAGGGAGTTTACACGTGTTGGGTTTTTATAATGGCGTGAGGCTCCCAGCATATGAGCGGGAAAACAGATTGGTCATGTGCAAGCAGTTTGATTGGTTGGAACTGACCAATTAGCAAGCTAGATTGGAGGTGATTGACCAATGAATACTTGTTATATTTGTATAAAAGTAGGATGTTACTTACCAGATAAGAAGAGTGCATTTCCTAAAAAGAGGTAAGGTTGGTTTGTTGTGGAAGATCCCACACTTTCTTCTTGCCTTCCTTAACTACTTTGTGTAATAGTTTAGTTTTCTTTCTGAGTTTCCCATCAATGTCATCTATGTTTCTCATGTTGTTAAATTATGTCTTCTAAAAAATAAATCCTATTAGGACTTCTAGTTCTCTTACAATTCTTTCAATGTATAGATTAAATAAATCCAGTATGAAAATGCATCTTTTTTTAAGTCCTCTTTCTATTTTTGACATGTTTCTAATATTATCATTGAACAGACTACTAAGAACATGAAATTAAATCTCTCATATTTCAAATTATTGTTTATTCAAGGGATTCTTCTTCTCACAAAGATGTAAGGAACTCTTTATCTTTTTCGTCTTAGATGGGCATTTAAATATCTTCCTATCATTGGTTGTCTCATATGTGCATATCCTAAGCACAGCTTGATCAGCTATTGATAAACATTAAAGACACAAATGGGATTAGGAGGTCATCTTCCAGATTAAACCCCTGATGCACCTGGCTTCTCTAATGGTCTGATAGGGTACAGGGTGTAATGTCTATTTTGGCCTTATCTGGAGTGAGCCCAATACATATTGGGGTTATAGCAGATCAGTTTCTCTTAGAACAAAGGTTCCTTATTGACATTAAATCCAGTGCAGACTATCTAGTATCATCCTAGCATGAATCATATGCTTCTGGGTGTGGCATAAATATTTACTCATTATTTAAACAAAAATTGAAAACATACCTATTCGTAAAAATAGTCTCAAATTTTGCATTAGGCTTCTTAAGATTCTTTTGCTTTAGTGCTTCCAGTTTAATTAAATATAGAAACTCAAACAAAACATGGTCAAATTGTTACATTGAAAATGGCTGATATGAAGAATTATGAGATGATAATGCTTGTAGAAAAACTGTTTTTAATGTGTGGAAAAAGTTACAACAGGTGAAAACCACACTAAATCTATTTCCAGAAAGAAGCAGTCCAGTTCATACCAAGAGAGTCATTGAAGTCATCAGTAAGCTACACCACTGTCTTTCCAAGAGGTCATTCACAGATAATAAAGAAAAGGAATCTGTGGAGAGCTGTAACCGCTTATGTTCTGAACGAAGAAGGAAAAACTTGAATTCAAAACAGTATAAAAGGTAAAATGAAACCACTTCACTATCTTTCCCAAGGAGTCATGGCAATTCACAGATAATAAAGAAAGAAAAGTTGGTTCATGATCACCTATGTTCTGAAAGAGCTCAGTATTTTTTTAAAAATTAGAAATCTTATATCATTTACAATGGTATAGAAGAACCAGAAATTATTCAAGTATCTGCAAGCATTAAGTCAGAAGTTTCTATTATTTGATTTAAGAAATATGTTTTATATTTGTTTTTAGCAAAATTGAAAAGAAAATTTAATGTACTACCTTCATGTAATCTATAAAATATAGATACACGTCTTTCTGGATTTAAATTTCTCACATTGATTCTCAAACTAATGGATATTCTGAATAAACTTCAATTAAGGACAGTATAGGTAAATCATAAAACATTTGACCCAAATCATATAAAAGAACTCTGAATTTAACTGGGAAGTCAGTGGAAATTCCCCTAAATCATTTGCTCTGTTAAGAAACCTGACCAAATTCTGAGTAATCCTTTCTTAGAGCAGACAATGCTTCATTGGTCACAATCCTAATTACAAGTCTAAGGCCAAGTGGATTTGACAGCCAAATCCTGGATCAGAAGCACAAATTATGCGAGATTCCAGACACGTGATTATGTTGAGCAAGTTAGTAAGCGAAATGCTGATCTTATGTAGAAATAAAATATTCATACAAAGTTTAATCAAAATCACTGTACATTTAAGCTACAGAGTTCAAATCAAAGCAAGTTAGGCATTTTTTTCTCAAGAGCTTTAACTTGTAAAATTTCGAGAAAGTTGAATTTTGTAAGATAGTTTCTAAGGTTTTAATTTTACAAACTATTATGAAGCTCCAGCAACTGCTGTTGTTGTTGTTTCTGTCGTTATATTTTTACCACCTGAGCAAATAATTCTTCCAAATTTAAATAATAACTGTTTTTATCTTCTTTTTTTTTTTCTATTTTATACACACCAAAGAAAAAAATGAAATCAGCATGGTTCTAATTTCTTGTCGCCACTGTTATCATGTGTACAGAAACAAAAGTATTTTTTTTCTGTTCCGTATCAGTTTCGATCCCTCATCGACACTTTTATAACTTCCTCCTAGCAGTTATAACATTATGTCTCATTTATCCTGCTCACCATGACATCACTAGAAATTCTCCTTGACTGACTGCAATTGAGTTGCTCTGACTGACTTTTAAATCTTTATATAAGGCATCTTGCATAGTCCATTTTGTGTTATCAGAGGTGTATATTTACTTCACAACAGAAGCACTTAAAGAAAATTGTATTTTAATAATATAGATATATATTGAGAGAGAGAGGATTCAAATGTAGACTGATACTTAAAATTGCTGATAAAAACGTTTAAAATTCTGGTGTAAGCAAGATTCACGATAAATTCAGGTAATAAAATTTTGGGTCCTGAAATCAAGTTGAAGCTGACAGTTGTACCAAGAAGCTTACAATAACTGCAATTTTAAAAGTCTTAATATATATATATATATATATATATATATATATATATATATATATATAGAGAGAGAGAGAGAGAGAGAGAGAGAGATTTGGATTTATTTTTAGTTTAATATTATCAGATAATAGTAGATAATATATAGACACTGTTTAAAGTAAAAATTTAAATGGGGCGTCTATTCCGAGTATGAGTATCCATGATAACTTTTGATGCAATATATATATATATATATATATATATATATATATATATATATATATATATTGTCATCCACAGACAGACTATTTTGCAGCTCATCAGCATGGCTAGACATTCGATTACTTCAAGTCAGGATAGAAACCCAACTGACTTGGCAACAGTCGGAGATTTTCATCCAAGCCATTGGCACACAGTTGAATAAAAGACGAATTTTTAAGTACTTACTCTGTGAATAATCATGCCAATGACTGACAGTGCTCAATTCAGAGAAGGGAAGAGCCTTGTAATATTAGTAGTAATAGTCATTGTTTACAAATTTGCACTTATCTTCCAAGAATGCACAACCAAATTTAAGTTTTTTGGGTGCATATATCCAAATAAGAGAAAGAAAAAATGGAGTAAAAATGCACAGTTCATAACATTTACTTTCTAAAAAAGTGCTCAATAAAAAGTAGAGCAAAATATTATTATTATGATATTTTTTATTATGAGATTAAAAACATTTTATATCATAACACAAAATCTTTCAAGTTTCAATACTATGATTGTACTACCCTCAGGCGATGGTTGGTAACTGGTGATAAAAATGAGTTTTCAGGGAAATTTAAAAACAAATCGTTACCTCTTTTCCGAAAGTTAAAAGGAGGGCCTCTTAAGGTCAGAATTAAAAATAAAAATAAAAAAAATAAGGTCAGAGGGTGGAGGTGGGTGAGTTATTTTTTCATCCTTGACAATTGTGGAGGATAAGGCAGCGACAAATGTATCATGAATGTAGCCAAATATGTCGTTCTATTTGTTGAAGTGCTGGTGGTGGTGGTGGGGGGGGGGGGTTAATCAGACATAAAGTTATCAGAAACAATTTTTCTTGTATATATCCAGGAAGCTTCTTAAAGGGGCCTGTAGATAAAATTAAAAATGCGGAACATCTATATCTAATCAATTATCATCTAATAATACTGAATAGACAGCAATATTAAAGTTGAATAAACAAAATAAAGTAATTATCTATAGAGGGTGGACCATTATATACTAATAAAATGTTGGCTATAAAATTGTAATAAGTAAATGTTTTTATTAAAAAAATTTAACTATATTTTAAAGTAAAACATAGACTGTATCGACATTGCACCATTAATTCACTTCTTTGGCTTAACAGAGCTTTTTTTGTTAGCAATATATGATTGCTAATATCTAGTTATTTTATTTATCCATCTCTATACCTTAGTGTGTGTATGTGAGTGTATATATATATATATATATATATATATATATATATATATATATACATATATATATATATATATATATATATATATATGTATGTATATATATTTAGTGTATTGGGGGAGCGTATTTAGTGTATGTGTTTGAATATATATATATATATATATATATATATATATATATATGTATATGTATATATATATATATATATATATATATATATATATATATATATATATGTATATATATTTAGTGTATTGGGGGAGCATATTTAGTGTATGTGTTTGAATATATATATATAAATATATATTAGGTTGGTGCAAAAATAACTTCGTTTTCTCACATAGTAACATATGTTAGAAAACGAAATTATTTTTGCACCAACCTAATATATATATATCTGTGTGTGAGTGTGTATATATAAACACACACACACACACATGTATATATATATATATATATATATATCTACACACACATATACACTCTCGAAAATCACTATTAAACACGAACAAAGTAATTCTAACAGACAAAACTAGAAAAATAATCATTAATTTTTTAAAACATATATGATTCGACAGACATAAAATAACCTAAAAGAAGTACATTTCCTAGATGTTACATTCAACCTAAGAAAAGATGTATATCAATCGTATAGAAACCACAATGGCAAACCACTTTGCATACACACATCTTCCAACCACCAGACATCAATAATGAACTGGAGGCTATCTGACAATTCTTCCAGTTAAGCCATCTTCAACAAAGCCAAGAAAGATTATGAAACATCCCTAAAAGATAGTGAATTTTCAGCAAGACTCATTTACACACCACAGTACAACAAAGCCAAACAGAAAAGAAACATCATATAGTTCAACACACCATATAATAAAGACATAAAAACAAAAATAGGAAAGATATTCATTAAACTCATGCACTAACGCTTCTCTCCATCAAGCACAATCTACAAGATATTCAGCAAAAACACAGTAAAAATCAAGTACAGTTGCACCGAGAAGATTATACAAATAATAAAAAAGCCCAACAGGAAAGCAACCAACAAACCACACATAACAAATCAAACCCAATGTGTAATTGCAGAGCAAAGAATGATTGTTCCTTAAACAGCAATTAAGATCCAAAAACATATTGGGATGGCCAAAGGTGTATTCCAAAAGCTATGCCAAATATTAAGAGACAGAAAAATTACATTAAATACAAAGAAAAGACTACTGTACTTTTACGTGATATCTGCCTTCATATATGACAGCAAATGTTGGACAATCTCCTCAAAGAAGAGACTTGAAAGAAACAGAAACATGGTTCTACAAAAAGATGCTGAGGATGTCAAGAACAGAACATGTGTGCAATGACAAGGTTTGAGAGAAAATGGAACCAAAAAGGAAACATACTTAACATCAGGAAGAAGCAGTTGAAATTTTTGGGACAGATAATGAGGAAAGAATGCTTGGAAAATCTGATACTCATGGGACAGACTGAGGGAAAGAGGGTCAGAGGAAAGCAGCGCATAACATACATGATGAGCTTGCGTAAATGAATGGTAGAACAGAGTTTAGGAAAAATAGCAAAAAGACAAAACTAATTAAGATCTACAAGGGACAGGAAAATGTGAAGGGCCATGATTGCATCTTGAAAGGACACAGCACATAAAAGAAGAAATTCTGGTTGAAGAGATTATGGATTTCAGAATTATCTGTGACATGGCCTTGTTAACTGTGACCTCAGCTGATGTTAAATATCCATCTATTTATCTATCTCTGTCTCTTCAATATCTATCTATCTATCTATCTATCTAATGAATATGATGATAACAAACTCCCATATGCCAACTAAAAACTTCGGTTGATGTCAGTCTTGTGATTATAGAAAAACTAGCATCAGAACTATAAAATAAAAATAAATCATTAAGAGTTTGCTTTTTCCCTCTCAGATGAGATAGCTGGAATATTTCTGACTCGTTTATTTGAGTAAGAAAACAAAAAAGAAAATGGCAATTGGAAAACTCACATTGGAACCCTGGGTATGTAGCCCTGGTATTACTATACAGGTATTGAAGAGATTACAGAGATCACAATTGAGTGCTCAAGGGTTTCTCTTCCTCAGAGTACCATTTTCTTCCCCTAGCTATGGGTTAAATGGTAAGGTTGGATTGGCTCTCTAGCTATGATTGGCAACTAGTCTAGGTGAAGGAGACATCTGAATTCAAAACCATATGTAGCCCTGTTGCATACTATAGACTACATGAATTCAACTAAGATCTCTCTATCTTTCGCAGTCTATTCCTATCTATCTATCTCTGTCTATTACTATTTATCTGTCTGATTTTCTTCCTTATTTGTATGTCTATCTCTTTTGCAGTCTATTCCTATATATCTAATTTTCTTCCTCATCTGTATGTCTTTCTATCTACTGATAGTCTTTTTATAGTCTATTCCTGCCTAATTTTCTTCCTTATCTGTATATCTATTTATCAATCTATCTGTCTCACTCAGTTCATATCTATCTTTCATTGTCTATTCCTATCTATCTAATTTTCTTCCTCATCTGTATGTCTTTCAGTCTATCTATCTAGCTATCTATCCATCTAATGATAATGATGCTGAAAAACACCGATATGCCAATTAAACACTTCAGTTGATGTTAGACTTGTTATAGAAAAACTAGTATTGGAACTATAAATTACAAACAAATATAAACCAAAAATGTTTTGCTTTTTCCTCCTCAAATGTGATAGAAGGAATATTTGCTGACTCATTTATTGAAGAGTATTATCTTTTATTATTATTTTTAAGTAGCAACATAAAAAAAACCAAAAAAAACACAGCAATCGGAAAACCAGAAAAGAGCTGTGGACATGAGTGGTCATTAATATTTGTTTTGAGCAGTAAGTGTCGATAAAAATGAACCATTATAAACTAACCTCTTCTCATCTTTGTTATGTTTCAATAGACAGCCTTTCTAAGATTATAGGGAAGTTTTTCCCCATCACAATTTATAGCTAAAATGTAACAGGTTTCATCCTGTTGTTTTGATATAAATTTCATCAGGAAAAATTATTAAGAGAATTACTTAAAAATATAAAGAGAAATGAGTTTGGACAAAATTATACAATTATTATTATTGATTATACAAGGGACTATCAATTTATAGAAATTTTGTATTCATTTTATATTTATATCTGTTTATATTAATTTTAAATAAAGGATTATTTATTAATTCATAGAAATGTTCTGTTTATTTTATATTCATAATAATTTTAGATATCATTTTTATATTTATCTTATAATTATTTCATATAGTAGACTATTAATTTGTAGGAATTATTTTATTTATTCATATATATTTTATATATATTTTTATATTTATGTCTATTTTATATTTCTTTTATATAGAGAACTATTAATTTACTAATATACAGGATTATTCAAAAAGAATGAACCAATTTCATGATGCTTTACTTCAGTTCTCAAGTATCATCATAGAATGAGTCAGTGACCATTTGAAAGAGGATTTTTCTAAGTTTTGAATGGCTGCCTCAGGGGTGCTGTAATCACATCATATCTCCGGCAACATTCAGCTTGTTTAACCCAGAAATGGCAAGTCCTCAGCAAAAGGCATTCTGCGTTCTCGAGTTCACAATAACAAATACAATTGTCACAATGCAGCGTGCTTCTCAAAGGCAATTCAACATGAATCAGCCCTCTCCTAAGAACATTTGATGGTGGTTTAAACAGTTTCAAGAGAGTGGATGTCTGTGTAAAGGAAAAATTCCAGGAAGACCACAAGTTTCAGAGGAAGAAGTGGCAAGAATCCATGCTGCATTTAAGGAAGCTCACAAATCAAGCTGGACGTGAGCTTGTGATCGCACAATCCATTATTTGCAGGTGGTGGCCACATTGAAAACTTGTAAAACAGGAAATAAAAGTTGATTGTGAGTAGAATACGTGTGACTTGGCCAGAGTTTTCTATTGATTTTCCTTATTAAAATATTGTATAATGAAATCGGTTCATTCTTTTTGAATAACCCTGTATATGGCCTGTGTGTGTTGACTTCAATGTCCACTATATATATATATATATATATATATATATATATATATATGTATATATATATATATTCAAATTATTAATTTAATAATATGCAAATTTCACTGAGAATATATATATATATATATATATGAAGAAATATACTCTTAAGGAGTGCTATATTTATGGGATAAAGTGCTTAATATCAGAAATAGAGCATGTGTAAATATAAAAGTGAACATTGAAGTCAACGCTTAGAGGTGGCAGGCTGTTTCATGCTAGATGTAATCATCAGGCCACAAGTGTTGTTTGTTTTTCTCAGCTATTTATATATATGGGTCAGTAGTGCATTGTGTGTAGTCTATTTTGGCAGTTATTTTGCCAGAAGTCGTTTATTTGTTTATGTATTTATTTGGGTTAAATTATTTTGCTTGTTTTTATTTATTTTTATTTTTTATTTATTTTCTTATTTATTTATTTATTTTTAATTGGTGTTTTATTAACGTAGTAAAAATTTGTTTATATCACTTATTTAATAGTTTTGTTTTGGTTTGGGAAGATAATTAAAGCTATTTATTCAATTTTGGGGTTGATTGTTGTAGTTTATTCTAACTATTATTTTGGCGGGAGCAGTTTTTAATTTGTTTATTACTTCATTTATTTTTTATTTATTATACTGTATATTTTTATTTACTCTTTTCGGTTTTCGATTCTTAAGTAACGTAGCATTTTTTATCATTATATAACAGTTACAGCTATGTTTCTGGTTTGATTTTTATAGTCTAACTAATATTTTGGCGATAATGTTTTGTTAATTTGTTTTTTATTTACTTTATTTGTTTCAGTTCATTGATTTTGTTTTTTATTTTTTATTCATTCATTCTATTTCATCTATTCTAACGAGTGTGATTTGGTAATTTGTTTGGGTTAATTTATTTTACTTATTTTATTGTCATTTTGTTTATTTATTTTATTTTATTAGTTTTCAATTTTTAAGTAACATAGTAAAAATTCGTTTTCATGTCTGCATTTTGAGATGAGCTCGAATCGTTTATTTAATAATTTATTTTGGTCTGGGAAGGTAATGATTGCTATTTTTTCCTGCAAGTAAAGTTTGCAAGTTTTGGATTGGTTGTTGTAGGCTGATGATCTTTTCCTTATTTTCCAGGATATTTTTGGTGTGATGTGCATTTTGTTTTTAATTTCCAGGATATACTTAGAGAGCATTGTGCTGTTCGCATATTTACTATTTGTGAAAGATGTTTTGTGTGTGTAATTTCTTTGTTTCCAGGGTCCTTCAGTTACTCCTATGTATACTTTTTCTTCATTATCTGGTGATTTTATCATGGCTTAGTATATTACGTTGTTTTGTAAGCAATTACCATTTAAGGGACATTCGTTCTTTATTCTGCAGTTACATGTGGGTTTAATTTATTCGTGAGGGTTGTTGATAGTCTTCCTGTTGTGCTTTTTTATTATTTGTGCCATTTTACTGTGTCTTTGTTTGTGTAGGGTGCTTGATTCCAGGAAGTGTTTGTGTAAGAGTTTGAAGAATATATTTCCTATGTTTGTTTTTACATTTTTCTTGTACAGTGGATTGAACCATATGATATTCCTTTGCTGTTGGCCTTCTTTGTGTTCTGTGGTGAGTATGTGAGTGTTGCTGGGAATCCGCTATCTTTTAGGGCTGTTTCATAGTCTTTCTTAGCTTTGTTGAATATGGATTCATTGGAGGAATTGTCAGAAAGCCTGCGGTTAATTGATTTTGGCATCTGTTTGATTATAGAAGGCAAGTGGTTGGAAGATGTGTGTATTAAAGTGCTCAATGCCTAGATAATCTGGACATCAACATTCAGCAAAGGAATACTTGAGTCGCTACTCAGTTTTCTCACTATTACAATTTCATGCGACTATATAAAAATATATATATATATATATATATATATATATATATATATATATATATATATATATATATATACCCCCACACACACACACAAGGTTGTAGCCTCTGTCTGTCTGTCTGTTTGTTTGTTATCTAACTCCTAAGATATTGGAAACAGACTCCCATAAACATATATATTCTGAAACTACATTACTCAGGGTAATTGATTTAAATTAAATTTAAATTTGAACAAGAAAAGGCCAGTCAGTGGGTAGTGCCTTACAAAATATATTTATTGCGACATTTCAACTGTCATATCAATCTTGAAATCTGCTCATCAGTTCATTCAATCAAATATTGCATCAAATACATTATCAAAGAGATCAGATCAAGTTGTTTTTGCACAACCCCCCCTACTAAATATTTTTTTGCCTTTGACTTAAATTTAAATTTGAACAAGGGAATGACACCTATCCAAAATATAGGAGGAGAAGTCCAGAAGATGGTGGTCACATTGGCAAGATCACTGAGTAATAAAGAAATGCATCATTTTCTCTACAGAAATTATAACAATGATTTAAAATCAATCATCATTTTTTTACAATAAAATGTGTGATATGCAGTAAGGCAAGGGGTAATTTGGCTAGTGTATATATATATATATATATATATATGTGTGTGTGTGTGTGTGTGTGTGTGTGTTGATTTAATAGGCTAGTTAATGAAATTTGAGAAATAAAAGATAACAAAATGATAACAATATTAACAAAATGATAACAATACTGGCAATATTTCTTGCCCGAGTCCAGCCTTCAAATCTATAAATCAACCATTCACCCTTGCATGGAATACTGCTGCTATATATGGTCTGGAGCTCCCACTGTTCATCATAAGGTCACCGACAAAATCCAGAGATGGATGTGCAACTGATCTCTCTCTCACAGACATGCCGTCACTTCCCTCTGTCTTTTCTACAAATACTTTCATGGTAACTGTTCCAACGAGCTACTTTTGCTGGTTCTCAAACTGCATGAATTTAAACATGGCATCTCAGTTCCACCCTTTCACTATCGAAATGGTTAAATGTAGCCATTTCTTCTACTCCAATAGTTTCATGTCTTGCACTTCCCGTCTGTGGAACTCTCTTCCTCTTACTTGCTTGATAGCTATAAAAAATATTCAAATGTAATGTCAAATATTCAAATGCAATGTTAATTGACATCTCCAGATGCCTTGATCTAATTCCCCATCCTTCTCTTCATCCTTTCCTCTATCACACCTCTTTACTCTTGCTCCCACTCTTTGTAAACCATTTACGTACTAATGGCACTCCCACGATGCTTGAGGTGAAATGCTTAAAAAAAAAAAAAAGATGATATTTATTATATATTAAACTTTTGACTAAATTGAAGCATGAAGAGAAAGATTTTAAAGTCTGAATTTTCAAACACATGAATAAACTTATCTTTTTCATCTTATTTATCAATGCAAATTATAGCAAGACATTTGCCATGATAAAGTCTATTAGAGGACAAAATGAGTCAGCTAAATTTTTTCTTTGTCTTTATTCATATACTTCTTTTACAGATATATTATTAGTTATATCTGAAATTTCATACAAGTCTGTATATGGAAAGTGTTGATAAGATTTACACAAATCCTAGTCATGAAACAACTGATATATACAAGCTGAATATTAGAGTCTATGAAGAAACTCCAATTCGTACAAGAAAAAAACTGTCTACTCTCAACACTGCCATCTGCATATTTTATGTTATTAAGACTATGGCTGCCAATAATGAATTCCAGTATGATTTCTAATTCTCTCAGATTCACTTAATTGTATAGGTTGAATAAGTCTGTTGAGATGACACATCCTTGTCTTAAAGCTTTTTCTATTTTTGTATATTTACTGAGTTCATTTTCTATCTATTTGCTCCCAGGATTGGTTCTAGGTTAGTCTTCTTAAATATGCCAAGGTTATCTAGCAAAAGATTTTGTTTCTTTTTTTAATCATTTCGCCCCAACCAAAGGCAGTAATGCCACTAATACACAAAGGAGTGAAAATGAAAGAGAAGAAAAAACAAAAGATGAACAGGCTTCAAGAAGACAGAAGATGGTGATTGACATTGCATTTAAATTTTTGAAGACTGCGATTATCAGGAAATCAAGGAAAATGAAGAGATTTCTTCTGATGGGAAGTGTGAGAAAAATATTGTTGGAGTAGATATAGCAGCTGCATTTTGCTATTTAAACAGTAAAAGTGTGGGACCTAGATGCCAACCTAGTAGCGTGCTTAAATTCATGTATTTGGGGCATTATGGAAAATACTTGTCAGAGCATTTGCAATGAAAATATCTGTAAAAATGACAGAGGGAAGAAATGTTACGTCAATGAGAAAGTGACTGAAGCCTAATCAGTACTGATTAAATTGCAGATCCTTTGTCAAGAATCTCAAGACGTATGGCAGGAGCACCAAACCGGATATGGCAACAGTATTCAATGCATGAATAAATGGTAGATTTGTAAATGTGCAAGACACAGAGTTATTTACTTCTGATATTCCCTAATTAAAGTGAACTGAACCTTATCTCTGGACAGACTGAGCTTTTTTCCTGCTAACCCTCAAGTCTATCTCTATTGGCATCATTAATTTTACTATAAATGTTTTAGTTTCTTATTTAGTGTTTCTTTTATGCCTGACAAACCTGTAATTCTGCTTTTAAATCTGACATTCTTTATTTCTGTAAAGCTTACTTGTGTCTTAAAGTATTAGGTTGGCGCAAAAATAATGACGTAATAATGTCGTTTTTTGACGTATTTTTTAACGTCAAAAAACGACATTATTACGTCATTATTTTTGCCCCAATCTAATATCTTTATAATTATTAGAGAAAGTCAGCATGACATTACTCAAAATTAAAAGATGAAATTAATTTGCAATAATTATAAACTGAACAAAGCATTTCTCTAGAGTTTATATCAAAACTGAAGATCTTTGACATTTAGCTGTTATGTACAAAGGTTGGAATTCAGTGTGTTTCCCAACAGACGGAACTGACAATAGGAAGCCATTAAGAAGACAATCTGAGCCTACACAAAACCCTCAACATTTCACTGTAGTCAAAAATCAGTATGGCTTCCAGAGATCAAAGTGTCAGTGCTGAGGTATCTCTTTAAGAATCTTTGTAAAAAAAAAATAGCTTTTGACAAATTATTCTGTAAGTTTTATGAGTTGATTGGTTTTTATTTATGCATTTTTATTTTTTTACATTTGGCTTGGTATGTATTTATTTGTTTATGGTTTGATGTTTCCTTTATATTTATTATACGTACATTGATAGAAAGAAAAAGAATCTAAATGAATTCAGCTAGATATAAAAAAAATATTATAAAAATACTATAAGATCCCCAACATCCCTCATTCGTGCACATATGTAGTTGTACCAACATAAGAAATTTAATCCGCTGAAGTCCTGAAGGATGAAACATGTCACAAGTAACCTTTTTTCATTTTGTCATACAATTTCCCCAATACTGCTCTCTCTCTCTCTCTCTCTTATATATATATATATATATATATATATATATATATATATATATATATATATATATAAATATAAAAGTGAACATAAAAGTTAACACTTAGAGGTGACAGTCTGTTTCATGCTATATGCAATCGTCAGGCCACATGTGCTGTTATTTTTCTCATCCATTTATATATATACGGGTCAGTGGTGCATTGTGGGTAGTCTATTATGGCAGTTATTTTATTAGACGACTTTGAGAAAGACTTAACTGACCTAGTTAGAAACATAAAATTCCATAAAAAACAAGATGCATTCCAAAAAAAACTAAAAGAAGATATAACTAAAATAAACAACTCAGCAAAAGTATTTATCGCTGCTGACAAAACAAGAAATTTATACAAACTAAGCCCTCCTACACACAACAAATTACTCAAGAACAACATAACCAAAACATACAAAAAGGCACCCAAAACAACAGAACACGATATTAATAAGGAAGCTAAAACAATCGTCCATAAATTAGACCTAGATGACCGAATAAGTTGTATTAGCAAGGCACAAGCCTTTATCACACTAAAAGACCATAAAGAAAATTTCAAAACCAATCCTGCATGTAGACTCATAAACCCAGTCAAAAGCGATCTAGGTAAAATAAGTAAAACAATGTTAGAAAGAATTAATTCTGAACTTAGGAAGAAGTTAGGAGTAAACCAGTGGAAAAATACAAAAACAACTATTGATTGGTTCCACAGCATAAATAACAAACAAAATTGCCAATTCCTACAATTAGACATAAAAGAATTTTACCCATCCATAACAGAACACATGTTAGATAAGGCCATCAACTTAGCTCAGGAACAAATAATAATAAAACCAAGCGAAATCAACATCATTAAGCTCGCCCGTAAATCATTATTATTCCACAATGAAGAAGCATGGATAAAGAAAGATGGGATATTTGACACTACAATGGGAAGCTTTGACGGTGCAAGGCATGCAAAATCATAGGTATTTACTTACTACACGAATGGACTACCCACAATGCACCACTGACCCGTATATATATAAATGGCCGAGAAAAATAACAGCACATGTGGCCTGATGATTGCATATAGCATGAAACAGACTGTCGCCTCTAAGTGTTGACTTCTTTGTTCACTTTTATATTTACATATGCTCTATCTCTGATATTGAGCACTTTATCCCATAAATATAGCACACCTTAAGACTATATTTCTTCATATATATATATATATATATATATATATATATAAGGCTAAAATGGGGTCTCAAGCCTTCAATAGCAACCTTGCTAGTGATAGTGTCTCAGTAAAAACACTCAGTATACTTAGATTACCCTGAGTATCTGAGTTGGGTGTTGTGCAGAGCATATGTCTTTGTAAAACCTTGTCTCAAATTATTATGATTAGTCTCAGCATGTTGACAGGTGTATAATAAAAGGTAAAATAAGATCCTCTGTCAGACATAACCCACCTTGCTTTGTGGGAGATTTGATCTTTTAATCATGGTTTTCTTTCCTCTATGGCTTGGTTTTATCTCTGATTATGGTTTAGTTTTTACATGTTTATTTATGATTTGGTTTTTCCTTAAGGTTTGGCTTTTATTTGTTTATTTATAGTTTGTTTTTCTCTATTTATGATTTGGTTTTTATTTATGGTTTCTTTTTCTCAATGCTTTGTTTTTTTTTCCTACATATATATATATATATATATATATATATATATTTATCTATCTTGTTTAAAATGAAAGTTTTCATTATTTTAGAAGAAAACACAACAGAAAATATTTAGTCATAATTTGGAGGATCAAGTTAACACTATCAGCCCTTAAGAGGTTTTGATTTTTAAATCCTTGGTATCTTGACCGAATTGTTGAAATTGTTCACAGATCTCAAAAAACATTGAAAATCAAGTCTTATAAGTTTATTTTATATGAAAGTAAATTGATATCTCTTCCAAATGATACCAAACTTAGCTTCCTTAGTATTACAGGTGATGTGATATGGTTTGGGAAATATACAACTTTATACATATACATTTTTACTGTAATTCATCAAATGTCTTATTTGTCCATCTGTCCTTCATCCCATAATTAAAAGATGACTAAATAGCAGGGTAGACTGGGCTCCCTAGCTTTGGCTGGCAACCAGTCTTGGAGAATTCAAATTGTGAATAAGACAATGGAAAACCAATGCACTATATTTCACAATAAATCATGATAATTCACAGATATTAAAAAGGAAGCTGTAAAGATCCTTGTCCATCTATGTCCACAAGGGATATAAGATTTTTTTTTTTAATTTCTGGCACCAGACTAAGCGACATTATAAATCGAAGATAATAAAAAGAATGTCCTGAACATATATGGCATTTAAAATGATTAGTTTGTGTGAACACATGCATCTTTACTAGTAGGTTGGTGCAAAAATAATGACGTTTTTTGTCGTATTTTTTAACGTAAAAAACGTCATTAATTTTGCACCAACCTAATATAATTCCCCAAATGCTTTATTTGCCTATAAGTCTCACATCACATAAGTCAAGATTAGCAAGAGTTATGATAACCACCCCGGAAGATAGATTTTGCACTCAGAGCCTTGGCTGGGGATGGGTCTAGGAGAATTCAAAATTGTGGAGAAGGTAAAAGAAAAGAAACTGTGGAGAGGCATTTCCTCCTATGTCCACGACGAATATTTTTCCTTTACTTTCTGATACAAGACTAAGCTATGAAAAGAACCAGGATGCTTTGGATTACAATAAAGACTTTGGATTTCAATAAAGACTTTTTTTATTGAATGTTGGAGTAGGCATTGTAATTCAAACATAATAATGAAAAGGAAGCTGTAGAGACCCATAAACACCTATGTCTTAAAGAGATATGAGATTTTTTTTTTTTTTAGTTTCTGGCACCAGACAAAGCTAAACTCATAAAGATAATCCAAGTACTTTTGCTTACTGAAATGAAGACTTTTCTATTGAATGTACAAATATGCTTTCAAAATCCAAGATAATCCAGTTGTATTTTGCATACAAGAAACATTTTATTATTCATTTTTAATAAACCGCTTAGCTGAATTAATTGCATCAAAATAGATTAAAGTAGAAGAGAAATACATTTCATGTGATTATTAAAATCTTTCCAAAGAAAAGTTGTGCAAAACTCTTAAATAAAGCTAATAAAGCATCTCACAAAATCCAATAATGAAATTTATTCATCCAACTTTTAAAATAAAATTAAAATAATCCAAAGGTATTTTTGTGAGAAAAACACATGCTCTAATATAAAGAACTAAATATAGTTACATGTATGAGTGTGTATATATATATATATATATATATATATATATATATATATATATATTTTTAGGATTAATACAGATATAAAAGGTTTGTCACTTAGCTGACTGATGTTACCTTCAGCATTCAGATGCCAGAGTCTCATAGACACACTCTCCAGCAAATCACTTCGTCCACTCGTCAGGGGAAACCTTCTGCCATCTAAACTTATTTGGGCATGTCTTTTACTCTGTGACAAACTAAATGAAAATAATAAGTTTAGTGGGAGTAATGAGTTGCATTTAATACCGAATGTTTAGTACACTCTTCAAAATTGTGTGTTTGAAGTAATGTCCACTAGGTGGAGATAATGGGTTATGATCTGCATATGGAAAGTATTTATACAACTCTTCTTCTTCTATATGCTGCATTCCTTTGGAACATGGGTAATCATGGCTCTCCACAAATTCCTGTCCTTTGTAGCTCTCTCCTAGTCCCTGTTCTTCCAATAATTTGCAAAAGCTGACTAGGTATGTTAAGTGCGGCTTTCCTCTGTTCCTCTCGTCTTCAATATGTCACTGAGCATCAAATTTACTCTTTCCTCATTATAAAACCTCGGAATTTCAACTCTCTGATGCTAAATGTAAGTGTCCTTTTTGTTTCCATTTTCACTAAAATATTGCTGTTGCACACATGTTCAGTCCATTCTTCATTCTTACAATTCCTGCTTAGTCCTTTCTTCTCAAATTGATAAACAAAGTTCAAACTCTGGTTTAAGTTAGATTTCAATTGGCTCTCCATAACTTCTTATCCTGTATTTCTCATGCTTGTCCCTTTGCCATTCCTCCAACACCCCATTCATTCACACAAGCTGGTCAGGTACAGAGCCAGCTGCCTTCTCCCTGTCACTTTTCCCTTTAATATGTCTTGTGAGTGTAAAATTCTCCAAATTCTCCTTCCTCATTATGTGATTTCTTTTTGATTTTGAATATAAATATCTGTTTTGTTTTCATTTTCCCTAAGACTTCCTCATTGTTTATACACTCTGTTTAGAGTATTCTCAACATCCTTCTGTAGAGCTTTATTTCTTTTACTTCCAGTTTTCTTTTCTGTGATGAGATCGTCCAGCATTCACTGGCATATAGAAAGATTGATATTAGTAGTTCAACACTTTTACTTGATTCCAGCAAAATTTTCCTGTTTCTTAATAATCTGCTTTCAGGATGCATTTTTTTTACAATTTTGATGCACCTTTGGATTTTGGCATCACTTTTATCATCCCCTGTTAAAATACTAATTTGAACAACACAAGACTATAAATTCATTTTGCCATCTTGTGCTAAATATAATTTGATAAAGGGAGGCTATTCTTCTTGTATGTGCCCTATCACTTTAGGATATGGACAACCATTGCTCTCCACAATTTCCTATCATTTATAGATCTTAGTAAGGTTTCTCTTTTTTCCCTCTCTCTCCTAATTCATGTTCTGCTAACCGATTGCACGGCCTCATTAGGTTGTACAAGATATAGTACATCGTAAGTCAGGCCACATGAGATACATCATAAGTCAGGCCACATGAAATTCATCATAAGTCAGGCTGCATGAAATACATCATAAGTCAGGCCGCATGGAATACAATACATCATAAAGCAGGCGACATGAGATACAGTACATCATAAGTCAGGCCACATGATAAACAGTACATCATAAGTCAGGCCACATGATAAACAGTACATCATAAGGCAGGCCACATGAGATACAGTACATCATAAATCAGGACACATGATAAACAGTAGATCATAAATTGGGCTGAGCTGCTCAAAAAGAATCAAGGCAATGTTTCATTAAAGATACTGCAGCCATTTTCCCAACAAAAACCATGCACATAATAGGAAAAAATCAATTTGTTTCCTTTGCAGAAAAGATTCCTTCTATAATTGAAAAAAATTGAAGTCTTAGTTTAATATTATCACTGTTGACAAAGTAATTAATACGCACAGCTGCATGGGATTTTTATCTAATTTATTCATTTGAGTGTACAAAAATATTTGCGAAAGAAGTATATTTATTCTCTAGAGAAAAATAATTATCATTGATGTCTCCCATTTCTGAAGTAAAAAATGTATACATCTATGGTCTTCTTTGGAAAAAATCACCAATGGTTTGAAATGCTGACAATGCTAACTTCAATGAAAACTTACAAAATTCAAGAAAATTGTATTTAATGTTTGTTTATGCATGTGGCTATGCCTGGGAGTCTCTAAGGGAACAAGTAAAAATAAAAGAAACTAACAACATTTTATTAAACGTTATTTTCTTCATGAAATTAGACATGTCATTCAGAAAACCAATTGGGCCACATGTGGTCTAAGGGCTACTTTTTGCCCTTGACTGATATTTTTACTTAATGTAAGCATGAATAAATATATCGGTGGGAACCCTTATCTGTATGAAAGTAAATTTAATAACCAGAATCTTTGTGCCATTATCAAGAAAACATTTTTTTTATAATAATGTTTCCTCTGTCCAAGTCCCAAGCACCACTCAAGGTAGAGGATTACAGAGTAAGAGATAAGAAACACAGATTAGAACAAGTTAAGATTTTAGTGATCAAGAAAGCATCCTCCTAGGAATTAGTTCTACAAAGCAGCAGTTCATGGAAGGGAGCTGCTTGAGTAGAAGTTATATCTCACAAATGGAATACAATGGGAATATGGGTGGGGGCGGTGCTACAATATTCATGGCATAGATGGTGGGACTAAAGAATATAGTTTGTCTGAATACTTTCCATGGAAATAGTAATAGTGAGAAGCTTACCACATTTGTAGGGTGGAAAGTGATTCATGAGGTTTGGAAAAAAAGTAAAGATATGTCAGCGATATTCCATTTCCAGCCTGTTCTAGCTCTTGCAGAGGTAAAGGATAGCAGGAGGAGTCAGGAAACTAACCATTTTTTTCAGCATGTTTAGGGATGGATGCTATATACAAGTTCCGCCTGAGGTTTGGTTTGAACTTGTCCAAACAGGCACTCAAAGTATAGGAGCTCCTTGAGAGAACACCTGTTCATGGGGATAGGGGAAAATCCCAGCCACTGGAAAAAATATGATAAAAAACTTAATTGTGTATACTTTATAGAAATGGAAATATTTGTGAAAGGTGATAGTGTGAAAAGTTGTTCCTATTCCAACAGTGTACACAACACAATACCAAATGAATGCAACACAAGATAGACAATTACCTGGAGAAACAGACTTTCTAGCAAATGGCCAAAAGCTACAGCAGGAGATGTTTATGCATTGCTTATACAGAATCTGCATTCTGTATGCAACAATGCCAAGTTTTACTTTTTGGCACTTTCTTGAACATTCATTTTTCAAATATTTTTTTTTATTCACTGTGGATGTAAAATCAACAGATATAAACGGACAGCTATATCTCCAAGAAACTTATGATCAATGAAATAATCAAAATTAAATTTGTTCTTTCAGTCAGAGATGTGATTTGACTTTTTTTTTTTCTGGTATTGGAAGATCAGGATGATTGTTACATTCTCTCAAAAATCAGACCCTCTTCTGATTCATGCTACGCTAATTACTACCAATAGCCGGATGTAAACACTCGGAACAACAAAAAATTAACTAAAAATCTATCAGCTGCACAATTCCATTTACTAACACGCTCAAAATAAAAGCAATACAATCCAGAATTTCCACCAAGATATCATCCACTCTTGCCTAAAGAAAGAAAATGTAAATTGGAGCCAATTTGAGCCTCATAAAGAACATAAACACCTACCAAAGGGACATTCAGCAGTTAGACTGTATCTCGACTAGAGTCCAAACGCTCGTCAAAAGGCAACCTCCCATCTCCAAAGATATCAGACTCAACCAGCTTGCCAATGCCATCACTCCAGTAATTCACAACTTATCTTCCCTCTCCTTCTGGATGCCTTTAGACTTGTTACTTTTTTTTCATACAAAAGACATCTACCCTGATTTTTTTTCATTTATTGTAGTTTATGTTCATACAACTGTTTATAGCTTTAAACTTTTGTTGTTTCTTCTTTGTTCTGCTACCATATGTTTAGTAACATGAAATGCACGTTCATATCATAGCAATTGTACATTTGAATCAAATTATACTTGCAACCTGTT
Source organism: Acanthosepion lycidas (assembly GCA_963932145.1). Taxonomy (NCBI): domain Eukaryota; kingdom Metazoa; phylum Mollusca; class Cephalopoda; order Sepiida; family Sepiidae; genus Acanthosepion; species Acanthosepion lycidas. The sequence goes on along the minus strand of OZ010574.1, from coordinate 62,956,240 downwards.
AGCTAACCAATGAATGCTATAAAAATTGGATCCATTGCAACCAATGAGATCCTCTTAATCAGTCAGTATAAAAAGACATGGTGTTGTGAAGAAGAGTTTAAGGAAAACACAATACAAAACTTTAATATCTAAAGAAGAAATCTTTTTTTTTTTAATGTTAATTGAAAAGAAACTTATAATCTTCTAAATGTATTCAGGTGCAAAACATTGTTTTCTGTTTCTTTTATCTTTCTTCTTTTTGAACAAACCTAATGTCTTAACCTGTGAAATAATGAGAACACCTTTCATGATTTGCTTATTATCTTGATTATATATGTTAAGTTCAAAGCATATGTAGCCATCTATCTGTTCCACATTCTTTAAATGTGGCAAACCATAGTTATTTTACAGAGAATATACTGTGCTTAACAGTATATTCATCAGGTGGTTGAAAGGTCAGTCAAAACATATGGAGGACACAAAGTGCAATAATTCAAACTCTCGTAAGGCAAAAGTAAGTGAGTAAATTTCAAGAAATTTCTTTTTTAATAAATCAATATTGCTTAAATAACAATCTGATCACAATTTAAACAATGTTCATTTATTAAAAAAAAATTCTTGCATATTACTTCCTTACTTTTACAAATCTTTGAATTATGGCACTTTGTGTCCTCCATATGTTTTGTTTTTCAACCACTCAACAAATATTCACAAACATTCGCCAATTTAAAAGCCTTGATAAACCAATCACATCCTTGCTTTTGTATATAAACACATGCAATAAAATACATCCTTACTTTTGCTTTGATAAAGTCTCTCAGAGTACGAAACACATTGGCTAAGTAAGAATAGTTTATCCTCTTGTCTATTTATTCATATATTTGTGTGCATACACACAGACACACACATATATATTCATACACACACACACACACACACATATATATATATATATATATATATATATATATATATGGGTTGTGGAAAAATTAATACTCTTTTTTATTTATTAACTTTTATTAAACAAAAATGAATTACATTAGTTTAAGAAAATGTATAAGTATCGTCATATCAAAACAACACGATTTCTTCTAATTAATAAACTATCTAACGTGTACAAAATGGCCTCTTCATGATTGATACAGTGCCAAACCCTATCAGCAAAACTTCTACAAACCATCCCACACATTTCTACATTAATTCCAGGAAAAGATTTTCAGAAATTGTTTGTTTTAATTCAGAAATTGTTTTTACTTTGAGTCTGTAAACCAGATCTTTCAGTACACCTCACAACAAAAATGCTGGTGGCATTAGGTCTGGTGATTGTGATGGCTACTCACTTGCTCCAGGTTATCCTATCTACCTCAGCTTAAAATTTACATTTAATCATTCTCAAACATGTAAGCCACAGTTACTGTACATACTCGCGTATCATGCAAATTTTGAAGACCTAATTTTTAAGCTAATTTTAAGAAGGTTACATCATACACGAGATATAAAATTAGCATACTGCTGACCCTAGCTACATCTTTGACCAAACAATATATCCATTTACAGTAGTCAAAAAGTAGAGCTTTATTTCAAATAAATATTGTGCATTACATGAATATATAAGGTAATCTTAAGCCATCTTAATCTACAGTAATTTATTTTTATTCAGCAAAAGTTAATAAATAAAAAGGGCATTACTTTTGCCACACCATGTACATATTTTCTGCCTTTTTTGTTTTTTTCATATATGTTTCATTTTCCTGTTTTTATGCATAGTTTTTTCTTGGTTCTAGTGTTTTTTTTCTTTTTCTTTCTTTTTATTGAGTTTTCTGCTGGTCGACTTGGGGGCTTTCTGTTGGTTGCATCAACACTTTGGATTTTTGTGTGTATATATATTTCTAAAGAATTAATGGGTTTATTTTTAATCCAACATTTTCATTACTTCAATATTTTATATGTATACACACACGCACAAACATATATATGTGTGCATGTGTGTGCATCTATACACACACACGCATATATGCATGTGTATCTATACAGCCACATATATGTGAGCATCTATACATGCACACACATGCTTATTTATGCACACCCACATGTGTATCTATACATGTGTATCTATACATGTGTGTGCATCTGTACAAATTCACACACACATATGTGTATCTACATACACACAGATGTATCTATGTGTGCATTTACACATACATATGTATGTGTATCTATATGCAAAAACACACACACATACACACAAATATATATATCTATATGTGTGTATCTACACACAGAGACTCACACACACAATGTGTGTGCATGTGTGTGCATGTGTGTATGCATGTGTGTTCATTTGCATTCAAGTTATCTGAAGATCATGTGAAACTCAAATTACATCTAGGGCAATCCTAGGTAATAGTGTTGTTAAGCATTTTTCGCTCTGTCAAGGCAATCTAGTCTTTGAGCACTTTAATTTACTTCAGTATTGTTGAATCGGAGAGTCGAGTTCAAATTCCAGTTGAATCCATTAGATTCACTTACATGCTGATACACTTGGAAAAGATATGAATCCTCTTCTCCCCCCAGCAGTGGGTAAACAGCAGGACAGACTAGCCTTGGATGATAACTGGTCTATCAAAGAAAAAAATGGCAACCTACAGTGGGGAAAAAACGTCTGTCTTATCAGTCATTTATACATGATCGGCTAAGCATGTATCATGCATGGCACATAACTGACTGATTGTTATTTTTATTTAAGGCTTTATCTGAAATAAAGGTTTTAGATTTGGCAAATTGTCCATTGGTTTCATCAACAGTTTTGTTTTTTCTTTTCTCTATGTGACCAAGATTTTAAGTGTACTGGCATTGTTCAAACTGTTGATAATGCATATTTTTAGTGCTGTCTCTCAGAAACAATAACTAAAATCAGTTCACACTCATATATATTCAAACAGGTTTGGTTACATAAGTTTGATGTATTATGTTTATTTATTTTAGTTTTAATCCATCAAAGTCATGTTACAGGTTAGAAAAAAATGTGTATATATATATATATATATATATATATATATATATATATTTGTATCATGCATGGCACGTAACTGACTGATTGTTGTTTTTATTCAAGGCTTTATCTGAAATAAGGGTTTTAGATTTGGCAAATTGTCCATTGGTTTCATCAACAGATTTGTTTTTTCTTTTATCTATCTATCTATCTATATATATATATATATATATATATATATATATATATATATATATATATATATATATATTTATATATACATATGTATGTATATAAAATGGCTACAACTATGCTGAATTGATTTTAGTTATTGTTTCAGAGAGACAGCACTAAAAATATGCATTATCAGCAATCTGAACAATGCCAATACACTTAAAATCTTGTTCACAATGACTTGTGGCTTTGTGTAAGTACTATCCATCATACAGCTTCCAAACAATCCTGTCTACCCAATTTCACTCACATGACTTGAGTCAAATTATGCTCTGACTTTCATGCACTTTCTAAAGGTATCGGATATTAAGATTGCCTCTCCATATCAATCACATCAAAATGTCACCTGCCTGACAAATCAAACCTAGTGAGATTTGAACCTGGGTTTCATGGGCAGAAAATAAACATTTTAACCACTTGGCACCACACACACACACACACAAACACACTCTCTCATACACACTCATATATATTCAAACAGGTTTGGTTACATAATTTCGATGTATTATGTTTATTTATTTTAGTTTTAATCCTTTCAAGTCATGTTACGGGTTTAAAAAAATGTCTGTGTGTGTATATATATATATATATATATATATATATATATATATATATATATATATATATATATATATATATATTAGGCAGAAATTCTTATATTATGCATGCTTCATTAAATATAAGGTATGAAAAATATCTAGTGAAATTTTATTTAAGTTTTTTTAATAAATAAAAAATGCATCCCTTTCTTAGCAAATTCCTTTATGTTAGGACACAAAACTGAGCAGAAAAATCTGTTTAAAGGAACTATTCTTCTCTGCTTGGTCATTGACATACTCTGTAGACTAGGTTAAAGTACATAAGATCTAATGGCAGGTTCAAATCCTGCAGGAGAGTGCTTATTTTTTGTCTCATAAGATTTCTCGAATTTTTAGGCCAGTAGATGAAAATAAATAAATAAATATATTGTTTATTAAATAAATACAAGTATCCACTAAAAATAATGTTAAAGTAATAAAAATTTGTCAAATTAATCTATAAAAAATCCATCCCCTTTATATATATATAAATCACCTTCATATATATATATATATATATATATATATGCTTTTTGTTTGTTTGTTTGGGTTTTATGGTATATCAACCACTGTGGGTTATTTAATGCCAAATCCAGTTTATATATATATATATGCCAAATATATGAATTTTAAATGCCTATTTTGTATGGAACATTTTTAGCAAGCTAGAGCTCATTTGCTTGTAAATCCTAGGTGTTTTTGTTTAAGTCAAGAATTTCCATTTGATAAGGACATTTTATTTGCAAAATGGTAAAAGGTATATGTTGTTTACACATCAGTCTACATCTTTGATAAGAGACCAATTCTTTTTAGAAAATCCAATATAATTTTTGGTTCAGTTTTTGCAAATAATTTCTTCATGTTCTTGGTTGATTGATTGCTTGTTTTGTTTAACGGCATCTCAAACTTAGTGGTCACTTTATGCCGAAAATGATTTTGAGTGACTTTAAAAGTCAAAAACGTATAGCTGGCAACACGTATAGCTGGCAAAAACGTATAGCTGGCAAACACTCCTTTAATAAAAGCAGCCACACAACTAAAAAATAACAACAGTATTGTTATCTGACGAGCTGATAAAATTAATACTTTTGTCATTTTAAACAAACATGAGTACAACTCAAAATTGCAGGCAATTTTGGATGATCATAATAAATTTAAAAAGTTAACCAATAACAACATCTTCCAACTTAACTTATTACTGCTAACATTGCTGAAACGGGATCTTAGATACTTCAAAAGATTATAGGTGATTCTCAACCCGGCTACCTTTATGGAAATGTAAAAATCCATAAAAAAGATCATCCTCTCTGACCTATCATTTCACAAATATCTACACCAATATATTACCTTTCAAAAACCCTTAACTTTTGGGATGCCAATGAATACTCATTGACACTCTCGTAATGCTCATTGTAGTAGAGACTTTGTAATCACAGATACAACTATTGTACATCATCGAACAATACTAGTGTCAAACGCCTTTGAATAATCTCATACTAACATTACTTGCTCGATAATACTTGCTCGAACAGTAATCCATGTAGTGATCCAACTATAGAAATATAGCGAATAGAGTAGAGAATTGCGGTCCATATAGTAATAAAGGATAGAGTAAAAATGCAGATCAATTTGATGTCAGCTACTTCCTACATATATGTGTTTCCTCTATGGTCACATGATCCACTTAATTCAATTCTGTGTCTGCTCACTGGTGATCTATGTTCAAACTCAAGTGTCGGCAGTGACACTTTATTCCTATATAACATTGTCAAATTAATTACTTTATACCTCCCAAGTAAATATTGTATTAACTCCACAAATTTGTACAAATTCTTCATGCTGTAAAACCAAACAACCACATAACCGCATCTTTAGATGTACAAAATTTATTTACTAATGTCCCTGTCTATGAAATAATTGACATTATTATCTGTGATATATACAAACCCACTTCTCTCCATTCTAAAAATTTATTATTAGCATGTACCACTCAAGTAACTTTTCATGACCCCTAGGTAATATTTATACTCAAATAGACAGTACTGAAATGCAATCCCCTTTAGGCCCCCCTTTTTCCTAATTATTATATAGCACATTTAGTAAATAAAATGCTTAATGACACTAATAAACCCCCTATATATGTAAGGTATATACATGACATTTTCATTTTAACTAAAAATATTGATCAAATTACACAACTTAAAAACAAATTTGTAAGCCACTCTGTCTTCAAATTTATACTAGAACTTAATATTAAGAATAAAATTATTACTTATTAAATCCAGCACACATAAATTTGTGACTTCTCTATATAGAAAATCTTCTAGCATTACTTCGTGCCTTCTTAATAATAATAATAATGAATGGCCCCAACGATAGATGTTAACCATTATAAAAAACTTAACCCAACGCATACAAATGAAAAACTTCCAAAACCATATTCTATAAAGAATTACATAACATTAAACAATCATTTAATAATGGATTTCCTAATTCTGTCATTTATCAATAAATTAAAATGTATCTCAATAAACTTAATAATACCTCTAACAAAATTGATAATGATAATTGTAACCATAATAGTGTATGTCAAGATAAACAATACTATTAACTTATACTATTGTAGCCAAATGCATAATAATTACAAACATGATAAAATAACATTCAAAAAACAAAATAGGTGGAAATGTTAAACCCGTTAATAATAAGAAACAAGTTAAACTCATCATATATTTTAAAACAATTGACCTCATAGTCTCTAATAACCCTACAACTATACAACTAAATCCTTTACAAAAACCAATGTAGTATATCAATTTACATGCCTGTTCAGAGATTGTATCTCTGATACTAATAATAAACCCACTACATACATTGGTTTTACTACAACCACACTCTCCCATAGACTTACCTGTCACTGTTCTGATCTTAGTTCTATTAAACAACATTTCTTAGAAAAACATAGCCATGTACATAATATTAGACAGATATTAGTTGATAACACAATACTCACACAGAGACACAGTAAAAAGAACCTTCAGATATTGGAGGTGATCTACATTAAAACAAAGCAACCCACACTCAACAAAATTATATTTTAAACTAATTGCAACATATTACACTGCATCTAGACATATGGTTCTGTTGTTAATATTTCGTTCTCTCACATGGTACAATGTCATAGAACCCATCATGAATTTACAACCAGCATCTGTTATTCCATGCAATCTTCTATGCCAACATAACAGAATATCATTTTTGATGGTGAATATCTATGTTTAAATGTCCATATGACCACTCTGAAGATGGCTCATGTGAGCTGAAATCTTAGATCAAGGAACAGCATAATAAAAAATATACAAATGTTGAACAGTTCTTGTCTTTATTTTCTTCCAAGATTAAAGCAAACTATATGAAGCTTAGAATGGCTCATGATCAAACATAATAGATATTTGTTTTCTGTCATATTTAACAATATATGTTTGAATATATATATATATATATATATATATATATATATATATATATATATACGTCCTGGGTATGACGATAAACTACATCCGCGTCCTGGGTACGGCGATAAACTACATCCAGCAGCAAGGTCTCAGATAATGTTTTCGGAAAAATGTTGCCAGCTATGCGTTTTTGAAACAAAGTTGCCAGCTATACATTTTTTTTTTAAACCATGGTTTAAAAAAAACGTATAGCTGGTAACATTGTTTCAAAAACGCATAGCTGGCAACATTTTTCCGAAAAAAACACAGATATGTAGGAAGTAGCTGACATCAAATTGATCTGCATTTTTACTCTATCCTTTATTACTATATGGACCGCAATTCTCTACTCTATTCGCTATATTTCTATAGTTGGATCACTACATGGATTACTGTTCGAGCAAGTATTATCGAGCAAGTAATGTTAGTATGAGAAAGTATTAGTTTTATCAGCTCGTCAGATAACAATACTGTTGTTATTTTTTAGTTGTGTGGCTGCTTTTATTAAAGGAGTGTTTATAAATCTATTAAAAACCATATCAATGAACTTATTACTGCTAATAACATCCACAAGCACACACATATATATATCCATATATACTTATGCAGACTTCAATCATATATATATATATATATATATATATATATATATATATATATATATATATATATAAAATATAGCATAAATAGATTTATTCCTCACTGTTTGTTGCAAAGATAAGGAATACATACATATTTATTAGTGTGTGTGTGTATATATATATATATATATATATATACACACACACACAACATACCTATTTTTATATATATATAGAGAGAGACATATACATATATAGAAACTCTCATACATACATACATTCATATATGAATACATAGATAAATAAATATGTATACATAGGTACATAAAATTATGCACGCATACAAATTTGATTTCTAAATATGTATGCCATTTTCTTTTTTGGATAAATATTAACAAAATAATAGAAACATGAAAAATATAATATTCATTTGTGAATGTATGTAAACAGATGCATGCCCAAGAATATGACATTAATCAATAATCAATATAATATATTGATTTCACTGTTCACTTAATATCATTCAAATGTACAGGTAAAAATAAAAAAAAGAAAAATAAGTGGTGTAGGGTGGAATGTAGATTATGAAGTGTTAACAATTCTGGGAGAAAAACAAATCTTCAGTCTGAATTAAAAAAAAAAACAAATAAATTTATAAAATAAATTAATAAAAAAAATGAGTGTGAGAAAACAAAATAAAATCTCTGACAAAGTCAACTCCTAAAAATATATACTTGTCTTTATGTCTTGCAGCAAAACTCTACAGACATGTCTTGATTATTATTTTAGCAAAAAAGTTTCACTTTTTGCGGCCTGAAATTGTGTTACTTGCAAGATTTTCATGATTTATTTTGTCACCCATAAGGAAAACAAAAATTTACATAAGCTCATATAGGTATGCATATTACTTCTATATAAATAAATGCCAATATCATTGTGTCAGTGCGTCACACTTTTTCGACTTTATTCTTACAGGCCGTAGCCCAACATATGATACCATTTTGGAATCAGGCCAACTCTGTGAGCAAATTAAAAACATTCTGCACCAGATCCCAACCCGCAATCCTGAAATTTTTGATTCATAAGTTTTCATTACTGCAATTGTTTTCGGCAATGTTTTTCAGTTTTTTTTTTTTTTTACATGTTTTTTTGCAACAAATGTTTTAGGATGAAAACAATTTTTATAACTTGGAAATAAATTTGGGAATAATTGAAATTAATTGTGAAATCCAGTGAAAGTTGCCCATGAAATAAAAATAATTGTTTTATGGAAAGTAAGGACCTACATGAAATTGTTTTTAAATTAAGTGGTGTCAAAAGAATTATCATTGAACTTTAAAAAGGTAAGCTTAAATATTAATGCAATACTTAAATGCAAAGATCAATTTTGAGTTATTCTGTAGTTTATTGTTGCCTATCGCATATGGAAGCAATATGTCACATAAAAAGAAATCTCCACCAACAGAAGACCAGATTGCAATCAAAAGAGCCAAGGTTTCAGTAAGGAAAAGAAAGTCCCATGCAAATAGAAACCCATATCAAATGGAAACCCATATCAAATGGCAACCCATATCAAATGGCAACCAAGAGAGTTTCCAGTCCTGAGAATATGTGGGGCAGCTTTTAAGCTAGTATTATTATAAACGATATTTTTATTGCTACGTGTATTTGAGTTGCTATCCTTGATTATTTTTTTTTATTTTCTTAAGCAGCAAAAATATTAACAACCAGCCAAGATTGAAAAATCCTACTGTTTCACCTTTTCTATCAGTAAAACCTCTTCAATAGCTAGAATGTGCCTTTACCAATTTGGCTATGGAGACACTTCTCGTTGGGACTTCTACAAATCTATAAATGTTAGCTTGTGCCTGAAATGTAAACAAAAAGAATTTTTAAAAGAATTTTTTTATCCAACATTGTTATAATAATAATATTGGTTAAAATATACATTTTTAAAATACACAGACAGACACATGTATATATATAATATATATACATGCCTACATATCCAACCACACATTTACATGCAGAAGCATGTATGTAATTTATGTTGTTGTTAGCTTCTGACATATGCATGAAGCATGACTATGCAGAAACAAATGTTACAGAGAAGGTCATAAATGCATTCAATTCAAGCATAACTCAAGAATTTCCATATTGTCGCCGCCCACAACTAAAGAAAATAATATTTCTAAATACACTTACCTGTCACATATACAAGTACCTGAGTCACTTAATGCACTTTTTGTGCTTTAAAAAATAAAGTATGGCATTATATATAACAGAAAAACCAACAAAAGTAATGGAATGGATACATGAACTGGAAAGAAATGGCCAAAAGACAGAACCTACTGATGCAATAATACACAGTGCTCAATGTCTAAATGGACAATACCGAGCAATCATGCGACGATGTGAGGGGCTCAAAATAAAAAGAGATAAAGTTCAGATTACTACTTTAGTTTCTCACTAATGTCAATGTTAGGCAACCAGAATGAGGATATATGTATATATATTATATTAGGTTGGTGCAAAAATAATGTCGGTTTTTTGACGTTAAAAAATACGTCAAAAACCGACATTATTTTTGCACCAACCTAATATATATTTAAGAAAATGCTAAAATGCCAACCAACCTTACAACCCGGGTTTCAACCATAAGGTATCTTTAGGCAAGTGGAAGGATGTACAAGCCAAAGAAAACTACTCCAATATATCAGAACACCGGAAGTGAGACGGTAAAAGTATAAGAATGGCAGGGAGAGAGGAAAAAGAAAAGAAAAAAATAATTGAGGAAAAGGAGGGGAAATTAGGGAAAAAAATTAATTATTTTAATTTCACTCATCAAGGTTCATAGGTACCTAAAAATATTTACTTAAATGTCTGCACCTTGACATAATCTTAGTTCTCTCATTTAACAAGACAGCTTTATCAGGATATGTGGCAATGGCCAATTTCTCTTCCTGGTACAACTGGCAACAGTTACCATGAATTCTGCCAGGTTTTACCCTCCTTACTATATTTCACTTTACACAAGGACACACACAATCAGCAAGCTTGGTGTTATTTCTATGGCTCTTCAACCTAAAAATAAAGCATGATTGTAAAATCTTTTTTTGAAAGGGGCCCTCAGTACATCCAATGTATATGTTCTTGTACTATCACTGACGTTAGCAGTGTAAATTATGCCTTCTGTGCAGCATTCACTATCCAATGGACAATTATTTTTATTGCTGCATTTGCATTTCTTCTTTTCTTCCCTTCCACCTCTTTCCATTTCCAAGATTTTAATATTATGGCTCTTAATAACATTTTCCATGTTACTAGAGGAACTGTAACTCAGTTTCACCATGTTTCTATTAAACACCTAACTAATAAGGGGTTTTTAAGAAAATGCTTATCCAATAGCTTAAAAATGTCTTTCCAATTTTGGTTTTTAACTGCAAATTAAGTGGGTTTAAACCAGATCATGTCCCTGCTTGTAAATTTACATTTAGGCTGGGCATGAGATTTGAAAACCAAGTTGGTGATATGCTCCTCTGCTCTCAAAGCATTTTCATATTCTTTTTCATATAATTAAAAATCTCATTTCTGGATGAATTTCTTGAGATTCTACATTCACCACCTCTGGGGGTGTGCCTGATTACACTCATGGGGTGGTTTGACCGGGTATTCATGTATTTGAGGACATCCTTTAGTTTCATATAAGGTGAAACAATACCAGCAGTGAGGTCAAATTCAACATCCAGATATTTGACAATTTTCTAGTCCAACTCAACTGTAATATTGAAGCTTAATTCTTTAAATGTCTTAAAAAGCTTCTTTCGAATAGTATCATTGACCCTTCTATTATCAGGCACAGTCATTAGGCCACCGTCCCTGTATAATCTGTGGCTGTCTATATGGACAATTTTATTGATTTTACCCAATATATAAATGCCCATAAGCTCAGAAACTTCTGCCCCATCAAGAGATCATTGGAGAACATCAAAGCCACTATCACAAGATTTTTTTAACCATGTCTTTCCATTATGAAATAACACAGACTTTCTACAGTGCAAAATAACTTTTGAATAGCCTGGTTGAATAGATACAAATTGTTTGACATAATTCAATGCTTCTGTAAGACCTTTCTCAGTAATGGATGGGTAAAAGTTGCAAATATATTTAATGAAGACCAAATCATTCTTCTACTGTTAAACCAGGCAATAATACACTCACTAGTGCTTTGCCACTGACTGACTTACATGCCTACCCTCAGTAAATTATAGACATTTTGAATAATAACATGGCTGATTACACCGAATTCCATCTTTGTTGGGTTAATAAGGCGAAATGAAGTACAACTGTGGAAATCTTCTTTATGGTCCTTAACCATGATAAACACTTCCCTTTCACAAAGTGTATGCATTTTGTTGTCAATGCCCATTTTATTTGCAATATTCTTTGCTTCTTTGTCAATAAGATCAACATAAGAATTGAAAGCTTTCCTCTAAAATTCAGCAACCTCATTTGCAACTTTTCTTTTGTAATTGCCAGGGCTTATTAAATATATATTTTTTTGTTTTGTCACCCATGACTAATATTTTCTTTGTATTTTTGATTTCCTTAATTTTCGCCATTAACTCTTGTTGGAAGCTGCATTTAGTTTTTCTTAACTGCAAGTTGTCCATAATGCTTAAAAGGTCTCTGTCACAGCCAGACAAAGCCTCTACAACCAGTGAATACCTCCTGGTTTCAAGGTGAAATATATCATTACTTTAACACCCACTAGTATATATATTTAAAGCAAATAGGGCCTTCCATCTCATTCTGCCTAAAAAGGATTCAATCCTATTCAATAACGCAAGTTTGTAATTATACCTACTTGGTATAGGGATGTTCTTCAAGGAGTGTTTAATGTTAGGTTCTTGCATCGTAACAGGCATCAACAATAAGAGAAGAAAACAGATGAATATGCCTCATGCAGCATTCAAATCATAAAAATCAAGAAGGTGTACAAATATGTCACACACCAAAAAAGTGCTCAGTCGGCAATGAGAGCAAGAATACAGGTAGAAATGTAAAAGGAAGATTGAAAATAACCATGCATATAAGGTAAAGACAACAAAAAAGTGCTCAATACAAAACTGAAAATCAAGCATGTAAAGCTAAGATATTTAAGAAAAGGCCAGACAACCTCACAAGCTGAGTTTTGACCATAAGGACTCCTCAGGTAATTTTGTATTGAGCACATTTTTGTTATCTATACCTTTTAGGTGTGACTGCTTTCAGTCTTCCTTTTACATTTATATATATATATATATATATATATATATATATATATATATATATATATATATATATAATTTGTAAGTTAAATGAAAAGTAACTTTGAGAAAGTAATAAAGTAAAAATTCATAAAACAGGAATAGTGTTCACATGCAAAAGGGATACAGTCAAATGGTCATAACCTTCTGACTTCAAGTCAAGAAAGAACATAAATGTGTGGATAAGACTGAGAATTATCCAGTTTTTATTGGTTGGGAAGAAATCCCAGAATGCATCTGCAGGATTTGTCTATAAATTTAAGAAGTAAATGTTTTTAGTAACCAATCCTACAGTTATTGTTAGCTGTTTTTAGTTGTTTGTTTTTTTCAGTTTAGCCAGGGTATGAAAGTACATAGGACCTGTTTTATTTTTTTGCCTCTTTTATTTTTTGTTTTTGTACCTCAACCTTCCGTATTAGGTGATAAATTTCTCAATTCTCTGCTGGGTGTAAGACATTTTCAGAATTCATTTCTTTTTCTTTGTTTGCTTTGAATTTTGAAATGTTTCACCCAGTTAACTGAGATTATTTGCCACAGATAGTTTTTTGGGGAGATTTTGCAGGTGCATATATATATATATATATATATATATATATATATATATATAAAAGGAAGAGGTTATATTAGTTCCAACAAGAGAAAAGTGTGTATATTAAAAAGAAGAGAGAAATTGCAAACGTTTTTGGTTGTAATCTGGATTTTTAAAAAAAAGTATTATGATTTATTTTCCATAATTTTGCTACATGAGTTTCCAGTCTTGCAACCATCATCAGTCAAAGTGTGGAGATTTCCACATATTATTAAAAATAATTTATTTTTTCTTTATGTTTTTCGATGTTAAATATTCTCGATATGAAGCATTCTCTTTTTTTGTGGAAGTGATCCAAACATCTTTCTTTAACTGGCAGTGAAAATTTCTGCATGAAGGGTTATAAAACAATTAAGATTGGTTTGAGAAATGATGGAGTAGTTATCAGCATGGTTATCTTTTAATGATCCCTGTGTGTTCTTAGATCTATTTCCATATTCGTGTGCTTTTGTCAGCATGCGTGTATATATGTGTATATCCCCTTTCCATACAAACACACTGTCTCACTACAAAGAATCAGTGAACACATCTGTACACCCACACACACATATACACACACATACAAAAACACACACACACATACCATCCCATTACAAGGAATCAGTACACACACACAGATACATACATACACATACTTCCCAAATTACATGGAATTAGTATACACACACACACACACATATATGTACACACATAATTCCTAAGTTGTGTGGGGTTTGTGTGCATGCCTGTGAGTAGTTCTCCTGCTTTTGTCAATATATACATATATACATACATACATATATATATATATATATATATATATATATATATATATATACACACACACACATTTGTGCCCCACAAACACCCGCATGTGCTTGTATGTGAGTGGTCTGATTACTGTATTTGGTCACTATGTGTTCCTGTTGTGTGCTTTGGCATATGGTGTTATGATCTATTTAGTACTGGTTTAAATTTGTTTATGAAGTTTTTTCTTGTCTTTGTAGGTAAGAATAATTGACTGTTTGATATATTGGCATAATTTTAAATTTTCCCTGGTTACATTTGAAGATGTGTTGTGATACAAAAAGTTTTCTGTCATCTGGTAATTTTATGTTGCTTTTGTGTAGGGAGACCCTGTTGTTTAGTTGTTGACTGATACCTATATATGACTTCTTGCATTTTGTGCATTTGAGTACATAAATTTGGAGTTGTAGTTTAAGTTTTTATTTATTATGAATGTTGTTTTTAGCTTTTTAAAACTGTAGGATTTCCTTCTGTAATGATGTCACAAACCCCACATCTTTTTTTGTTGCATTTTGTGACTCCCTGTATTGTGTGTTGGTTAAATTTAGATGAAGTTAATATGTGTTTTAGGTTTTTAGATTGGTATTTGCTTTTAATTATTTTGGTTTTTAGTATATTTTTCAGTTTATTATTCTTGCTAAGTAGGTCTAGATATTTTGTAATTTCTGTGAATAATTCTGGATTGTTTTTGTTGTATGTTGAGACATATGCTAGAATTTGTTCGATGTTACGTTTCTTTTTATTTCTAAGTTGATCTAATTTTTTGGGCGAGTTCAAAACCTTTGTTCAAAATCCCACAACACTAATAAACAAAGGTGTTGAACTTGCAAAACAAAATTCCTCTTCACCAACTTAAAAATAAAAAGGAACATAACATCAAACAAAAATCTTGAAATCTGGTTTGTGGTTCTTTAACGTTATATAGCACTCTCTTTCATTTAGTTTACCTAATCTATTACTAATTTTCAGTTTGTCTGTGATTTTTTTTACTGCTAGTATTAATATTCTCCATCATATTGAGGTAATTATTATTTGCCTTTTTATAGTTCTTATGTAAATCCTTATTTATTAGATGGTTGTAGTTTCCTGTTTTATCCGTTCTGTTAATCTCTTTTACTATTCTATCCAGCCATTTTTGGAAGTGGCATTTCTTTTCATGGAAACTTATGTTATTTATTATTTCCAATAAGTCATTTTCAAAACCAGAAAAACTATGAATAAACAGTGCTGTTTTTTTTTACTGTTAAAACCATAAACCTCATTATTGTTTTTGTTTTGTAAGTCATTCCATTGAAGGAAGAAGTAAGCTCTTCATCTCATCTTTCGTATAAGTTCCTCTGTTTTTTGCATTAATATAACAAAATAATCCTTTTCGTTGGTATTAATATAGCTATGGCTCCTAATCAAAATCGAGCACTCTTAATCTTTGTTTTTAACAAGAAAAAATATGGAAAAAATAAATTTCAGAATTTCTCTGAAGAAGATTCCTAATACCAAAGGACCACAAACAGATTTCAAGTCTAATCCGACTACAAGGATAATAAACCCAACAAGACCTGAGATCAGAAAAATTAGGAAAAAGATCTTTGAAAATGAATGAATCAATCAACCAATCAGTACTTACCTGTCATATAGACAAGTACTTGCCACTTTATACCCATAAAATAAAGTGTGACACTACTTTTCAGAATTACTTCTACTCTCATAATAAAAATATATACATGTATATGTTGTGGATTCCGTGTGAAAAATCGGTCTCCAATAAATGACAAATGCAAGTATTTAAGCTAAGAAATTAAATGTATTTACACAAAATACAAAAGGTAATGCTGTTAGTAAAATCCAGCAATGCCAGTTAGTATTAATCAAAGATCGCTATATACAGTCTCGAAGTAAATTTCCTTAGAGTCGGGCGTCCTTGTAACTGACTTCTACCGTCAACTCAATCACAGTGTCTCAGTACTTTCCACTCTGTTTCTCCACTCTGTTTCTCTACCATCAGACATACTGACTGACTGACTGACTGACTGTGGCTATTTTATGGCAGCAGGATGAGTCCAATTATTTCAGAAAAGGGTGGACTCCATAATAGTATATAATTTTAATTATTATTTTAAAACAATGGTTTTTAATCAGACACTATTTCTTATAGCTATAAATATTATTTTCTTATAGGAATAAATATAAATTTTGTTATTATGTTTTTAATATTATCTTCTCATTAGTATAAATATTATTTTCTTCGGTATCATAAGTATTATTTTCTTATTATAATAAATATTTTATCGGTTTGAGTAGGTAACTTGTTTATTTATTTATTTTTTTTGCTTTTCTTAAAAAGTGAAATGAATATCTAGAGGCTAAAAGCTTAAAAGTCATTAAATATCGGAACCTGTATTTTGTTTTTCAATCAGGAAAAACACTTTTAAGCTAAGTACAACTTACTGTTAACTTAAAAATCATTTTCTTGATTGAAAAAGGGAATTGATTCCTGTTAGGAGACACATTTTTTTATTCAGACTCTCAACCTCTAAGCTGATAGACATTAATTCCACTATGATGGTCAACTCAAACCAGTATTCAGATATCACCATGATAGATTAATCAGGTGACTTCATTATAATATTGGGTTAGAGACGTGATCCCAGTGTGCAATACCGTAGGGAAGTGCCTGAAACCCATACACCAGGTTGACTTAAGCATTGTAAGTGAAATGGGGTGGATGAAACTGTTTGAAATTTGCTGATGGTTGTGCTTGCAAAAAGTTACAAGTCATCATGACCGAGGGTTTGCGTATACTGGCCTTGTTCAAAATGGTGATCACACTAGTTTTCTCTCCCTGAAACAGTAACTAAAGTCTGCTCAGCATAGTTACACTATAACTTATAGGTAGGCTCTGTGGGTATTAAAGAAACACAAATGTAACTGAGCTGATGTCTGCAACAGGGATTAGTTAACCAACTTATCAAATAGGCATACTTGGAAATGAGTAGCTAGTAATTTATAATATATATATATATATATATATATATAAGAACCACCTATCCCATCTAAACGTCATCCAAATAAGCACAAATACTTCCCAAACCATTATGGATATAATCAGATCCTCAAACACCCATAGCAATAATATTTCTGAAGCAGGTATATATAAATAAATTGCCTATACTGTTCCTCACAATCCATTGGAGAAACATGCAGAAATTTTAAAAAAATGCATCTATGAGCACAAAAGAGACATCATATATAACAATTTCACAAATGCACTAGTCATACATAGAAATAAATTCAACCGCAGTTTTGATTTTATAAATGCTACACTCATAAAAAATAGAATAATTTACTCGGAAGGCAAATTCTCTAGAGTGCTACCACTGAATATTATCCAAATATTAATCTTCACACAAGTTTTTTCCCAATATCACCTTTCCTAACAGAATCACTACTCTCCCGAGCCAACATACTCAACATATATATCAAGAAATCAACAGAAAATGGCTGTATCCATTAACACAAATCAAATATTTCTACATGTGAAAATATTCTCTTCAAACAAAGTAATTGATGTAATTTTTCAGTTCATCATATGAATATACAATAGTTTTCTTCTAGTTGCTAATGACATTTTGTTTGTTCTTTATAGATACTTTTTTTCAAGAAATTCTTTTTGTTTTTTGCCTTGAA
Source organism: Acanthosepion lycidas (assembly GCA_963932145.1). NCBI lineage: Eukaryota > Metazoa > Mollusca > Cephalopoda > Sepiida > Sepiidae > Acanthosepion > Acanthosepion lycidas. The sequence goes on along the minus strand of OZ010574.1, from coordinate 62,938,014 downwards.
AAAGTCTGCATTGGACAAAACACATCGGCTAAAACTAGTTTTCCTCTTGTCTTTTTCCCCCTATATATATATATATATATATATATATATATATATATATATATATATATATATATATATAAGTTTTAGAAAAACTAGAAACAAAAACAAATAACAGTTACACTTAGCATCAGAAAAAGAGAGTTGAAATTTCTAGGGCACATAATGAGGAAAGAGGGCTTGGAAATTTTGATATTCACAGGACAGATTGAAGGCAAGAGGAAAGCATTACATAACTGAACTAGCAAGCTTGAATAAATGGATGCTGGAACAAAGTTTAGAAGAGATAACGAAAAGACAAAATTTATTAAGGGCTGCAAAGACCAGGAAATTGTGGGGAGCCAGATTTCATTGATGTCCTGAAGGAACATTGCACATCAAAAAAGAATACTAAATTGGTAGCTAGGTTTTATTATTTTACACTTGTAACCATAAGTTCTATGTTAACAGTTTCTTCTCTTATACTACTGACTTGTGGAACTTTCTTCTGTCTACTTGCTTTCCTGTCAACTTTGATTTTCAAAAATGTAAATACCATGGACAGAATATGTGAGCAATGAAAGTGTTTTAAGGAAAAGATAATCATAAAGAACACTTATATCTAGAATCAGAAAGAGATAATTTCAATTTATGGGATATAATAAGGAAAGAGGGCTTGGAAAATTTAACTCTCACAGGACATATTGAAGGCAACAGATGACTGGAGGCAAAACTGACTTGTCACTTTTAGTACCTCGAAAACCAAATTAGTAAGGTTTCTTCATGATCAAGGATACTCAGAATCTTTGTTTATCATGATGAATTAGTGTTCTCTCCCAGAGTAACAACAAAAAGATGTAGATATAGTGATTAATAAAGAAATGTGAGTTTGATATAGAAGTCTTGTTCTTACATGACCACATAGTGCTGGGTTTGACCGATAATCAGGCTTGGAAAAAAATGTTAAAATATCTGATGCTAACTCTCAGTAATGCATTAACATATGCTGCAGTTGTGAAGCTATGGTTATACAGCTGAATACTATGGGAGTCTTTTTTTTATAATTTTTTTTTGTTCACCCCATACAAGGCCTGAATGAGACAGAATAAGTAAACAAAGTCCAAAAACAATCAGATAAAATGGAAATGATGCTATATTCTCAAAGCATATTGCAGGTTTTTAAAAAAAAAAATAACTTGATAAGTTTCAAGTTTTTAAAAGTATTGGCCAACCAGTTTAATATAATAATATTACAAAAAAAATTAATTAAAATGTAATTGTAGTTTATTTTTTGGAGAATAAAGTTGCTAAAAAATGGAAATAACTCATGACACAAACTAATATTTGAACTGCTAGGAAATTTTATTAATTTGGAAAAGATTTTAAAATAACTCAGAATATTTACTGGGAACAAACTGCCTGCATATGGATTGAAAATGAATTGAGTAAATAGACAAACAGAGAAAATGGCATAAGACATTTATGTGTCTTCTCATTGGATTTATTCAACCTCTACAGTAATCTTAATAGAACTAGAAGTTCTACCAGGATTTATTACTGGCAGACGTAATTTTAATGACATAGGATACACAGATGATACTATATTGACAAACAGAGAAAGAAAACTGCAGGAACTCTTATAAAGGAATGTAAAAAGAAAGCTAACCATGTCAAGCAAGAAGTTAAAATGTATGACTGTTAGCAAAAAGAATAAGTCAAAATTGCAAATAATGGGGAATATATAATTATATATAATATGTAATTGTATTTTATTTTTTAAAGAATAAAGTTGATAAAGAAAAACGGAAATTATTTATGACTAAAAGAAGTGGAACAGAAAAATGAAAAAGAAATAAGATAATTATTTCCATCAAATAACAACAGAGTGAGAAAAAATAGAAAGAAATATATATTTGAGAAAGAAAGAGATAAAATGAAAATGAAGCCATATTCTCAAAGTTTATTGTAAATTTATACTTAGTTTTTCTATGAAAAGAACTTGATATTTCTCAAGTTTATAAATGGATGGGCCAATGTGTACAGTAATATTTAGTGGTGACTTTTGGTTTATAGTTAGTTTCTTTTAACTTGATAATTCCCATGTGCCAAAAGCAACAAAAAAGACATAAATAAGTATTGAAGAAATATGAGTTTAATATTGCAGTTTTTTTGTGGTTACTTTTTTCTTTTAACTTTATGCATATAACTGTGCATCTAGACTGCACAAGGGATTTAAAAAGACAGTTTAAATCTATAGAAAAATCATTCATTCATTTATTCAGTTAGCACATTTTGTGCTGCCACTGTGGTCCCCACTCCCCTTCATCTGACAATTGCGGTTCATGGCGACACTCAAGGAAGAATAGTGCAATGGCTTGCCGGCTTCTTTTGCACTGGGGATGTTTAGGTTACCCCATCCCTCTTCTCAGAATAGAAAAATAGATTTTATTTATTTGATCAACTAATACCTGTTGGGTCTGAAGAATATAGAATTGGAAAAACTGACTGAGTTCAACTGATTGTTTTCCTTATATTTTCATATTAGTTCAAACACGTCATATATAGTGTTATCATGTGACATTACAAAACTACTGGTTACTTCCTGCTTCAAATCTTTATATCTCACATGACTGTACTAAGTTGCCATTTGTTGACTGACTTGCAAGCTCTCTACATGTTTTGTTTACCTTGCTACAAAAATGTAAATTGACTATTTCTACTATTATGTATATTTAACTATTCTAATACTAACTAAATACTAAATCAATAATGCTGTCTTACTATGTCAAAGTATTTAACCTGTTTTTAGTGGGTTAGGAGGTTGTTATTCAAAGTTGAGAAAGTATTGGCATTAATGAACAAAAATTAAAATTGTTGATTTTGTTGAGAAAATAGACTAAGAAAATAGTGAAATAAAACAAAATAGAAATTATTATTCATTGTTCTTGTTTTCAGTTCTCAAGGACAAAGAAAATGTATAAATACCTTTTCATATGTGTAGGTTTTATTACAATTCTTATTGGTTTAAAAAAAAACATTGTCAAGGAATGAAGTTAGTTAAAATAATAGTGGTCTCGATGAAAAAACAATCCTTTTGACACTGTTTTTTAAAAGTGTCACATGACTCCGATAAGTTGCCAGTCGTTGACTGAGTTGCAAGCTGTGCACATATTTTGCACCTACTTACATTCTGGCTGTTTCTACTCTTATGTACATCTAACTATTAGAAAAATTTCAATAATCACAGCCTAGCAGCTGATCTCTCCTCTGATCAAATTCTAACAGTTCAATGTGGGTGGGAGCAAACCTAGAAATTTCTCCAGATATAATGAACAGTTGTATTCTGAATGAGGTTCCTTGCTTTGGGTGTCTATTGGGACTCAAGTTATTTACAATCCATTGCTATTTGTTGGTTCTTTATGACACTCTAGACAGTATCCAATTCCTCCTGCCATGCCATGTCCTATCTTTACAAGAGATATTGTATTGCTGTCATATCTGGGCTGGAGCTGCACAATCTTCACCTTCTAGCTTTGACAGAGTTCAAAGGCATTTACATGGCCTTTTTGGTGTTGAATTATTTCAACTCATTTTCCACAGGCTTCTCTTTCACTATTTACGTGGCAAACGTTCAAACATTACTTAGTTATACTAGTTCAACTCATATGTATACGCCATTGCTGAAAATGTTGGAAAAATGGTTGGTTTCTTGTATCCAATACCTCTTGCTACAAGAGCCATATCAAACCAAAAAAAGGGAGTTCTAAAGACATATCTGGGATGGAGCTGCTCAGTCTTATTTTCAAAACTTCAAAAGTATCTATGCAGCCATGAAGAAGATGAATTATTTAACACCCTAAAAACTCCTTCTTTCGAACACTGCAAGCTTCTCACTATTCAAAATGTTTTGATGAGCTACATTCTTTAGTCCCCCTAATTCTAACCTTCGCAGTTAAGACCTGGCAGGCAGCTTACTGAAGGGCGCGGACAAGACTTTGATATGGAAACATCACGCATATGAGACAAACGCAGCCAAAACACCAGAAGCAGAAACAAGGACAAACAAATTTGAAATGACATGAAGTAACATGAACAACACACCACTCCCATTGTTTGGTCAATGCTGCATACTACCAGACTCTGTATTTACTTGTCACTCAATGGTGACAACATGTGACACATGGTCAGTTTCATGTGGGGTACCTGAGCACATAAAAAATTGCCCAGCCCCCACAACTGTCAGTTGCACTGGCATCGGTATTACTACCCATCCCCCTCTTTAGTACACAGAGGGGCAGGGGTACTGCCTCAGGCAGATGTTCCCTGGGACTGGGCATCTTTCAATATTTTCTCAGCTGCACTCTGTAGACAGAGGAACAACTGAGTTACACTCTGCCCAAAGACAAAAACACAACTGAGAGATGATAACTGTGAGTAGGACAGCATACTACCAAACTCTCCCTCTTCCCAGAAAATATGTCTGCTACAGCCTAATACTTTAGCAGTTGGTTAGCAAAGGAATCATTTGTATAACAAACGCTGCTCAGCTCAGCTCAGCTCATCATGCCCACTATCCCATGGGGAAGCTGGTAATCACTTTCTTCATATCCAGACATTTCAGGGTTCACACCGGCTCAGTTCTGGCAGGATAGCCATGTGCTGTCTTTCCATTGGCTGCTCCATTTGCATTTCATTTCTACTACAGGGTCAAATCATCTTTATTCCCTTCATATTCTGTTAATAAAAAAAAAAGCTTCCCCTTAAAAAGTTTCTTCCTATGAACTGCTACTTTGTGGAACTGACTCCCAAGAGGATGCTTTCCAAATCACTAAAATCTTGATCTCTTTGTCTAGGGTTAGCCATTATCTTTCTCACATATCCTCATAAACTGCGCTTCCTACCTCTAACATTTACTACCCATACAATAACCTCCTTCAGTAAGCCTCTACCATGAATGGCTCTTGGGCCTTGTATAAGGTGAACATTAACAAACAGATAAAAAGGGAGATGGGGACTAAAAAACTGATAATATTATATGAATGGGTGGCAGAACAGAAGTGGAAGGAGTGGTAAAAAAAACATTGCTTGCAGCTACTAAAGATAAAAGTTGTGGAAAGCTGAAATTTAGAAGAAAAAATTTTTTTTTATTCCCATATATTTAGCTAGTAATTAATCTTTTGATCATACAAAATCTGAAAAGAAAATTGTGTCAAACACACACACACAAAAGTTCCATATCACATTGAAACATTGGTTCCCATATGATCTCCAAAGCAACATCAAGCCTGGTTAGTACCTAAATGGGTGACAGCTTGGGAATATCAGGTGCTGTAAGCTTGAATGTATGGGTGGTGTAATGGATAATGGCTCTGAATTGCTAATTGGGGAGCCAAGTTCCAATTCCAGTTGGGCTTTTTATATTCACTTACAAGCAAATACAGTTGGTGTGAATCCAGCTCTTCTCTCTCTCCATTTATAAGTTAATTTACTGAAATCATTATCTCCAGAAAAAATTCTTACAATCTATATAAATAAATGCAAATTTCAGTGTGTCAGACTTTTTCAACTTTACTCCTAGAGGCCATAGCCTAACTTATACCATTTTCGAATCAGACAAACTCCATGAGTAAATTAAAGATTCCAGGCCAGATCTGGACCTGCATCCTGAATTTTAAATTCCCAAGATCTCCTTACTGCAATTATTTTTCGTAATTTTTCTACTTGATTTTTTGTGACAATTTTTTCGGTACAATAACAATTTTTATAACTTGGAAATAAGTTTGAGAATAATCAAAATTAATTGTAAAATCCAGCAAAAGTCACACATGAAATAAAAATAATTGTTTGTATAGAAAGTAAGGACCTACATACATCAAATTGTTGTAAATTAAGTGACAGAAGAAGAATTATCGTTGAACTTTTACAAGTAAGCTTAAATATTAATGCAATACTTAAATACAGCAATCAATTCTGAGTTCTTCTGTAATTTTTTGTTGACTATCACATACGGCAGCAGTATGCCTCACAAAAGGAGATTGAAATCAAGAGCCAAGGCTGCAGTGAGGAAAAGAAAGTCCCATGTAAATGACAACCCTGATCAAACAGAAGCCAGGAAAGATTCTAGTACTGAGAATACGCACAGTGTTAGCGGCTCTCAAACTCCTGAACAAGCTGAAGGCCTAATCAAGAGCCCTTTGCAGGGGCTAGCTTAAATGCTGCCCAATAGAGTGGCTTTTAAGCTAGTTTAAAAATATTTTCTGGCTTTAAATAACCTGAAAATGGTTGATAGAAAATGGATTAATCAATCAATCATTCAGTAACACTCTGCAAAGAGTGGCTCTTGGGACTTATATAGGATGAATATTATTAAAAAGATAAAAAGAGAGATGGGGGGGCACCAACATGATGAGCTTATATGAATGGATGAATGATAAGGAAATAAACATTGCTCACAAAGGAAATTGTGGATAGCCATGATTTCCTACATCCTGAAGAGATATGGCATACAGAAGAAGAAATTTTTTTATATTCCTACATATTTAGTGATTAATCTTTTGATCATTCAAAATGTGGAAATAAAATTGTGTCACACACAAAAAAAAGGTCCAAGCATATCTAAGAATTATAATAGGTTTTTAGTCAAGACAAAACACATATAAATCAAAAACTGACCTGAAAAAATGCCAACAATCTCTCATGATATGGATTATTGCATGTGTAACATCTCTATATTATGTCTATAAGCCATATGCAGGCATATATTATCAAAGAAATCAGTCTCCAGTGTAAAGACTTATATCTGTTGGTTATTCTACATGGCACATAGGAAAGAAAAGATCATACACACATTCCTGTCTGGTAAGAAAATAACAGTCAAACAAATTTTAACTGCAGTTGATACACTGCACCCACAAAATAAATTAAAATCCTATCTATTGCATGAGATTCTAATACAATGTTTGGGATGGGCAGTAGATGTGGAAGCAGAAAGTGAACTTCAAAATCCTGACCAAGTCAGTTAAATTCACTTAGCACTAATGTTTTTAAGAAACGTATTATTCAAAAATCCATCTCCTCTACCCCTAACTATAGGTTACATAGAAGGGCAGAATGTGCTATCTAGCCATGGCTGGCAGCTAGTCTATGAGAGGACAACTCTGAATTTCAAACCATCAAGAAAGCAGCAGAAAAACTATTTTCTCTAGGAGCCATGGATGTTAAGAAAAGGAAGCATTGGAGAGACATTTTTCATCTAAAGGGAAATGGCTTTTAAAATAATTTTGAAGGGAAAAATTAAGATACATGTCATTTATATAAATATGAGTGGTTTACAGAAGAAACATTCATTGAAGATAAATATGAGTGGCTAACGAGGTACAGGGCGTCTTCATCTCACATAAAACATGACATTGTTTCATTACTAATCTTTACTTTTTCTGATATCACACGACACTTCATTTATAATGTCTGTTATGTAGAGAAGTGGTTCACAAAATAGGATTTCAAATATTATTATGGATTATGTGCAATTGAATGCATGAGTTCCAGTGTAAATAGTTATAAATAATTGGTGACTGATTTTATCATTGGGATATTTCTGTATTATATCAAGTATTAAGAATATAGTAACTAGGGTTTGCAAATTGGAAGAGAGAGTTATCATTGATATTGTTCTGACTTGGAATGATGTAGAGATTCCACAGAAATAATGACAATATATGTAGAATCCCTTCAACCTAAAAAGAATATCAATCATTGTCGGGTTTATACTTGAGTCTATCACAAAACATTGTTTGGATTAATACTTAAATCTATAGGAAAACATTGGTTGGGCTTATACTTAAGTCTGTAGGGAAACAGACATTGTATTTATACTTGAGTCTATATGTAAAGATTTGTTGTGTTTATATTAGTAGAATTTATTCTTGAGTCTAGTCCTGGGTATGACAATAAACGATAAGGCCTCGGAGATTGGAGGATCAGAGGAGCATGGAACCACCTCTTAATTGCTGCTGTTCTCAGGTTCACCCTAACCTGGGGTGATAGCACATGTTAGGGTCACAGCTATAGGCAAATAATGGAACCTTAAACAAAAAAGGAACATGAAAGTATAAAATAGATTTTTATAGTAAAAATACCAGCAATACATTTTTATATAAAAAAAATTACCAACAATACATATAGTAGAATGAAGAAAAAATACATTTTATAGCAAAATGACCAAAAATAAATTGCCCAGAATTGGAGGTAGTCAAAATAATAGCAGTGTCAATGGAAAAAAAAAGGTCCTTTTGACACTCCTTTTTTTGCAGGCACAAAGGTCCAAGTTGGCCAAAAATTCATTACAAAGCACCAAAACATTTTCCTCAGAATGTAAAATATAAATTTTCATTCTGAATCTGTTTATTATATAAACACATCACACAACTGGTTTGAGAATTTTGATCTTAAAATTTATTCATAAAAAATAAAATCACATTTTCACACAACTATCTAAATGCAGCCTTTTTTAGTACATCTGCTCCAATTGCAAAAGGATTCTACCTTTTGCAATTGGAGCAGATGTACTAGGAATTACTTACAGGAAGTTGAATGGATATTTTTATGTTAAATGATTCTCTAGCATATTTTTTCATTGCCAACATTTGAAACAATTTAGAACCATTTTCCTCTGGCAACATAATATGAGGAATACTGGAAAATTGCTCCAAATGAAATACATACATACGTAGCTGTGTTTTTTGTTTTTCTTTTTTTTATTGACGCTGCACAAAGCTAGGTGGGTTCTGCCTGACAAAGGATTTATCATAATACTTTAAAGCAAGGTTTTATAAAGCTGGATGTTTTTTCTGACACCTAACTCAGAGATTCATGGTACTCTAAGTACACTGAGTGTTTTTATCAAAGCACCATTTGCTATTTGAACCAACATGCTCATCTTGGCTGTTATAATCACAATGTTTTAGCCAAACAACACAAAGCTAAATGACTGGTGATTATTAACTAATAAGAAATATCCCCTTAGCTTGGAAAGTGGAGTGAGAAAAATCTACTTCTATGGATTGAATAAAGATTCAGTTTATAGTAAGTGATTCGTGTCAAGAAATACAAGAGATCTAAAACAAATTTAATGTTCAGCAAGAACTTTGATTCAAAAGGAGTTGATCTGTTGGGTCCCTAATATGTACTGTTAATAAATTTATGAGTGATTTCTTCGATTAGTTATTTTAATAATCTATACAAATATAATATTTATCTGCATTTAGACAAAATTAGTTCCTGAGAAAAATGAACTGTTTCATTAATCACTTCCTTTACTCCTATGAGTCTGAATTTTTAATCTTATTCGTTCAAGTCAATGTAAGGCACTCAGATACTTTTGACTATTAAGTGATCATCTTGCTTCAACTTGGTCTTGAAATAGGCTTTTTCTTCCAAGAGATATTTCCATTTCTCTGTTATATTAAACATATCAAATTTTTAACTTGAAAAGATATTGACATAAGTGATTTATATAATAACAGATGAATCATAGATACCATTGACCATTTTAAAAATATAAATGGAACGGAATAATTAAATGGTTTATTGGCGTCTATTCTAGTAGAGAATTCTTTATCTCTGCTTTATTGAATCTCAAGACTTTTGTTTCATTACATCTGTCTATTAAAATTCTCTCACAATTGCTGTCAGTTTTTGATGGTATAAATATACTACTAATAATAATAATACAATTCTCTCTTTAAAAAAAGATTCCTTATTGCTATGTGTGCCTTCAGGACATGTATGATCATAGTTTTGCACAACTTCCCAGTCTTTGTAGCTCTAAGCTTACTTTTGACCCATCCATTTATTTAAGCACATTAATTAGATTATTTGAAGTTTCTCTCTGTCCTTCTTTTGCCTTCAATATGTTTAGTGATTGTCAAGTTCTCGAAACCTTCTTTCCACCTTACATCCTTTTAGTTCCTATTTTTCTTTGGTTTTAATAATTAATATCTTGGTTCTTTCTAACAATTACCATCATTTTTCATGACATGGGTATATTAATCTTAAAATAATGATCCTAACTGGCACAAGACAAGGAAACTTTTCTTTTTTTTTTTAATAATGTCATGTTTCTTTAGTATGTACACAATAATGACATTCTACAGAATTTTCTTTATTATCTGTGAATTGCGATACATTCTTTGGAAACATAATTGGGTGGTTGCTTTTCAGTTTTCCAGTTTTTAGAATATTTGTTACCAAAGTCAGAATGGTCAGTCTACATTGTTATTTAATTGTTAACCCTTGACTTGAATAAGTTAAGATAGCAGTGATTGGGAAAACACCGCCTCTCGAGTTTTGTTCTATAAAGTAGCAATTCTTGGGAAGAAGTGCAGGTTAAAAGGTTATGTAAGAAAGATAACAGGTACCTCTAGACTTGAAGAGGTTAAGATTGTAGCGATTGGGAAGGCATCCTCTTGGGTGTTTGTTCCACAAAGTCGTAGTTCTTTGGAAGAACTGTCTGAGTGAAACTTCTTTCTTACTAACTGAGTATGTCGCATGATGGGTCATAGCTGGGAAGGTCAGAATGGCTGGAACTAAGGAATATAGTACATTAGAACATTTGCCTTGAGAATAGCAATAGATTAGTAAGAGGATTTGTAACTTTGTATGTTTAGTGACAGAAATTGAAAGAGAATATAGTTTATGAGAGTTTCAACAGTCAGGATGAATTTAATTAAAATGGATAGTTGGACACTGCTTAGTTTTATATTTCTCCAATGGTGATAGTTATTTGTGTTTTTAATGAAGTAAAAAAAAAAAAAAAAGAAAAAAGGCAAACTTGAAAGATCAAACATTTAATATTTTCTATTTTTCTTGAATATTAGACAAACCTCACTGTTATAATCTCATTGCTATAATAATATTATTAATCATGAAGGGGTGAACTAACCAACTCTAAAACATATCGTAATGAATATTTTGTTAAATGCTATAATCTTCAGCATGTTTTTTCAGAATGTGTTTTTTGTGTCTCGGTGAATGTTGTTAAATTTTACTCTGAAACACTTGTCATGACACAAAAGTTGATCTTTAAGATCTTTTTGTCATTTACCTATCTCATCTAAAAATAGATTTGTGTTTTCCTAAAATAATCTTTCACCCATATATGGACTGGTGCCCCTGCTATTTACCTAGAGTTCTTTGATAAAATCCAAATAAGAATCAGCAATATTATGGATCCTGATCAGACAGCTTGACTTCAGTCACTTGCCAACCACTGTAAGCTTACTTATCTGTGCCTCTTTTTTTTTTTTTTTGTAAATACCTTCATGGTAATTGTTTGGATGAGCTCTTCACTATAGTCCCTAGACTATATGAATTTAAGTGAAATACTAGACTGATTGTGATATCACATCAATTTACAACTGAGGTGGCTAGATGTAGCCATAACTTTTATGCTAACAGTTTCTTTTCTTGCACTTCTCACTTGTGGAACTCACTTCTAAATCTCTACTTTCCTGCCGATATTAATCTGCAAAAATTTAAATGCAATATCAATCTATGTCTACTGCCCTCCCAATTGCTCTGTTCTCATTACTCATGTTTCTATTCCTAATTCCTGCACATCCTATAATCTCTTGTGTGTTAGTGGCTGTAGTGCTTTGCTTGGGGTGATACAGGTTAAAAAAAATAATGTGGTCTAATGAATCCTGGCAGGTGGAACAAGTGGATGATGATTACAACAGAACCAGCAGAATAAGAGGGTTATGCATGACCGACTCAATATTATAACAGAATCAGTGGCAGTCTATCATGGCAGTTTCATAAATGGATTCAGCATGTCTCATTCCATATGTGCCATAGAAGAAGGCCATGAGATTAACTATATGGACCACTTCCTGGCAAGTTGAGGTCCACTTTAAACAAATTCACGTCATTGGTACTTTCTTCTTTAATTTTCTTTCACCTCCAACCAAGTATCACAAAGCCAAACAGTGATAGGGAATGAATGACAGGAGCAGGTTTTGGTGAAACTGGTAACTCCTAGTCATGAACTTGGATATTAGCAGTGAATTCATTCATCAACACCATCATCATAAAGGAAGTGATTGGCAAAGAAGAAATTAAATTCTTGAATGCAAGATAATGCTGAATACATATATATGATAAAATGGAAAAAGTTTAATCTGTAATATTGTGTTTCATATAAAAAAACATATTGTTTTCCCATATATATAAACGGTACAGTAGAAATACCTCCTATTTTTACCTTCCAGAAATTCCTCCCATGTAATAACTCCCACATTTTAAACAGTCTGTTCTGATTAAGTTATCTTGTTCACCAAACTTGTTGCAGACTGAGTGATTGGAATTTCCTTTAATTTTTTTTTTCCTACAAGTAATAATTTTATAGTCATACAAATCTCTATCTATAAAAGGCAGGATGTGTGTGTGTGTGTGTGTGTGTGTGTGTGTGTGTGTGTGTGTAACGAATGCACAGCCGCAATTTTCAGTGGATTTGCACCAAAATTTACAAGTTACCGCGAAGGCCATGACTGACTTTGCATTTCCCAACTCTCATTGATAGTGGAAATTATCGATGTTTTTCATGCTTCTACGGCAGTTTTCATGTAGTTTGTGGCCATTTTGTACTGGCCAGAGTGAGAGCCAATAGCTGGCTGCCACGAATAGGCAGGAAGATTCTATTGGCCAGCGTGAGAGCCAACAGCTGACTGACACAAATGTTAACTAGCATGCTAGCATGCAAAAATAATCGATAGCTGCATTTGTCACAAGTGGGAAAAATTTAAATCTACATGGCACCTTACTCCAATTGGCTCATTTGCTGGCTTAAACTCAACATTGATTCTGATTCCACAGAACTGGGTTGGGTGTGAAAAAGTATTTGTTAACATTCTTTTTTTATTCGGTTTTTCTAGTTACGAGTCCTTTTTTAAAGTTGATTGTTTTGTGTTCATTTTGTTTAGTTCTTTTTTCATAACAGTTTTAATGTTTAGCATAAAGCTTAGAAAAAATTTGCAGTGTGAGCTAGGCAAGAAGTAAGGCATGTAGCAACATCAGCATGGCAAAGGGCACTCCTTTAAAGTCAAGGAAGAGCAAAAATATTTTAAACCAAGTGATAGCGATTGCTGTATGAGTTGTATGATTTTTTAATCAAGCACGGGCAATGCCGGGCCATGCTGCTAGTAGATAATACAAATAGATACATGCAATTCCAATATATGTAAATCATAAGAAATATATAAATGGTCGATGCTAAATAAATGAACGTAGTGAACAGAGTTTCTCTTTGATTCATTACAAGTAGGTAAGTCTCTACGTGGAAGATTGGGGTAACAGAATTTTCTGGTTCTATTTTCCCTTGCTTTGTTTCATGCCAAATTCTGGGACAAATAATGAGAAAAAGGCTTGGAGAATTTGACACTCACAGGACATATGAGAGGCAAGAGGGTAACAGAGAAAAACCAAGCAACCTACCCAACAAGCTTGTTTAAATGAATAATAGATCAGGGAATGAGAGAGATAGTAAGGAGACAAAACTTACAAAGTACTACAAAGGAGAGGAGGTTATGGAGGTCCATGATCGGCACATAAAAGAATAAGAAGACTAAGTTCTTTAAATATCTCCAAGTTTCTTTTTAGGTTGTCAGTCTGATGTCCTGCATTTTAATCAGCATGTCTTATTCTCTGTTTAATCAGATAGATCTGACTGAAATGCATCAACACAACCTTAATCTATTTAAGTGGACAGGTGGGTTTCATTGTTCTTTTCTATGTCTTCCTATCTTTACTGTTGGTAAAGGTAAACTTGCTTACTTTGCAATTTACTTGATCATGTTTCTTTGGTATTGCTCGATACAAAATCTGTTCGACCTTACATTACTCAGCAGAATCTCTCATCTTCATTTCTTTCAGATTTCCTGGCATCAAAAGATTAATCATAAACTAGACATGAGAATAGAAGAAAACTTATTCTTCTGAACTTACAATCTTCTATGTGACATGTCTCTTCAGGACACAGGCGATCATGACTCTCCATAACTTTCTTTGTTGCTCCAAGAAATTTTTGTTTTTTGTCATTCCTCCCACTCCAGTTCTGCCACCCATTCACATAAGCTCATCAAGTTAATGCCCACCTCTCCTTTTTTATCTTTTTATTAATATTCAATCTATACAAAGCCTAAGAGACACCCAATGCAGAGTGTTACTGAAGGAGTGAATGATTTATTTCATTTTCTATGATTTATCAACCCATTGCAGTTTATTTAAAGCCAGAAAATATTTTTATGTTGTAAGAATTTTTTTATGGAGATAATAATGATTCTAGTAATACGAGTCTTACTAATTAACCCATAGCTGGGGAGAGAAGAGGTGGCTTCATACCTTTGCCAATGGTCTTTCCATTTAAGAGAATATAATGAACCCAACTAGAATTAGACCTCAGCTCTCCAATTAACAATTCAGAGCCATTATCCATTACACCACCTGCACATTTACAACACCTGATTTTCCCAGGCTGCCAACCATCTAGGTACTAACAAGGCTTGACGTTGCTTTGGTGTTTATATGGGAACCAATGTTTCAATGTGATATGGAACTTTTGTTGTTGTGTGTGTGTGTGTGTGTTTGACACAATTTTCTTTTCAGATTTTGTATGATTAAAAGATTAATCACTAACTAAATATATGGGACAACAAGAAAATTTTTTCTTCTAAATTTTGGCTCTCCACAGCTGCCTATCCTTAGTAGCTGCAAACAATGTTTGTTTTTTTCAACTTTCCTTCCACTCCTGTTCTGCCATTCATAACATATAAGCTCATCTCCCTTTATATATTTTTATTAATGTTCACCCTATACAAAGCCCAAGAGCCACTCAAAGTAGAGTCTTACTGAAGAAGTTTGTTGTATGTGCAGTAAGAGTTAGAGGTAAGAAGTGCAGTTTATGAGGATGTGTGAGAATGATAACAGTTAACTCTAGACTTAAAGAGATTAAGATTCTAGTGATTGGAAAAGCATCCTCTTGGGAGTCAGTTCCCTCAATTAGATTACCATTGTTCTTTTCTATGTCTCACTGTCAGTAAAGTAAACTTACTTAATTTCACAATTTATTTAATCATGCCTTTCTGATATTGCAGAATGCAAAATATCTCATCTTCAGGAAGACATATCACAGAGAATAAATTGAAACTCTTACACAGCATAGCTAATATCTATTTAAGTGTATGAGAATTAGTCAGAAGCACACACAAATAAAAAAAAACTATATACAAGTCCAATAGGCAAATCAATTCCACAATTATCTTTGTTCCTCAATCTCAAGTACGCAACACCTTGTCAGAGACAAGATACCATGCTTTTATGCACCTAACCAAGCTGTCACTCAACCAATGAGCACCCAGAATCAGTCAATAAAAATGGCTACAAGCAACACCATTTCAGTTCGAAGTTCACCAATTCATTGTCTCCACTCCCTCTCTCTCTCTCTTTATATATATATATATAACTATTAACAGAAACAATAGGCAAAAAATAGAGTAACACATACCCTCAAATGAACTTCTATCATGAAAAATAACTGAAATTTATACGATAACAACCAAGATGAGTCTCCTACACACACCAGTGCTACAGCATTAAAAGAATGCACCGTGGGTCCATTCACAGGTTTCACAATGTCAACAATGATCAAACAGTGCTGAATATATCACTGGATAAAGTTCATTGTTCAGCCAAGATAATAAATTGCTTAAATATATATGCCATAGCTTGAGCTAGTCAAAAGGCAAAAAAGGTTGTTCAATTGTGAGTAGTGTCCTAACATTAAAACCAATTTTATTTTAATGCAGCCTATACAGAATTATACAGTAGGCTCAAAAGTGTTGCCTGGGAGTATACTGTTCTCCCTATCCCCATCCTCCCTCCAGCTACACTACGGTCCCTACCTAACAGTAATTCAAATTTATTTAAGTGAATATAAATAGTTGAATTGTTATATTTCATATGGAATCAGCTGTTACCATCAAATGACTTTATAAGCACATAAAATGTAATTATTTTTATATGTAAATCCTGATTTGTATATGTTTATAGATGCATCAAATCAGGCCTGTTGGTGAAAGGAGACTACAAAATGAATGATGAATTACAAACATGGATGGACAATGGTTGGTTGGTGCCGTACAGTAACAAGGAGTTTGGCCCGCCCAAGGGACTGATACCACTGATGGCCGTGCTGCAGACCAACAAGCATGAGATGCGTCCTGTAATGGACTATCAGGAACTGAATACCTACGTTGAAACATTCACAGGTGCCGCGGATGTTTGCGCAGAAAAACTGCGAGACTGGAGACAGCAGGGTGCGAACGTGTCCATTGTGGACCTCCGGAAAGCATATCTACAGATCCGTGTTGAAAAATCCCTGTGGCCATATCAAACAGTTATGTTTAAAGGGAAGCAATATTGTTTGACAAGGCTGGGGTTCGGCCTGAATGTGGCGCCCCTGATAATGCGAGCTGTGCTCAAGGCTGTGTTAGCACAGAAGGAAACTATAAATAGGGCAACGTCAGCATATATTGACGATATATATATCAACGAGGATGTGGCGTCGGCGGAATCTGTGAGGAAACATCTCGAGCTCTACGGACTGACGAGCAAGGACCCAGAGAAGTTACAGGACGGAGCCAGAGTGCTGGGGCTAGAAGTATGGAAGGAACAGGGTCGACTGCGATGGTGACGAGGAAGTAAAATAGTAAATGGCCCTATGACTATGACACGGAGAGGTATTTTCTCCATGTGTCGCCGGCTGGTGGGACACTTCCCTGTGTGTGGATGGTTGCAAGTGGCGACAGGCATCATCAAACGTCGAGCCACTGCCGTAACGCAAAACTGGGACGACAAAATTTGTGATGCTCCCTTGGAACGTATGATAACAGATACCCTCACCCGGGCTCAGCAACTGGATCCTGCACAGGGAGAATGGTGCGTGAATACGAAGGAGCTAGACATAAGGGTGGATGCGATTTCGCTGGCTGTAGGAGTAGCGCTCGAGGCTAAGGGCGCCATCATTGAGGACGCATCCTGGCTATGGCCGATAAAAAACACCCAGCATATCAATGTGGCTGAACTGGATGCTGTGCTGAAGGGAATCAACCTCATGCTAAAATGGCAGGCTACGGTATTACACGTGAACACAGGCTCCCTCTGCGTGTACCATTGGGTGACTAATGCCCTTACAGGAAAGTCTCGGCTGAACACCAAGGCCGCTAGCGAGATGCTCATAAGGCGACGACTTGAAACTCTAACTTCTCTTGTGAAAGAGTATAAACTTTCGGTTGACATAGCGCTAGTTAGATCCGACCAGAACTGAGCTGACTTGCTGACTAGAGTTCCCCAGAGGTGGTTCAACAATGTGAAGGAACTTGAACCTGTTCAACCAGTATGTGCTTTTGCCGTAGGAAACCCAAGCCCTGCTCAGTTAACTGAGATTCATCGACACAGCGGGCACCCTGGAGTTAAACGGACACTATATTTTGCATGTAGGATCAACTCGTCCGTGTCAAAAGCAGCAGTGAGATCGGTCGTTTGGAGTTGTGAACAGTGTCAGTCAATAGATCCAGCTTCTGTGCGATGGCAGAAGGGAGAGCTCAGTGTGCGTGAAACTTGGAGCCGTCTGGGAATGGACATCACACACTATAACGGTCGCCATTTTTTGACTCTGATCGATTGTGACTCCACACGGTTTTCGATCTGGCGGCCGCTAGTTCGGCAAGACGCTGCACACATAATACAGCAATTGGAGTCGGTGTTTTTCAAACGTGGTGCCCCAGTGGAGATCCTGGCTGATAATGACACTGCATTCCGCAGTCAGCAATTCAAACAATTCACAGAAGAATGGGGTGTCCGATTCTGACTGCGCTGCACATACGAACCATCTGGAAATGGTATTGTAGAGAGGTGTCATCGGACAATCAAATGGATTGCTGCATGAAAGAGCTGCTCTATTATGGAGGCAGTGTATTGGTATAGCATCACACCCAGGGATGAAGTGTCTGCCTCTTCTGCGCCCGCCAATCTGCTGCATTCGTACAAAATTCGAATAAAAGGAAACGACGTCCACGGCTCACTTCATTGTTACCAGCGGATGATGGCGGTGACACGTCAGGGACTCATGAATGGCAAGAACCAAGCTCCAGTGCAAGCAGCAGTGACACCTCATCTGAAAGCGGGAAAGAGGTAGACTTGATCCTTATTGATGCCCCGGAATGTGATTCAGACCAGGACACATCTGCCGATTCAGCTGGGGAGGAAGACAAGGTTATACCACCACGAAGGAATGCATGGGTGAAACGACCAGCCCCTCACTGTCACTTATGTGATCATACGATCAGGGGGGAGTGTAATAGAAGTGACAGTGACTTACCAGGAGCAAAGCGAATTTGCTGCCTCGCGTGTCGAACCATTATCTGAAAGTCGGTTGCGAGTGGACATGAGAGAGCATGGCTCTTCTAGGCTTTGGCGAGACGAGATGTATTGCTGACAGAAAGCGACAGCAATTTCTGGACATCTGACAATGATTTTTATCCAAATAAATATATATATATCCATGCACCAACAGCTTAGTGGTAAAATCCCTGACTGACTCCAATTCAGTTGGGTTTCGATTGTAGCTTGAGGCAACCGGACATCTAGCCACACTGAAGAGCCATGATACAGCGAAACAGTCTGCCTGTGGATGACATTATATATATATATATATATATATATATATATATACTTACAAAACTAAATTGGGCCTGTGGCCAAGTGGTTAGAACGTTCGCAATCTGACCATTAATCCAGGTCGATTTGTCAGGAAGGAAACCCTGATGTTATCAGACGTTGGTCAATCCCAGCGTGCGGCACTTTTGGAAAGTGCCTGAAAACCATACCACAGGTTGACACAAGCCTTGTGAGTGAAACTGGGTAGACAGAACCCTTGGGTACTGTTGACAGCTGTGCTAGCACAAAGTTACAAGTCATCATGGCCAAGGGCTTGAGCGTGCTAGCCTTATTCAAATTGTTGATCATGGTAGATAACATGCTGTTTCCCAGAAACTGTAACTAAGGTTTCCTCAGCATAGTTGCAGTATAAACCACAGGTGGGCTCTGTGGGTGTTGAACAAACACAAATGCACCCAAGCAAGTTTCTGCGACAGGGATTGGCTAGTCGCCCTAGTAGATGAATTCTAAAAATGTCTTACACCCAGCAGAGAATTGAGAAATTTATCACCTAATACGGAAGGGTTGGGGTATAAAAACAAAAATAGTTAAAAAAATAAACAGGTCCTATGTACTTTCATACCCTAGCTAAACTGATAAAACAGCTAAAAATGGCTAACAATGACAATAGGAATAGTGATTTACCAAGCGTAGCTCAGATGTGGCACAAAGCCGAAATTATGGGGCACCCAGTGAGGATCAAACTCACTACTCATAGTCATAATTGTGCTAGCAAGACAAGCTTACTCACCATTACACCACCTCGAGGAGCCTGACAGTAGGAATAACTACTAAAAAACTCTACTCCTTAAATTTATAGACAAATCCTACAGATGCATGCTGGGATTTCTTCCCAACCAATAAAAACTTTCTCAATCTTAATCTCAGTTATATTTTTGTTCATTCTTGACTTGAAGTCAGAAGGCTATGACTACATGACTGTATCCCTTTTTCATATTTGGTTGAAGCATATCTTACCGTAAACAAATGACATCATATATTATGAAATGGACTAAGTCCAATGATTATTTTAATTTTTAATATATTTTCTGTTTTCAGGCTATATGATGGTTAAAATATATATATATATATATATATATATATATATATATATATATATATATACATATATACACACACACACACATGCACACCCTCATTTTGGTCATCTAACAATGACATTAGTGAGAAACTAAAGTAGTAATCTGAACTTTATCTCTTTTTATTTTGAGCCCCTCACATCGTCGCATGATTGCTCGGTATTGTCCATTTAGACATTGAGCACTGTGTATTATTGCATCATTAGGTTCTGTCTTTTGGCCATTTCTTTCCAGTTCATGTATCCATTCCATTACTTTTGTTGGTTTTTCTGTTATATATAATGCCATACTTTATTTTTTAAAGCACAAAAAGTGCATTAAGTGACTCAGGTACTTGTATATGTGACAGGTAAGTGTATTTAGGAATATTATTTTCTTTAGTTGTGGGTGGCGACAATATGGAAATTCCTGAGTTATGCTTGAATTGAATGCATTTATGATCTTCTCTGTGTGATTTGTTTCTGCATAGTCATGCTTCATGCATATGTCAGAAGCTAACAACAACATAAATTACATGCATGCTTCTGCATGTAAATGTCTATTCAGAATTTTCTTCAATTACTCTTAATGCCTGCTTTTATTCTATACCATACCAAAATATTGAGGAGTTGTCATAATTTGTTATACAACCACATACCCTTAAGAGTAAAAACCAAAACTCAGAAGTTTATAGCACCCATTCAGTACATGTGTTCTGGCAGAAAACTGAATACTGTTTGTGTGTGTTGTGTTTTCAGCAGGCTGAATCTGACAGATTCATTTGTAACTGCAACGAAAATATCATCCAATGAAACATGAACCTGTAGATGCTACAGAAGGCAAACAATCTATGTGGAAAAAAAACAAGATGGTTGATTAATCTTGACCCTAGGGCTGTTGTTTTTAATCCACCACATCATGATGGAAAAAGTGAGTATCAAAAGTCAGCAGCTCACCAACCAACTAGTGGCCTTTTTATTTATTTTTATTGACTGTTTAAGGTGCCACTATGTTATTTGAAATTAAAGAGTCTGCAGCCTGAGACGTGTCTCCCTGAAAGCAAAGAGTCATTGTTGTTATCAATACTACATCCAAGAGACAAAAAAAAAAAAAATAGTGAATGAATGTGTTTATATGCCTTCCTTACAGGGTGCAATGGGTACATTGTCAAAGTTTTATATTATTAATTTCATTGTTTGTTTTTGACTTTGTCAACTGCACAGTATAGTAGGGTCAGAATAAGAGCACTACGATGCAATTCACTCTGCCAAAAATTTAGAATTGGTATGCTGTACTGGTTGGCATTCACAACAGAAGCTCCAATATGATAATTTCAGAGTGTTTGATTGTCAAAAATGCCTAGGATTCAGAAAGAGTTGGATGAGTCTAATGGTGATTACGAAGGTACAGCAGTTCAGAAAACTCATTCTGATCATTCTGATAAGAACTCCCAAATTTGTTGGTGAGGAGTTTCAGATTCAACGGTGGCCTACATAGGCTCGAGGAGGTAGTGCTCCCCTGTGTCAAAAGGTTGGCTGCTGGAAAACCCTATGTCTAGTAACAGAAGTCTGCCCCATGCCACACAAGCAGGAGAACCTAGTCATGACTGTTAGACAATTTCTGCAGCCACATCATCCCTTACATTTGGTCACCTAACTCCCCAGAATGCAACACCCTTGATTGTTCTATGTGGGGCACAGTTGAATGAGACCAACAAAACTTCTTGTAATAGAAAAGATAAAAGGATTATGTCAGTAATTTAAACAAGGAGATCATCCAGAAGAGAAGCAGGAGATCCTGAAGTTGTCTGGATGCCATGATTGAAGACAATGGTACTTTTATTGAATAAATTTACTCTTTAGTATTTCAAGATATATCATCCTGATCTGGTCAAAACCAAGTGGCTTTTCTCACACCACACATACATTAATCTTGACAAGACTTCAACCTTGAAACCAGAAAGCAACAGTTGATTCCACAACAGGCTCTGGCCTCCCAGTCTATCATTGTAACACATACAGGCCCTTTCATCCATGACTGGCATATCTCTCTGTTGGCTATAGACAGTGAACAACCAGTATTGATCAGCAGTAGTAACAGTTCTGCTATCAACCTGGACCCCGATCACAGGTAGTACCAGGCTGGAGAAGATACTAGCACTGACATATGTCTTCTTATGTTTTCTTGGACAGTTTCAAGACCTATGACCCTCGGTATAGTAACAGAACAGTGCAAGGTTGTCCTTGCACTCACCCACTGCCATCCAATACATGCAGAAAATGTAGCCAAAAATTAATAATAATCTAGATTTTTTTTATCTCTACAATTAACTCTGTCATTATACGTGAGAATGAATTCTATTTTGAAAGTGTCTAAAGTAAAAATATCAAGTGAAAGCTGATATAGAAAATATTTTTATGATTATATTGGTTGTAGTTGGTGCATGAAGAAACTGAGATTTTTATCTATAGAATTAATTCAATTTTCATATATAAGAAAGAATTCTGAATCTAAGAGCATTAAAAGTAATGATCTTGGTAATATTAACCATTTCCCTATGAGGAAACATTTGGCATTCATTGACTGAGCAGTTAGTACAGTTTTTGTTTTGAATTTTAAAAAATCTTGTCCTAAAACATTTTTTTCAGGAAAATAGATTCTTAAGTCCCATAGCTGTTATTGCTCTTTCCAGTATTGATGAGTAGTTTCCTTCCTAACCTTTTGTTTGAAGTATTATGGAATATCAACATCTTATTTCAGTATTTTCTCTTTAAGTTACATGAGCTAATCTATTTTAGTTGTTGCCAATGTTGAAAGTCCTCAAGTGATGTGGTTTCTCTTATTTGGTACAATTCTTTGTTTGTAATTCTGTAGTGCCATATTTAAGTAATTTTGCAACTGTATTGGTTACATTTTCTGCATGTGTAATCAAGATTTTTTATCTCTACAATTAACTCTGATCCCCGATCCGCACGATCTTAACCTGTTCAACTTAACTGCTATCTTCCTCTCCTATCCATATAAACTACCCTTTAATCTAACCCTCTACCTTGTGTGGCCCCTGGCCCTTGTACAGAGTGAACCTTAATGTTAAAAAAAAAGAGGTCATTATTTTTTCTTTGAGTTACACATGCTATCCATTTTAGTAGTTGCTGCTGTTGAAAGTCCTCAAGTAATGCAGTTTCTGTCATTTGATACTGTTCTTTGATTGTGATTCTATAGAACCAGTGTCTAATATCTGATGAGGTCTCGATCTGATAAGGTTATTTAAGAACAAGATGTAAGGTTTCAGGATGATGTTTCCTAAAAATGTGTAGCGTTGAGTGAAACTACTTCTAACACAACCCATTCTATCATCAGTTTATATGATCAATATATCTATGATCAAAATTCTATGTTCAATTTTTTTTTCCTCTACTAAATTTGTTGTAACTAATCAATACGCCAAAGTATTTTTTATGTTTAGTATTCACTAATTCCTGAATTCTTATGATAGATTCAGGGTATGTACCATTCCTTTTTTTTTTTAATTACAATTCAAGATCATTGTTTCTGTTTTGGAAACATATGTGAAATAAGAAAATTTGGAAATTGTATGGAAACAGTTCCCATTACCATTATATAATCCTGAATAGATTAACACCTAGTGGACATGCTGACAGACAAGGTTGGCTAATCCACACAGTACCATTACCTCAAATACGGATGTGGGATCAATAAATATATAAGGTTACATTGTGTTTCAAAGATTTACCTGCCTATATTTCTGAGATGAGATATTGTAACTGTTTACGCTATTTTATAGCATTCATATCTCTGTCCTCGTCTTTATTGCCATATTCATAAGTTTTCGGTTGTTGTATGCCCCAACTTTTTTTAGGTGATATACGATGGAGTTTCAAATGAAACCCATTATTTAATCCACATGGCCCAGTGGATTAAAGCATTGGTTGAGTAATCCAAAAAGTGACTTGACCCAATGAGTTGTGAGTTCAATATCTGACCACAGCAGAGAAAACAAAAACGGAATGTTGAGTTACTAAAAGGGAATTAACTGATAGTAAAATACACAAAAAAAAAGCATGGCACATGGAATTAAAACAATCTACCTCCATGGACTAAATATATGGTTTGGCTTGAAATTCCAGCATATATCACCCCTGAATAAGGTTGCATCATACAGCAACTGAAACATTGTGAATATGGATATAAAGATGACTACAACAGTCTGGACAATGTATATTGTGCAAATGGAAAAGATTTAATGCTGGGACTTCTAATGATGAATAGTGTATTAAATCTTTTGGCTTTTTATTAAGAATAGCAAAGTTCAGGTTAATTGGATTTGGAGGCTTTTACTTTGTGATAAAAAGGAAGAGAGTTACAAAAAAATGAAAACAATCATCACAAATCTAAGATAAACAGATAACAAAAAATAGTTTGAGCATTTTTTTTTAATCGGTATGGGAGTATTTAGTGCAATTGTCAGAATTCTTGGTCAATTCAGCAACAAATTATCTTTTGTAAAATCTGAACCTTGCGAAAAAAATCTCCAGAGATTTACAGGAGCTCGCAGCCAATGACTATGAACTACTGATAATCATTACTAATCAAAGAAAAAGTATCTGAAACATTAACAATAAAAAAAATGATGATAATGATGATTATAATGCCAATTATTGTAATAAAGAAAACAATTGTGTTTAGTACTGACTTTAATAAAAGCCAGACTAAGATTAAAATCAACAAGAACAGAAAAGAAACAATAAGCAAACTGATAAGAGTTTCATAACACTGGAATATTTTATGTGTAGTATTATGTTGAAGTGAGATTAAACCAATTGCAAAGGAAATGTCTCCAGGGATCTGATGTTCTTGCCAGGGATCAGTCAACAAAAAATAGACAATGTAGTTCTTTGATGGATCTTTGCTGAGAAACACATGATGCATTAAACCAAGAATAATCTGACAATAATCAGTAACATTATGTTACATGAGATAGAGAAAAATATTTCTCATCATATAACAGGAATTTATCATTCAGCAAGGAAAACTTATTATATTTTAACATTATTTTGATTTGTATTTCTAATTTGATCATTTATAATTATTTATAATCTATTATTATAAATGATGAAATTAGGATTTTGTGTTAAAATATTAAAACCTCCTGCCACCTTGACAACCCCAGAATCTAATATATATGATTACGCATGATTAAATTAGGATTACAAAGCAAAATAATGTTAAAATATTAAAAACTCCTATTTGACACCCAGATAATCTCAGAAGGAAATATATAGGATAAAAATACTTAAATTAGGATGACAAATCAAAATATAGAAAAAGTAACTTGTTTTTCATTTACGTTATGTTAATTTCAATGTTATTTTGTAGCTATTTAAAATTAAAATATTATTAACTCATATTTGACCGTCTGAAGATCCAAGAATGAAATATATATATCATTATAAATGATTAAATTAGGATTACAAATTCAAAATAATTTTAAAACAATAAAAGCTCCTTTTGACACCTAGATGATCCCAGAATAAAATATGATGATAAATGATTAGATTAGGATTAAAAATCAAAATAATGTTAAAATATTAAAAACTCATTTTTGACACCCTGTTGATGCCAAAATTAATTCTATATGATTATAAATGATTCATTAAGGATTATGAATTAAAATAATGTTCAAATATAAAAAAAAAAATTCTCTGTAGTTACAAAAAGGATTGCTAAACCAACAGTTAACATCATAGAGCAACTCACTTATTCAGCCTATTTTAGTTTATCAGACAAATTCTGTGTAGGGTTGTGAAGGGCAGTAAATGACATCAGTTCATGGAGTGATTAACATATGTTGCTATTTAGCACATATAGCGGCAAGAAATGTCTGCCCACACCAGTTGCCATGGTTAGAACACTAAGGTAGTAGACGTAATCTCAAGCTCACATCAGTAGGGGGAACAGAAAAACCCATCTGCTCCTTCTCAGGCTAACATTCTCAACTGACATAAAATGGAAAGACCATATTGAATTGATTGCTAGGTCAGCTGCTAAGCAAGTTGGTTCACTGTGCCATGCAGAATATATCTTACATATCCATGTCTACCAGTCGTCCATGCTTAGAATATTGCTGCCACATAAGGTCCGATGCCCCTATTACACCTTTAGCTCATTGATAAAATCCAAAAAAGAATCAACAATATTATTGATCCTGACCTGGCAGTTCGACTTCAAGCACTTTCCCATCATTGTAAGTTTGCCTCCCTGTGCCTTTTCTATAAATATTCTCGTGATAATTGTTCAGATGAGCTCTTCACTATTCATTGGGGGTTAATTTTTAGATTTGTTATTCCCCCCCCTCCACAGACAACGAATTGTAAATATGGGGACTAGTTAGTATTTTCATAGAGACAAAGAGGCATTATGGTGGTTGTAGTAAGAAAGGTACGTATGAATGTGTTGTTTTGGTGTCAGGAATTTTGTTTTGTACGATTGGGTCAGTATTTGCGGCTAGCTAAGTTATAGTTAGGACAGAAGAAGACCGTCCTTTCCCCAATCCCCTTTTTCGGCCTTGTGCCACATTTCTGTAGTTAAACAGAATAAATATTGCTCTTCACTATGGTACCTAGACTTTTTGAATTTAAGTGCAGCACTTAAATTTACAGTTGAGCTGGCTAAATATAGCCATAAATTTTATGCTAACAGTTTCTTTTCTCACACTTCTCGCTTGTGGGACCCCCTTCCAGCTCCATGCTTTCCAGTCAACTTTAATCTGCAAAAATTTAAATGCAATGTCAATCACTATCTACTGTCCTCCTGATTACTCTTTTCTGTTTCCACACATTATTAATGCTTCTGTTCCTAATTCTTACACACCCAGTAACCCCTTGTGTCTGAGTGGCTTTACTGACATGCTTGGGTGAAACCAATTAAAAAAATATATATCTCCAGCTTGGCCAGTTTCTCTTCAGGAAATATTATAATTAAAACCATCTCTCTTCTTGCATTGTCACTCTGCTTCTCTTATTTCTCTGTTACAAATTATATATACGAGAGAAATTAGTGGTAAGTATTTATATAATTGTATATGACACTGTAGTATAAAAAATCATCTCTGAAAATAATGCATGTTTGTTATTCCTTTCTTTTGGCTATTTTGTTCCATCTGTTGTATTAAGGTGTTGGTATATAACGGATTTACTAATACCTATAATGGGGAAATGTCAACTGAAAATATTCTTTATTACCAAGCACTCTCTTTACCTGCACAACATTTGGCTGACCTAAATGTGAATAATTTTATAAAAGGAGTGGCAAACTTTTCATATGGAATGTGTCAATCTTGTACTTTCATTAATTCTTGTAAATATTCATTAAATAGATTTATGATTTTTATATAATTTATTGATTTAATATAAAATTCAAGATGTGAATTAATTCCGTTAATGAAACTTTTTAGTTTCTTTTCATAAACTTTTAATCTTTGGAGTTTCATTATTTACTGACAATAGCAGAGAATTCTTTAAATTTTGGTAAATTTCTTTTTGTTTTTAATCAATTTCATTGCTTAAAATGCTTGTTTGCATCTGTAGAGATTTTTAAAAAAATGGCAGATATAATCCTGAGTAAAATTTCATCAGTTTTGAAAGTAAATTTTCTACTTAATAAAAAAAAATAATAAAATAAACTTTATGGCCAACCCGATATATTTTTCATCTTTAGATTTCTTCGTTTTCTTTAAGTATATCTCATTTCTATAATATATGTACAAGCACTAGTTTCCTATCAATACAATTTCCAAAGTTAAGCAACATCAAGCCTGGTCAGTACTTTGATGGGTAACCACTTGGGAATACCAGGTTCTGTAAGCTTGGATGTGCAAGTGGTGTAATGGATAATAGCTAGGAATGAAAAATCAAAGAGATGAGATTACAGCCACATCATGTTGAAATATTGGTTCCTATACAATTACAGAAGTTAAGCAACTTTGAGCCTAGTCAGTACCTAAATTAGTGACCCCTTGGGAATACCAGGTAATGTAAGCTTGAATGTGTGGGAGGTGTAATGGAATGAGAAATTAGTAAGATGAGCTTATGGCCACATCATGTTGAAACATTGGTTCCCATCTGATACAGATGAATGATTTAGTGACACTAGTCTTACTAATTAACCCATATCTGGTGAGAGGTGTTGGATTCATACTTTTACCAAAGGTATTTGCACATAAGTGAATATAACACAGACAAATTAGAACTCAGCTCTCTGATTAACAATTCCTTATCTATTGCACCACCTGAACATCCAAGCTTACTGTAGCTGGTATTCCCAAGCAGTCACCCATCTAGGTACTGACCAGGCACAACACTGCTTAACTTCTATGATCATACAGGGACTGGTATTTCAAGGAAATATGGCTGTAAGGCACACAATTATCTGAACCAAGATTTCTCCTTCTTTCCCTTGCAACGTGTCTCTTTGGAAACAAAGTGCTAATTTGGGTTTTCATTCTAACCCTGTTTCCACGAGTGAAATTTATGACAAGTTACCCTCAATATAATACAGTCATACTGAGGATGTGGCTCATCCTATATTCCTTCCCTGTACTCCAACAAAGGGAACTGTTATAAAATAAAATAAGACATATCTCGGCTGATTTACAGGCAAATACTCAAGAACAAGAGCCAGATGTGAACGGGACAAAGCCCCATCACAAAATGACCATTATCTTTGTTTACAAATGTTCCCGACACACGAGTTCCGGTCGAAAAATATAATAATATTTAAAGTGTTCTATTTTTCGTCCAATAAAAATGCTTCCCTCCTAATTATACTCGCTTCATTTTTCGAGCCTGTTAAGCTATAAAAAACGCTATAAAAGGGGTCACACAGAAGTTCAACAGGCAGTCACAGGTGGCCAGGGAACAGACCTGTCACGGTCAGGCCGAGCAGTCAGCAGCGGTCAGCAGGGGAGCATCAACCACCATCAACACGTGTGAACTACTATGAGAGACCAACCTAGATCCGAAGCCGGCTTATGAACTATACCACAAGGTAGCTGTCCCAAACCGTCATGTTCCTGTTGAAATAAACCACGTAAACCTATTTCTGCTGTTGTCGTATTTCTTTCTTGCAACCATACACTTGTCTGTAACAGAACCATACAAATATGCCACGGGAATATTCCAAACACCCAACAACAATGAAGAAAGTACAACACATAACTGCTAAGAAAAGACCTTGATGATATCTATTCATCTGCTGAAAATGATTTCATAAATGACAAAATCACACATCTTCACAGAAATAAGAATGCCATGCTATATGGGAAACTATAAGAGATATCTGATAAAAGTGGTAAGCCATCAGTTTGAATTAAAGAAGGTTCTTGGGGGAAAAAAGCACTTTAAATTGGTCTTAGCACTCCAAAGACCAACATAATAAAGCTTTTGGTCCAGAAACCATTAAACCTATCATCTAGACAGACAACTTTTTTAATGAACTTTTATTGGAAATATGTAATTTCTGTTTCATTAATAAAACTTGTCCATCCATTTAGTACAACTCTCAAATAATTCCTGTACCAAAAAAATGGTATGCAATTTTTAACCTTCACAAAAAATACAATGTGTCAAAAAGACAGTTTTTCCTTTGATACCACTATTATTGTAACTACCTTCACTCCTCAGCAATGTTTATTGTTTTAAAAAATGTTGATTAGAATTTTCATAAAACTTAAATATACAAAAATGATTTTATATAATTCCTTTTTTTTTTGAGAATATATAAACACTATTCATTATATTGTTTATTTGAATGGTTGGTAAAACATCAGCTAATTGCCAATCGATTCAAACTTTGTAAAATGGTAAATAATAAGGTTTTCCTTGTAGTTGGTTTGCATATTTTAATAACTTAGTAAATGTTTGCAAATTTATGAATAAAAAAATTTGTTTTCATATTTATTTCTTTATAAATTGGTAAATGATAAATCTTGCATTGCATTAGTTTTGATAGAATTGTATCAGTTTTTAGAATGTCGCAAATATAAAATTATTGCAGTTAAACAATGTATTAGTGTTTAATATTTTGTTGTCATTCTAAAGAACAAAAAATGTATAAACTTACTTTCATCCTATAATTATGCTTTATTACAATTCTAATAATCGCTTTTTAAAACAATAAACATTGTGAAGAAGTGAAGGTAGTTAAAATAATATTGTTGTCAAGGGAAAAACTACCCTTTGATACTGTTTTTTGCAATCATGAAGGTTAAAGATTTCTGAAGGGTAATTTATCCTTAACTACTAATTATAGAAGTATATCAGTACTTCCAAATACTTATAAAATCTATTATAAATTAATCCTTAGTTACATTATTCATTTTGTGAGCCTCTTCTGCAGATTGAGCAGAATTGGGTTTTGGAGGTAGGAAAACTGCAATCAGTCAAATTTTAACTTTTTATCAATCATATCACTTCAAGCAAGGCAATAAAAGCCACTAGGGGTTACTGAGACTAAAAGAAACAGAGAGGAAAATAAAAGAACAGGATTTAAGGAGACAGAACATGATGATTGACAGTGCAATACATTCTGCGTGAATTAAATTTTCCAAGCCATGCTTTCTCACGATATGTCTCATAAATTTCAACTGACTTTTTGATATCTGTCTATTTCTGAGATGAAGTATTGTAATTATTTATACTATTCCCCTCATTTTTGTTTCTATATTCACAACGTTTCAACCGTTGTATGCTCTGGCCTACTTCAGGTGACTGGAATATCAGACCAAACCTTTTATTTGGCCCCGTCAATAAAAGCGTTGGTTGAATCCAGGGACTTGGCTAGAGCAGAGGTGAACAAAAAATTTGGAGAGCTGAGTTAAAAGAGAGATAACAGATACTGAGATATCCAGAGGCATCGCATGTGGAACTAGAACATTCTACCCCAGTCAATGAAATAAAGGGTTCAGTTCAAAATTCCAGTCACCTGAAGAGGGCCAAAGAATACAATGGTCAAAACATGAATTTGGCAACAAAGATGAGGACAATAGCCTGACCAATGTAAATAGCATAAATAATCCCTTTCTGATATTACATATGAATCTCTTTTAATTCCCAATTCCTTTAGAACTTCCTCATTGTTCAATGCCACAAAAGAACTGCTATTAAATTGCTTGTAGGGTTAGTATGACTAGTCCTAAAATCAATTTTATAGCAGTTCTAACACAACTCCAACAAGCAGTTTTTAACACTAGTCTAAAAAACAATTCTAATACTAGTTTTATAAGCAGTTCTAACACTCGTCCTACAAACAGATCTATATCAGTTCTAACACGAGTTTCACAAGTAGATTTATAGCAGTTCTACTTTTAGTTGTACAAGCAACTCTAACACTAGTCTAAAAAGAAGTTCTAATACTAATCCTACAATAGTTCTATATCAGTTTTAACATTAGTCCTACAAGAAAATCAGTACCTTTTCTACTTTTAGTCCTACAAGCAGTTCTAACATTACACCTACAATTAGTTCTATAGTAGTTCTAACATTTGGCATATGAAATGTTATAACACTAGTCCTACAGTTAATTTTATAGCAGTTCTAACAATAGTCCAACATTCAGTTCTACTGCTGAATTGGTCAATCAAGGTTAGGTGTGTAGGTATGACACAAACTTTGCTGCATCATTCAACATTAAAATCAGTTCAACTTTTTATATATTCATTTTTTAAAGTCAAAACTAAATATATGAATAAATAGTTTTAATATCAGCCTTTTTACATTAATTGAGATTTTCCATAAAATTTCTTAATATTTCATATATATATATATATATATATATATATATATATATATAGTAAAAAAGAAAGAACAAGATATATAATCTGGTGTTCTTATTGATATTTTTATTCTTACAAAACAGTGCTCAATTTAAACATACAGAGCATAAATATTATATATTAACTGATTTAAAAATATGGTTCCTTCACTACAAAGGAATTACCATGTTTCAAAAACCAAAGCTAAAAACTTCAAATTTAATTATATAATTAAATTAAAAGCATTAGTTCTGTTTCATCTTCAAGCAAATTTTGGAATAACTTATTTTTAAATTTACTGTTTTAAAAGCATATACATTCATAATTCTTTGTTTCTAAGGATACAGAGAAACCGAATCATTTAGACAGAGTGGTAGCATGTTCATTTTTATTAACTATTATTGTATCAATTATGAGTTACATTCGAAGAAATCTGACAAAACAGGAAACTTCTATAAAATAATGGCAAGGGACTACAATGATCTAATTAATAAGGATTTACATAAGAACTATAAAAAGGCAAATAATTACCTCAATATGGTGGATAATACTAGCAGTGGAAGTAAAAAAATCACATAAACTGAAGATTAGTGGTAGAGTAGGTAAACTTGCTGAAAAAGAGTGCTATATAAACTTAAAGGACCACAAACCAGATTTCAAAGCTAATCCAACAACAAGGATAATAAACCCAACAGGACCTGAGATCGGCAAAATAAGTAAAAAGATCCTAGAAAGGCTTAATCAACAAATTAAAGAAAAAAAAGGCTGAAACTTTGGATTAATACCAAAGATGTGACAAACTGGTTTGCTGATATTAAGGATAAAACTAACTGTACACTAATGCAGTTTGATATTGAAAATTATTATGAATCAATATCTAAAGAACTCTTCTCATTTGCTGAATTGGTAAATTATTCTTTTTTCTATAGATAAAGATATATGATTAATTATAGATGGAGGATGGTTAGATTTAGGGTGTATATA
Source organism: Acanthosepion lycidas (assembly GCA_963932145.1). Classification (NCBI taxonomy): domain Eukaryota; kingdom Metazoa; phylum Mollusca; class Cephalopoda; order Sepiida; family Sepiidae; genus Acanthosepion; species Acanthosepion lycidas. The sequence continues at coordinate 62,905,332 of OZ010574.1, read as the reverse complement.
TAAAGGATTAGTATTGCTTTTTTTAAGGTATGTATACATTTTTCATTAAATCTAATGTTATATGAAGGAAGTTAACTTTTTTTAAACTAACTGTACACTAATGCAGTTTGATATTGAAAATTATTATCAATATCTAAAGAACTGTTCATAAATGCATTGGACTTTGCTACCCATTACACAGATATTACAGATGAAGAAAAGAACATTATTATAAATGCAAAAAAATTGGTACTGATACATAAAGGTGAGCAATGGATAAAAAATTCTTATGACCACTTTGACATCACAATGGGGTCACTAGACTCAGTTGAGTCTTCTGACATTTTAGGTCTTCTTATATTATACAATCTCACAGCGTATCGTGAAATTAATATAACTGACATTGGTTTATACAGAGACGATGGACTTAAGGTTATAAAGAACTCTACTAACTTTAAAATCGATAAAATTAGAAAGATATTATATAAAAAATTTAAAAACCTGAACTTAAAAATTGCGGTTAAGCCCTAAATTAAAAAAAGTTCCTTGATATAACATTAGATTTAATGAAAAATGTATACATAATTTAAAAAAAAAAACAATATTAATCCTTTATATATACACCCTAAATCTAATCATCCTCTGTCTATAATTAAGCATATACCTTTATCTATTGAAAAAAGAATAAGTACCAATTCAGCAAATGAGAAAATTTTCTATGAAGACATTAATTTCTATAATAAAGTTCCAACAGATAGTGGCTACAAAAGCCTAAAACTAACTTATATAAAAAAGGAAAATGGAAAACATAGTAAAAACAGAAGTAGAAAAATAATTTGGTATACACCCCCATACAACCAAATGGTAAAGAACAATTTAGGGCAAAAATTCCTTGCATTAATCATTAAGCACTTTTCTAAAGATAGTAAACTAAGGCTAATATCTTGAATAAACACTTAGACAAAAACCAAAGAAATTTAGATAATATAAAAATAAAAAGAGATGAAGATAAACAAAAATTATGTAACTGTAGAAATCCTTGTAACTGTCATCTACAAAATAAATGTCACACAGAATCATTAGTATACCAATGCAATATATCATCTATTGAGAATCCCAAAAACATAAGAATCTATATAGGTTGCACAAGACATGAGTTCAAAAAAACATTCAATAATCATCAAAGTTCATTTAGGATAAATTAATACCGAAATCAGACAACCCTATCAAAATATTTCTGGCACTTAAAGGAAACCAATAAAACACCTACAGTAAAATGGAAATTAATAAGAAAAGCTAGAATATGTAGATCATTAAATAACCCATCTCCTTTGTGCATACATAAGAAACTATATATTACTAAGTTTATAGAAAATAAAAATTTACTGAATCAAAGAAATGAAATAGCTATTCTTTGCTGTCATTGTCAAAATTTTTCTTAAATAATATTTTAAAATAAAATAAAATAATTTAAAAAAAATTGGGGCTAGTAATATATATACTTATATTTCATATGTAATAATAATTTTTAAATAATTTAAGTAATTATATTATATTTATTTGTTTTAAGAAGAAATATAGTCTACAAGTAATTAAGAGTAAAAATAATATTTTAAAATTGTAGTTCAATATAATGTTTTCTAATCACCTTTTAGAAAGAATCTTTATGTATACAAGTATGAATTTAATGGAAAAAAATACTAAAAAAACTTTTTGTCGTTGGTAAAAACCAGATGACATGAAGTTGAACGGATGTCATAATTTGTTGAAAAATGCACCCCTACCCTACCTAGACTTAACCTCTTTTTTGAACGTAACTCATAATTGATACAATAATAGTTAATAAAAATGAACACGCTACCACCCCTGTCTAAATGACTGGATTTCTCTGTATCCTTAGAAACAAAGAATTATGAATGTATATGCTTTTAAAACTCAGTAAATTTAAAAATAAGTTATTCCAAAATTCACTTGAAGATGAAATAGAACTAATGCTTTTAATTTAATTATATAATTAAATTTGAAGTTTTTAACTTTGTTTTTGAAATATGGTAATTCCTGTGTAGTAAATGGTACCATATTTTTAAATCAGTTAATTTATAATATATATATATATATATATATATATATATATATATATATATGTGTGTGTGTGTGTGTGAGTGTGTGAGAGAGAAAGAGAGAGACTAAAATCTTCCAAATAATGAAAACATCTAGGCAGACACTCAAACAAAATGTATTATAAAACATAAACATGGGGGGGCTGGTGGATTTTACAATATATTAAAACTTGTTGAATTATTTAATGTCATAACCTGCTTTTATTTGAGTCTATAAGTAAACATGAGTCCGTTTATACTTGAGTCTATAGCTAAACATTGATAAGGCTTATACTCAAGTTTATAGCTAAACATTGAAAAGTTTTATACTTGAGTCTGTAGGTAAATATAGGTAAGATTTATATTTGAATCTACAGTAAAAACTTTGGTAAGCTTTATACATGAATTAATAGCTAAACATTGGTAAGATTTGTATTTGTGTCTATAGGTGTACTTGAATCTATGAGTAAACTTGGGTCAGGTTAATACTTGAGTATGTAAATAAACTTTAAACATGAGTCTATGGGTAAACACTGGTTGAGTTTACACTTTAGTATGCAATTTAAATTGGTCATTTTTATGCTTGAATCTATTGATAAATATTGGTCAGGTTTATATTTCAATCTTCAGGTAAAGTTTTGTGGTGTTTATACTTGAATTTAGAAGTATACACTTATCAGGTTTATACATTAAGTATAAATAGACACTGCTCAGGTTTATATTTAGGTATGCACTCAGAAAGTAACCTCGTTTTTTGGTGGGTAGACTCTTACCACTCTGTAGAGGATGCAGCTAGCATATTCTAGACTCTACCAACAAAGCGTCAATTATTCAATATTGCAGTAATGCTGTTAACACAAGCTAACCTTATCTAACCTATTGGTATTATTTATAAACTGAAAGCCATCTCTATCAATATATAATAATGAGCCATTAGTAGAATTTCATTGAGATGGCTGATGCTAACCTCCAGGAGAGTGACTTGTTGCACCTACTTGTGTTAACATTTGTAAAGTGAAGACAGAAATAGACACCAAGACAGTCAAACTTCAAATGACAAAAAAAAATGGTTTCTGAGTGGGAGAATCTGCACATCTATCTGGTTAATAAATGAATTCTTTTAAAATAAATATTTAACATTTTTTGACTAACATGTCACATTCCAGCCTATGATAAAAAAAAATGCTTCCTGATCTCTTTGAAAAGTAAGGAGATAGTAACTGCAACATATGACAGCAGTTCACTATGAGTGGCTTCAAAGAGATTCTCTTACTTATTTACCTGTCTTCCTCACTAAGCTACATGACACTTACACTTTCTTCCTCACTTTCTCCCTTACCTCTATTTTTGACATGTACATGTGAAGAAATCACATTCTTTGAATTTTGACAATCAAGGAACTTTAGCACAAGAACTTTAACATTCATGCATACTGAGAAAAATTTAGTTGTAAAAACACAAAAATAAAAGATATTTTCATATTTAAAAACCTTTCCCACCTTTTTCTTTGTTGGGGATTGATTCAAATCTGAAACACATTCTCAGCCGTCATGATGTTGAAAGACTACATTGAATTCATTGCTAAGTCAGATGCTAAGAAAGTTGCTTCCCTGTGTCTTTTCTATAAATAGTCTTGTGGTCATTGTTCAGATGAACTCTATGGCATCTAGAACTTGTGAATTTAAGCACATTACTAGATTAGCAATTAGGTCTCATCAGTTTATAGTTGAATTGGCTAGATGTAACCGTTAAGTTCTATGAAATCAGTTTCTTTTCAGGCACTTCTCACTCAAAGCCATTTTAATCACTGATCTAAGAAAGTGGTTAGGTACAGCTAACAATTTAGATATTTCTAGACAGGTTTGGTACCATTCATGACATCCAGATGAAAGTCTTGATCCGAGGAGACTATTTAAGAATATCTCAAGGTTTTAGATTGTTGCATTACTTTTTAGCAATTTGTGGTGTTGTGCAAAACTACCTCTAGTGCAGTTTTCTCTATGTTTAATTTGTTTATCTCCCATATGTAAATTTTTGGTGCGATAAATTTAAATGCAGTACTAGATTGGCAACAAGACCTCATGAACTCTCAGTTGAGCTAGTTAAAGGTAACCATAATTTCTATGATAACAGTTCATTTTCTCATACTTCTTGCTTGTGGAACTCTCTTTCAGTTGACTTTAATCTTAAAAAATTTAAATGAAATGTCAATTGTTATCTGCAGTCCTCCTGATTATTTTCCCTTTGTTCTCACTCCTTAGTAATGTTTCTGCTTTCTAATTCTTCCATGGTGAGTAACACCTTGTGCCTTAGTGGCTTTACTGCTTTGCTTGGGGTAAACTCACTAAAAAAATATGTAGGATATGTGGGTAAGCTGATGAAACAGTTAACTACATATTTGGCGAATGCCCCAAATTGGCACAAAAGGAGTATAAGTGATGACCCTGGTGTCATAATCTCATCAATTTGCAGTTGAGTTGGTTAGATGTATCAGGTCATCCCATAAGTTCTGTCCGAGTTTTAAATTAAGAAAACAAGTGACCAAATGTTACATTTAATTACAGATTCAATCAACAATGTATTTTCCCTGATTATCTATGACTTCCTTCCATCTATTAACAAGCTTACTAATTCCATTACTGTAAAATTCTTATGGCTTTGATTCGAAGAACTCACAAATGTCAGTTTTAACCTCTTCCTGTCTTACAAAAGCTGTTTCTTCCAAATGATTCTGTAAGCTACAAAACAAATGGTAGTCTGAAGAAGCAAGATCGGGAGAATAAAGTGGATGAGGAATTTTCTCCCAACCAAGTTCTTCCATCTTTTGTGACATGATTCTTGCTGTGTGGGGTCGTGCATTGTTCTGATGAAACATAATCGCTTTTTGATTCACTAGAGCAGTTCTTTTTTTCCTCAAAGCTTGGTTCAAATGCTCTAATTTCTGACAGTATATTTGAGCATTAATTGTTGCATTAGGTGGTAAGAATTCAAAGTGGATTATTCCTTGGCAATCCCACCAGATTGAAAGAAGAACCTTTTGCCCATGAAGTTCCCTTCTCAGCTGTGGCAGGGGTAAATCCCCTTTACCAAGCCACTGTCTACGATGCTTAACATTTCGATAAAGATCCATTTTTCATCACCAGTCACAAGTCTATCTAAAAAAGGTGAAACAAGTTGGCGAGAATAGAGAGAAGAGCAGATGTCAACTCGGGATTTGTGGTTGCTTTCAGACAATTCATGAGGCACCCATTTTCCAAGTTTAGGAACTTTTCCAAGTTGTTGAAGATGACAATGAACAGTTGTATGGTTTGAACTGAGAACCACTGCCAATTCCTCAACTGATAAAGCAGGATTTTCTTCAAGAGCTGCTTCAAGAAGCTTTTCATCAAACTCAACTGAAAATCCGGTTCGATCTTCATCTTCAAGGGTGAAATCTCCATCTCTGAATTTTGCAAACCATCTTCTGCAAGTTCTTTCATTCACACATTCCTCTCCATAAACTGAGTGAATGTTTCTAGCCGCTTCGGCTGCTGAGTTTCCTTTCTTGAACTCATAAAGCATTATGTGCCTCAAATGATTCTTGGGTACTTCAATGCAGGGTTTTAATCAAATAAAATTTTATTTTATTGTTCTCTGAAATAAAATTTAATCAGTTTAAAGGCATCTAAACATAAAAATAATGTTCAGCTCCATTAGACATTATAAAATACTCTTTAAATTTCTTTCATTTTAACAAAAAGTTAAAATTCGGACAGAACTTATGGGATGACCTGATAAATGTAATGCTAACAGTTTCTTTTCTTGCACTTCTCACTTATGGAACTCCCTTCCTTCTTTACACTCTCTAGCCAACTTTAATCTGCAAAAATTTTAATGCAATGTCAATTGTGATCTACTATCCTCCTGATTACTCTTCTTTTGTTCTTGCTCCTTAGTTTCTGTTTCTAACTCTTTCACACATAGTAACCACTTGTATCTCAGTGACTTTACTCCCTTGGTTGAGGAAACCAATTAAAAAAAAAAGGGTGCCAGAAATATATAAACATGTGCGTTAGTGGCTTTGCTGCCTTGCTTGGGCAAAATCAATTAAAAAAAAAATGGTGTGGTTGTGGAAACTGCATAAAATTGTATTTTTCTCTTCAGCAGAACTCAGTTTAATAATAATTTTGTTTGCCAACATTCTTTTGACATTTGCATTGTAATTCAACAGAATAATGACCGAGAACTTTCCTTTTTTTTAAAAGTAACTAATGGACTTATCTCTTGACGTGTTGTTCTTGGCAATGCTAATTGCATGCAATTAATTCACGCCACCTCCAATAATTAATCGTCAACAAGTCATCAACATGAGCTGTTTGACTAAATCATTCTTTTTTTCTTTTTCTCTTTCAGCAAATGCCTTTGATTTTAAAATGACACTTTCTGTATAAAAAAGAAAAAATACAGTTATTTCTGTTCAACTGCATTATTTTAAATCAAACAGAAATAATTAATAAAAAATGCAACATGGATGAAGTTCCAGAAACATTTAATGTATAAAACAACAATTTTACTTTTATTAAGATTTCTTGCTCTAATGACTAGGGCTTATATGCCAGCAAATATAATAACAATGATCAACTGCTAAGGCAACTAGTCAATCCCTGTTGTAGACATCTGCACGGTCACAATTGTTTTTTAAATACGCTCAGAACCCACTTGTGGTTCATATGGCAACTATACTGCATAGATCTTACTTAGGTTTTTTGAGATGGTGTACATAATCAAGAGCATACCCAATGTACTCAAACCCTTAGTCATGATGACTTGTGGCTTTGTACTAGCACAACCATCAGTAGCTTCCAAACGGTTCTGTCTACCCAATTTCAATCACAAACTTGGGTCAACCTGTGGTATGATTTACAGGGTTTTTCCAATGGTACACATTCTGGATTCACCTCTGTGGGCTGATAATACCATACTTCCACCAGTTCAGACCTTCACAGCTAGAACCCACCATGCTAAGTACACACGATCAACTCATCAACATTACCTTTGTATTCTATTGGTAAAGTGGAACTTTCATGCAGCTTTTTCTGCAGAACTGTTATGTTGTTGGACTGAGTAGATGCTTTCCCAATCAATACAATGTTAAGCTTTTCAAGTCTAATGTCAAACATTATCTATCCTACATTTCCTCATACTATACACTTCTTATGTCCTTCCTTGCAACAACCTCATTCAGTAACCCTCTAATTTGAGTGGCTCTTGGGCCTTGTATTGAGTATTACAGTTGAAATGGTTAGATATAAGAATTAGTTCTATGCTAACAGTCTCTTCTCCAATACTTTGTGTTTGTAGTACTTTTCCAGTTTCTTACTTTCCAGTCAACCATAATCTTCAAAAATTTAAATGTCAATCATCAACTTCTGTCTTCAAAATTCCTAACAAATCAATCATGGTGAGGTTCAAACACAGCTCTTATGATGAAAAAGCAAATGTTCTGACAACTCCAACATGCTCCCATCAAATATGGTAATATAAATACATATATGACAATAGATCTGTAATACGTATATATATATATATATATATATATATATATATATACCTGGCTATTGAATATTATTAACCAGAACTACAAGTTCATTGAGCATTATAATAATATACATTTGGTATTTAAAATTATGTTTCATATTTGAGAAATCATAATTCAAAATTCATCAATAATGTTTTCTATGCACATTTGTCAATAATACTGTAATCAATCTAAATAAATGTGAATGTCAGTGTGTCACACTTTTTCAAATTTATTCCTAGAGGCAGTGGCCGAACATATCATACCATTTTGGAATCAGGCCAACTCTGTGAGGAAATTAAAAACATTTGGGGCTGGATCCAGACCCACAATCCTGACATTTGAGATTCTCTTAGTTTTCATTACTGCAATTGTCTTCAGCGATAACTTTACATGATTTTTTTCAACAAATTGTTTTGTATGATAACTATATATATATATACCTTGGAAATAAATTTGGGAATAATTTAAATTACTTACAAAATCCAGTGAAAGTCACCCATGAAATAAAAATATTTGTTTAAATAGAAAATAAGGACCTACATACATCAAATTGTCTTTAAATTAAGTGGCATCAGAAGAATTATCATTGAAGTTTTACAAAGTAAGGTTAAATATTAACGCAATTCTTAAATGCAGTGATCAATTTTGAGTTCTTCATAAGTTTATTGTTGTCTATTGCATATGACAACAGTATGTTTCACAAAAAGAAATCTCTGCCAACAGAGGATCAGATTGCAATCAAAAGAGCCAAGGCCACAGCAAAGAAAAGACATTCCCATGCAAATGAAAACCCAAATCAAATGACATCCAGGAGAGTTTCCAATACTGAGAGTATGCAAAAACTGAACAAGCCAAAGGCCCAATCAAGAGCCTTCTGCATGAGCTAGCTTAAAGGCTACCCAACAGGGTGGCTTTTATGCTAGTACATATATATATCTGGCTATAGAATGTTAAGGCCACCAATATACCAGGTCAGGACTGATAGCATTGCAGATTCTTCTTTGGATTTTATTAAAATAAATATCTTCCAAGTTGAATGTTTAATATACATTTTGTAGAAAACAAATACCACAACTACACCAAATTGTTGAACATAGACCCATCCACTCACTATGAGTAGGATTTCTGCTCATAGGAACTGTGTTGCAAAATGGGTTGCAAGGGGTATCATTGTATTGTACACATACATACGGTATTTGCTATTATTGTATTATTAATCCATGTGATTAACCTCTTCTTCACTAATCTTTTGTTCCAGTGTTTCCTTAGATTATTCTTAACCAAAACTACAAGTTCATATAAGCATTATAATATACATTCAGCATTTAAAATTATTATATTTGAGAAACCAGAATTAAAAAATAATCAATAATATTTTCTACTGATTAAATAAATCACCTTCTTCAATAGTTCACATGAATGATTGTAATTATTACTACAATTTCAAATTTTTCACCAATTTCAATGGCATCAGAGTTGATCAGTTCTCCATTACAACTGAAGCTTCACTGAAAGACCCCCACCACCACCACCACCATCTTAAAAGAGAAAATACAAGAAAAGAAATCGCTGCATTCTGTTCAAATGATCTTTTCAAGATTATTCTACCATTAAATTCCTCACCAGTGGCATATAATGTCCCCCCACTAAAAAAAAAATCATCATTGTGTAAATAGTTAATGATTTTAAAAGCAAGTGGATGATTGGTGTAATTTATGCAATGAAAAGACCGGAAGGTACAACTATTGAAAAACTGTGATTATAACAATCAAGATGAGGATAGTAGTTGAAATGTAAAGGCATAAAAGAATCATGATTCCTCATCCTAAAAATTCGGACAAAAATTTATACACATTGACATCTATAGGAGCCCCACCAATTTACAAGTAAATGATATTCAGTTACATCTTTTAATCTGAACAAAATTACAACAAAGCATTTGAACTTCACATGATGTCAAGACTAATTCATTTAGTTAATTAGTAAATAATAGTATAATAATAGTTAATAATAGTATAATAACAGTTAATGATAGTACAAAACAATATCTTTCTATAATCCTGAGATGAGATATTGTAATTACATACATTATTTATATTGTTCACACTATTGTTCTCATATTTATTCCTATATTCACAATGTTTTGGCCATTGTACACTTTGATCTTCAGGTGATGTACATTGAAATTTCAAACTAAACCCTTTATTTAGTCCATGGGAATAGAATGTTCGAATAACACACACCATGCCTTTTTTGGACATCTCAGTATCAGTTAACTCCCTTTAGTAACTCAACTCTCCCTCTGCTATAGTAAAAAATATTTATTAAGAAAATCTCAAAAATTTACTCACCGATGGACACATAGCCCAGTGGATAAAAGCATGACTTGACCCAAAGAGTTGTGAGTTCAATAGCTGGCCACAGTAGAGGGAACAGAAACACAACTGAATTACTAATCAACCACCATAGACTAAATAAAGGGTTTGGTTCATATTTCCAATGTATATCACTTGAAGAAGACCGGAGCATACAACAGCCAAAACAACATGAAAGACGATGTAAATAGTGTAAATAAGTATAATAGGAGTTTCTATCAGTTGATGATGCTGTAGTGATGTATAATTAGCACATCAGAGATGTATTATTTAATTATTATTATGTGACATCCACTAGACTGGAAAAATGGGTAATGCAGAACTGAGGGTAGCAGGGTCACTGTCATCTTACAGTCACTGTAACTCACTAAGTACTCCTATACTATTATACCAAAGCTAATGTCCATTATCTTTCAAGTTTGCAGATGTCTCTTCTGTAGAG